>OX638275.1:1200000-1800000 GCA_951806755.1 Brenthis hecate
ATACTATTATGGCCGATTTCACCAACGTCACCTAAGTTTAAGGGATCCCCTAAGCATGGTTAGGGGGCTGTTAGGGGACAGTTTCTGTTTCACCGACAGTTAGGGGTCACCTAAATGTTAAAATGTCACCTAAATATAGGTATTATAAATACGGGCTCTGACGATGGTAATACGAAATTTAATTTAGGGGCTAGTTTAGGGGAACTTTTAAGCTAGGGATCCCATACGTAGGTGGTAGCTTATTCGATGTTGGTGAAATCGGGCATTAATCCGCCTATTAACATTAAAATACACGAGTCCACGACATACCGTCTTATTAGAATATTTATTTTTATATTATTTTAAATCTTTCCTCCCCAGACTTCTCGAGGCATGTAAACTCTTAAACATGGATTACGACGACGCTCGACGTTTACGTTCGCAACTATCGAAGGAAACGAACGAGGGTATCGAGTCGTTGAACAATCTTCAAATAGAGCACATACTGCCGTATCAGGCGTTACGTATTCTGAACCAGAGGACTGATTTGCGTGAAGCATCTTCACCGTCTTCGGTGATGGAATTATTTTGAAGTTTCGAAGGGGGCGGCGTTTAAATGTTTCTATGTACCAGCGCGCTTGAGCTATGGAGTGGCTAGAGATATAATATAGTTATGAGATTGTACGGGATTTGTTGACATTTAAGTTAAAATGATGATAAAGAACGAACTCGAAGATTTATTTATTATTGTTTATTTATTTATAACACACAAGGATAATACATACAATGAAAAGAAAAAGAAAGATAACAAAAGGCATACAGGTTTTATTGCTATGAGCAATCTCTCGCAGACAACCTCTGGTGAAAGGATTTATGAAACCGTAAAAAGGACGGTACAATTGATATTACATAAATACATGCTCAAATATATACATACATAAATATATATTTATGTATGTATATATTTGAGCTTCATTTAGGTCACGTGACCTATTCATTCGTGATATTATGAAATCTATATATAATCAGGCCTCATGCATGGAATTTGTGTAACAATTTGATAAAAGTGCTTCTAATTTTTTGATTTAAATTAACAATCTATAATTGATAACTTTCTTTTTTCATTTATTACCATATATGTATTTGTACTTATATTCAAAATCCGTACTATCTCATAATAGGGTAAAATTTGATTGAAATAAAGCTTCTCCTTTCCAATGTATTCAAGAAGTGTCTTTTTGGCCTTCGGAACTTTAATATTTTAACATTTAAAGTATATTCCTAGTTATGTAGTATAATGTTTTATTTTTATAAAAAATGTTCTCTACAATATTTATTTAAATCAGACGCAATACTATTCATTTATATTTAAATCTATCTCTTTCTCTCTTTTAGCATTTCATATGTAGCTATCGCTCTCACACAATGCAAAGAACATTCGAGAATGAGTAGTGCTCGCGTGCATGGCATTTGAAATGTACGCCTCCTCCTTAATACTACAAATATAAATAGTTAAATAACATATTTATTGGATTTAATAAAAATGTAGTATGTATTATTCAATGTACTGTGTGTAATATTATACTATATAATATATTACAATATTCTTCTATCTGGCAATCTTGTTGTCGTATTTATGCATAAATGTATGCCAATGTGTTGCCTGTGTAAAATATTAATTTATTTATTTTAATTTTTAAATGTAATATTACGTATTTATTTCATTGCAAAGCAATGTTTCAAGAAAAATATTTTTTCTAATAATGATTGGTGTAATATTACTGTTTACTAAATAAATTATTTTGTTTACAGGGATTTTTTTATAAATTTTATGATTTGTATAATAAAAGACCAGATATTATTTGAGTTTTTTATTTAACAAGTAATACAATTAATAATGTTATTGTAATAAGTAACCTAATATCTCAGATATGATACTCATAAACAGCTCACATGTCAAATTCACAACAATAGTTAATTTTAATATAACCACACAACATACAGATCTATCTAATGGCACAAATGAACATCGTCAAACGATTTAAGTCCATCGATCCTTCTAGAACAAAGTTGGTTGCTGAATTGTCTTCTTAAATAAAATCGATATTTGGACTTAATAAAAAAATCGGAAATCGATATCTAAATTGGTCGTTTAGTAGGCGAATGCTATAATTAAATTTATTCATCAAGGTAAAATTGATATATTAATATTTAATTTTCTATAACGATTTAGTAGCAATAATTTTTTTAAAGATATTAGATCATTTTTTAAGCAAATTATTGAACATGGCTGAGCTTTGTTCTTAGAAGGATACGACTTAGTTTTAACTAGTTCACAGCATTTATAAAATTTCAACAATAAAATTCTTAGTCAACGAAATGTTGTTTCAATGAATTGCTTCAAAACATATAAATATAATTATTTACTTTACTAATTTGTACAAACTTAATACTTGTTTGCATATTTTTTTTTTAATTTTGATTAACCTTTACTTGACATCTTCCACACTAACATCTGAGATCATATATTAATCTTTACATATAATAAAATTATGAGTCGAATATATACATTAAATATTTTTTGGAAAATCTTATTGAAATAGTCATTCATTATTATCGATACAGAGGCTGAATTTTAGAATTTTTGCCTGTCTGTCTGTCTGTGACCGCATTACGAGAAAAACACTGGATAGATTTTGATGAAATTTGGTATGACGATAGCTCTAGATCCGGGTCAACATATAGGATACTTTTTATTGCGGGAAAATATCTCTGAAAAATTTATACTAAACATTAACTATTAAATCGATTGCAAGCTTTATCGATTTTTCATCTTAAAAAAAGAAATAAATTTAATACAGATTTTAAATTAAAATGGTAATAATATTTATAGACGTCCGTGTGGTCGATAAAGGTTACTTAACGTGTTTATGTTTTTAAATATCAATGTATAGCTATAGTATAAATAGCTATAGTAAACTAAGTATTATGACCTACTTGTTTTTTAACGAGCGTTATTTCAGTTTATTTTATTTTTTCAATTGATTGCAGTGGCCTAGTAATCTAGTATTACATAAAATCCAATCGATTATATATTTAAAAAAACATATTCATATCGGACTATTTTTTTTCTTTTTTTGATAACTATTCATAAGAAAATTCTCGCAAGATTTAATTCAACTTGATTATATAAATAAATTATCTTTGCAATTATTTAATTGCAGTAATAATGACTCGCTTAATATTTAGTTAGGGTTTATAATAAAACCTGTTTTTACGTTACAAAATAGTATCTCGCCCATTTCATATATCTCTTAACTTAAATACATTTGATATGTAAGTATTAACTAAAAAATATTTAACTATACATTACAATACGTCCAATAAAGTTGTCTACATACATATTATTATTTATTATTATTATCACATTTTATTGTGGATGTAGATTCACTGAATCGCCAATACTCCAAGATTTCTTTTTCATTTTCACGTTAACTTGTTTACATAGAAAATGTCAATTATCTATCGGATTCTATCTAGATCTAGATGTTTCTCTGTTATTTTACACAAACAAATTGTCGACTTCTAAGCCGAACGCTTTTTTTACCGTTCTATAATATTGAGCTTAAAATAATCTATTTCTTTTACAATATTAAAAAAAATTATAATCCATATTATAAATGGATAATACGACTGTTTTCTTAATAATTACTTCAGATTTTAATTAGTAACTTTGAATCCAAGTGATTCTACCATATTCTAGTGACGTTTAAAATCGATTTTAAATCGAATAGACGAAATCAATAGGCTTCGCTATTGACCATTCATATTCCATTCCGCATCAACCCTGTTAACCCAAAATTGATTTCGGATCGACCTCAAACCTTAATTTGGTTACAATTTGGCTTCGGTATTTACTGACTGGTTTGCCGTAGCCTCAACTTCCTGTTGCTTTGGGTCTGTGGATATAGAATTCCACCATTGCTCATCACCTGAAGCCCACGCTACGAATACTAAATTTGTTACTATAAAAACTGCTAATGTAATCCAAAATACTAATCGCCATTGTGTTAACGTACTCTGAAAAAAAATTTACCTTACTTTAATGAATTATTTATTCTTATTTTATACTCCCTAGTAACCGAAACAAGTCAACTTTAAATTTAACACCTTTAAATTTAATAGATATGTAATACTCAGGAATTGAACTCGTGATTTCTCACAGTATATTTATAACAATAATTATTTATTTTAAAAGTCTACTTACGTCAGGTGTCAACAATCCCACTAAAAACGGTGCAATTATGCCTGTAATTGCTCCTATTCCATTCACAATCGCCATAATCGTGCCAGCAAAGTTGCTACTTAAATCCAAAGCGTTCACTTTCATCCCAGGGTAGAAAGCTCCCATCAATCCCATAGACGCAGTGAACAAGATAACAACAGTATCTGTGTTGCATCCCGAGTATGAAGCCAATATCATGCAAATTCCAGGACCAACGGATGCTAAAAATCAAATGAAATATGGTTATAATAACTTATAACTGATTTTAAATAGTCTGTTCAGTGAAACGTCCTCTCAGTGCTTATTTGTCCAAACGACCAATTTACTGAAAGAATTTTTCATTGCAGTGTTACTGACTTAAATATTAATTCTATTGATATTAAACCTACAAAAAAATATTTTATCCATATAATATGTATTTATATGAATCTTAGAAATAAAGTTTTGTTTTTAAAATAGAAGAAAAAACTCTCTAATGTAAAGTACAACAAGTATTGGTCGTTTGAACAAATAAGCACTAACACGAAGATTAGGTAATATAATTATTAAAATAGATACCTATGGTGATAAAACACCATAGGTGTTTTTATAAACAATTAAATTGATATAAAGTCTTTACTATTAATAATTGTTTATACATAACTTAATGTCTATACATTAAGTTTTATATTACGGCAAACATATAACCATTCCTATGGCTTTTGCAGAAGTCACTTGCTAACTATTACGTCAACAGATCTACAAAGTAAAATCATAATATGCAATTCATATTTTAAAATGATTTAAAAAAACTACCATTATCGGTAAATATGTTAACTACGCTAGTAATAAAAGAGCTGTTGTGTTATTTTGTGTTACTCAACATGCGCTTGTTTCTATCTTATTAGGTATATCTTAAATCCGGTCTACGATCGTTCAAAGTCCGGTGCAATTACACACACAAATTACAAGACCTAACATTTCACTTTTGCAAGCAATGAACATGCATTCTAATTATCGACCTTGTAGTGTCAATTAGCTCAATCTGCCGGAACACATCACAATACACCAGCTAAACTATTATGACACGCTTTCTCAACCTAATGATTAGTATTCTTTGTGTCCTCACGGATCTTAATTATGTACTAGAGCTGATTGTCATCCGTGGGCTTAGTGTTACCTAATCGTATAAGCTGTACAAGTATACACTTAAACAGCATATCCGTTTTAACATATGCCATAGCTTTGCCCATGTTCATAATTCTATATAGATACTCTAAATAGGTACATTCAACAAACATGACCCTGCTTTTTATGAAAGGCCGTATAAAGCGGGGATTAAATTTAACTGATTAATGTAAAACAATTTTTCATTCCTAATATTGATTGATGGTCTATAGATAATATTTGTGCGAATTATTTGTCAAACCAGTTTTCAGATTTAAAGTATTTATATAGAACAGATCAAATTAATCAAAATAAAGGTTCCTATTTAATCAAATTAAAAAATTGAGTCAGTAAAAATTAGTATTGTAAGTCCGCGCCGTAAGGAAGCTACACAGACGAGCCTTTGAAAAATGCAGTAGTAGGTATTTGAAAAAATACGATATGTATGATATTTTTAATGCATATTTCATATTTAAAACCCGGTCATTATGTAAGTTTGTATTTTATATATTTTTATTTTACTATTCATTTCAATGTTTAAACTTTTGATTGCACCCCTTCCCAATTTATATTCTTTCTCTTTGCTCAAAGATTGCCTGGAAGAGATAGCTCACTTTACAATCAGGCCGTTTGTTGTGCTATTTCTTCTGTAATATATATATATATATATATATATATATATATATATATATATATATATATATATATATATATATATATATATATATATTACAGAAAAGTCATCAAATTTTTTGATTTTGTAACTATCAAGTTATTATCTTTGTACCTAATTATCGCTTAACGCAGGTGCAATATTTATTCAAATGTTCTCTTATCGAATGTTGCAAAATGCAAATATACCTTTGAACATTTTGCGGCCAACAATAAATATTACCTTTATAAGAACATATACCTAATTGAAATTTATTCCACCATATTAACAAATAAAACGACATGACCTCAACATTGACTCACTGTAGTTTCATTGAACTTGACAGTAAAATACGCATTAAACTGTCGAAAGTCACTCGAAACACGATGTCTTAAACATATCAATCTACCTTTTTAACCGACTTCAAAATAAGTTGTTATTAAATTCGGATAAAGGTGTTTACCTATATGTTTATGTTATCCTTTCATAATAAAGAATTATTAATATTTAAAACAGAGGTATTCATATAAAACATTTACATAAAAATACGAAAAACTTGTATTTACGTAGATATAAATAAATTTTAACCACCGTTTCTTCATATAAAATGAAAGAAAAGGATAGAAAAAACATTAATTTTAAATTTTATAGCTAGTTAAAACATTCCCTACTGTTATACCGCAGAACTAACTTTACTTAATTAATTCTTATAAACGTATAGATAAAAGATTCGCAGACGATAAAGAAATTAGAACTGTATCTAATTATCCTATATGTACTATTAAATGAACAATATTTTGTATATGTATCGAAAATAGCTGTAACGATTTTGATAAAATTTGTAACCTTTAGGTGGTTTAGGGAGGCGAAAAATCGATTTAGCTAGGTCTCATCTGAGAAAATTGGTTTTCTCCGTATTCGATTTGTCTGCGCAATATAGCCGAATGGTTGAAGCGTTGGCCTACTATGCAGAAGGTCAGAAGTTTCTGGTTTTATTCTTATAATATTAAAAATGAGCAATTCTTGTATATTTATATATTATAAATTTATTTCGTGTATCTAGGAAACAGCTCTAACGATTTCGATCAAATTTTGTATTTAGATAAGGTTTCTATTTTTAAGTTTATCAAGGAATATTTTCTGAAAAAAAATGCAATTTTATATTTTTTCTGAAAAAGAAAAAAAAACGCTGAACGAAGAACGGTCGCCCAGGTACTTACTATTTAGTAAGAACTGTAAAAAAATGTAAATCTAATCCAATAACTAAAACAGAACAAGAGAATATTTTTACCCATAGTTGTAAAAGTCTTTCTAGCGTTCGTGACCGTCATCCATTTCCTCTTAACAATTTTGTCGCACATCCAACCAAATAGAATAGAGCTGATCCACATAACAGCATAAGGTAAAGCAGCGAGCGTCCCAGTACGGTGAATGTCGAATTTGAGTACTCCAGTCATGTATTTAGGAAGATCTGTCACCATTGTGAAGTATCCGTAGTCATGGCCAATCTTAAATTTAAAATTAAAAAAAAAACATTTTTTTTATTATGAACCCATTCATTTTATATGTAATATAAGATATGCACTGAATATTTTTTTATACTTTTCTAATAATATACCTCTAATATTAACTATATTGAACTTAATTAGAATTTATTTATTTACTCTATACAGAATACAGCCGTCATTTGGTTACGCAATTTTCAAATATATCTACTTATTTTAACTTCTGTCCAATAGATAAAGAAAATAGGCTGACAGACAAACACACGAGTGATCCTGTTAGGGTTTCAACTTTAAAACACTCAAGCTCTCCCTTATTTCTAAGCAAATATCAGATTATAACTTGATGTTTTAAAGACATCATTACATTGTTCGAAACACATTTACCAAAGCAAGCTTATTTACTTTGTCGAAATGCTCACGGATGCTATTATGCTCAGTAAATAATAGTATTCAAGGAATTGTGACTATAAATAGATATAACATTGATTTGTGCGAGGTCCGCAATTCAAGAGGCGTAATTTATTGACAGTGTTCACGGTTCAGTTCGTAAATAAACTAAAAACCGAATTTCAATTTCCTTATCTTTTAGCATCGATATTATACTGTTAGTGTAAGATTATATTTTTCAAGGACGCGGTCCTTGAGATAAACTTAGCACCATTTACTTACAACATAAGCTTTAGTATATGAGTCAAAATATGTATGTACCTAAATACTTAGAGGGTTTAGCTAATTGATCAGGTAACAAAAGATTAAATTTCAATAGGCAAATTATTGCCATACGATGAAATTATAGGTCATATTTTTTTTATTAATTTGGATTGTAGGAATAAATCTCTTTACCTGTGCGCAAACTAAAGCCCAAAGGGGAACGGACATAACAATAGCTTTCCACGGAATGGCTGACGGCTGAGTGTTTTGATGCCTGCCCAAAGCTTCTTCGAGGTATTTCTTTTCTTTATCAGAAATGTAAGGATGAGATTCAGGATCGTTATAACATAAAAGTGCCTGTAATAATACATAAAAAATATAGTGCAAATTGTCGCAAGCATTTTAAGTATATTTTTTAATGATATTTTATAAATATTACGCAACATAAAAATTAATACTATTTCAATACATATATAGTAATTATATAATGAATAAATTTCTCCAACACTTTGTTTTTATTATGCAATATTAATATTTAATCTATATTTTAAAGTCCCTTACCCATAAAATGAACCACAGTATACCGATGCTGCCAAATAGATAGAAAACTGACTGCCACTCTCCTGTCTCTTTAATTACCAATCCTGAGAAATATGTTCCGGCAATATTGCCGATTTGTGCTCCTCCAAACACTAATGAACCCATTCGTCCTCTCTCGGACACAGGCGCCCATCGAGCCAACATCGCGTTTAAAGCTGGGAATGTTGTGCCCTACAATAAAGAAATTTTTAAAATACATGTGTATGCTTGTTTTATACATAATAAATTAAAGTATAGAGTATATACGACAAAAATTTTTCATTTATAATAATTCAAATTAAAAAAAAAAACAATTAAGTTATAGGTAAGTACCGAATTTGATGTGTAGTTTAAACTTTGTATATTAATTGTATTTCAAATATGTATATATTAAAAATAATAATTATTAATTATTATAATGAAATAATTACTTCTCCAAGTCCTTCGAGTACTCGCAAAATAATAAGTCCAGTAGCTCCACCCACGCTCACGGCCCATGGCGTAAAAAGCGTAAAAACAGCTGTACTCAACACTCCAAAACCGAGTGAATATTTTCCACCGAAACGTTCTGCCAGCATGCCGCCGGGCAAGTGCGTGACAATGTACCCGTAGTAGAAGGCACTGAGGATAATGCCTTGCGTCTCTTCATCCCAGTCGTATCCGTTTATTTCCTGTAGTAAAATTACATGTTTAATATAATTTATATAAGAGTTACCGCATATTGTAGAATTTATATTACTCGACAGTTTAGTCGGCTTTCAATCAATATGAAATATGTAGTATTTATGTAGACACATTTTAATGATTTGGTATCAGTAATAAAGTTTTTGTGGTTACATCTCCATATTGATTATGAACCCGCACTTACCGGCCGATAGAAAATCTATAGTCTTCGAGTGCACAATAATTTTATAAAGTTTTGAATAATAATTCATTAATAGAAAATTACTGTATGTTTTATCTCTATGTAGAGTCAAATCGCTAATGCATAGAATATAACTAGAATATTCATTATCATTCCCTGTTTTAATTTACGCTACCATCAATAACTTGTGTACGATATAAAATTTCACAATAGCCATTCATGGCATATAAAAAATAGATTCTTTTTCAACAATTTTGTATCTATACTTATTAATAACTTTCAAGTGATTCTCTATAATTTTAAAATTGTTGTTTCATATCAAGCATATGCAGTTTATCGAATTTGCACTGCGAAATCCCAAAAAAACTATTAAACAAATTATTAATTTGTCTGTTTGTACCCGTTGTTCTCAGCAATATTAGTAGGTACCGATTATAACCCGGAATTTTAATGGTAGATAGAGACTTGCGAATACAGCGACTCACATAGACGTGGGCTAAATCCTACTAATCTATACATATAATAAAATTCTAAGTCGAATCTGTACATTAAATATTTTTTGGAAAATTTTATTGAAATAGACATTATTATCGATACAGATGCCGAATCTATAGTTTTTAGAATTTTTGTCTGTCTGTCTGTCTTTCTGTCTGTCTGTCTGTCTGTCTGTCTGTCTGTTTGTCTGTCTGTCTGTTACCGCATCACAGAAAAACCACTGAAGGGATTTTGATGAAATTTGGTATAGTGATAGCTGGTTAGCCGGGTCAACATATAGGATACTGGAGGAAAATGTCTCATTTCTGAGAAAAACTACGAAAACTGCATTGTAAGAGTACCTATACTAATATGTAAAACCTAAGAATTTGGTTTTTGGTGAAATCTGAACGCGGGCGGAGCCGCAGGCAATGCTAGTATTCTATTAATATTATAAATGCGAAAGTTTGTGAGGATGTATGGATATCTGGATGTATAGATGTATGGATTTTTGTTACTCTTTCACGCAAAAACTACTGAATGGATTAATTGGAACTTTACAATAAAAATAATATTATATCTCAGCTTATACATTAGAATAAAACATAGGCTCTTTTTATCCCGGAAAAATGTACGGTTCCCGTGAGAAAGAATCGTTTTTATTTTAGTTAAAAATAAATAGTTTAAGCACTAAGTGACAGTGAGCATATACAGGGTAATTTTAAATTTACTGAAAACCTTTTTGGAATATACCTCCAATTTACATCATAACAACAACATCTGTAAGAATTTTTTTTTTCTTAAATTTTACACAAATATAAATTAAAAATGACCATGTATATAAAGAGACTAATGGCCGATTTCACCAATGTTACCTAAGTTTAAGGGATCCCCTAAGCATGGTTAGGGGGCTGTTAGGGGACAGTTTCTGTTTCACCGACAGTTAGGGGTCACCTAAATGTTAAATTGACACCTAAATATAGATACTAGAAATACGGGCTCTGACGATGGAAAACGAAATTTAATTTAGGGGCTAGTTAAGGGGAACTTTTAAGCTAGGGATCCCATACGTAGGTGGTAGCTTATGGGATGTTGGTGAAATCAGACATAAGATGCTCATTTTAATGTGAAGTGTGCTAAATACAGTATAAGTCGTTCTGGCAAGTGGCAACTAGCAAAATTCTTATAATTAAGGTCCCATTTAACTAAACGAACGCATCAACCCAATGTGCATCAAAAACGTTTGCATCATCAAATTAAACTTAATTAAAGATTTACATTTTAGATTTCCTGCGAAATGGCAAGGTTGTAAGATTTGCGATAAATTAGGAACATCTTCCTTAACAGGCTTTCAAGTACAAATAATATTTTTTTAAATATTTCTAACTAACACTGCCCGCGGCTACGCCCGCGTTCAGATGACCAAAAACCAAATTCTTAGGTTTTACATATTAGTATACTCTTACATTGCAGTTTTTGGGTTTTTTTTTTCAAAAATGAGATATTTTCCCCCAGTAAAAAGTATCCTATATGTTGACCCGGATAACCAGCTATCACCGTACCAAATTTCATCAAAATCCCTCCAGTGGTTTTTCTGTGATGCGGTAACAGACAGACAGACAGACAGACAAAAATTCTAAAAACTACTTATAGATTCGGCCTCTGTATCGATAATAATGTTTATTTCAATAAGATTTTCCAAAAAATATCTAATGTACAGATTCGGCTTAGTTACAATTTTATATATATATATATATATATATATATATATATATATATATATATATATATATATAATATATATATATTATATATATATATATATATATATATAAATATAATAATAGTTCCACGGTAAGGATCAGTAAATCTACGAGGAATTGATTTATTTAAAATAAGATTGTAATTAAATACTACTAGGTATCTAGTACATTTTTAATTTTAAATCTAATTAAAACCGTGAGTGCCTTATTTTAATTACGCGCATGATGTTTTATAAATGAATGAGTTTGTTCTATAAATGAATCGGTTATAGAAGATCGAATTCGCAATACCTATTTCAGTTTTCCACGGTAAGGATTAATCATGCCTCTGTTGGTCAAGGTCCACTCGTGGTTAAAACTTTCGATACGTATTAGGTTATATCTAATAAATAATTAAGTAATATAGGATATTTTAAAAGTTAAATATTTAAATAAATCATATCGATTTATTTCAATACTTTATATTATATTTTGTATTTATTTTATATGGATAGTATTCACATAATACTTTCTTAGACTTACGCGAATATTTGACATCTATACATATAATAACATTGTAACTAAGCCGAATCTGTACATTAAATATGTTTTGGAAAATCTTATTGAAATAAACATTATTATCGATACAGAGGCCAAATCTAAAGTTTTTAGAATTTTTGTCTGTCTGTCTTTTACCGCATCACAGAAAAACCACTGGAGGGATTTTGATTAAATTTGGTATGGTGCTAGCTGGTTATCCGGGTCGACATATAGGATACTTTTTACCGCGAGAAAATGTCTCATTTCTAAGAAAAAATACAAAAACTGCAATGTAAGAGTATACTAATATGTAAAACCTAAGATTTGGTTTTTTGTTATCTGAACTCGGGCGGAGCCGCGGGCAATGCTAGTTTTAAATAAAACTGTCTTTTCGGATTTTTCGCGAATTTATTTTTAATTTTAGTTCCGCGACGTTTCGAATGCTTTACAGCAATCATGGTCACGGGGGAGACTGAGGTGTTACATGTCTCGAAGGTATTATATAGTTGTTACAGACAGCCTACTCAAAAATAACAAAATGAATTCAAAAACTGAAAAATAGCACCAAAGTACCTTACAATATTTTTTAATTTTAATACCTTTGAGACACTATCTATACACATAAATAAAATTGGAGTGTCTGTTTGTAATTACAAAATAACAGCTTTTTACTAAATGCATATAAAATTATATACGGTACTTATAAAAAAACACAATCTTTAAACTTTTTGTTTGTCTATCTGTCTGTCTGTTTGTTCTGGCTAATCTCCGAAACGGCTGGAATGATTTTGACGGGACTTTCACTGGCAGTTAGCTGATGTTATAAGGAGTAACTTAGGCTACTTTAATTTAGAATAAGAATTAGGGTCCCATTCAAAAAAATGAAAACGTACCTAGAGACGAACCCGAGCAAAGCGAGGGTAAGTCGCTAGTAAAATATATTTTTATAAGTATTATACTAGTGACTTCCGTTCGTTCGGGTCCACCTGGTTGAGTTGATTAAATTTATCCAACCATTATATCGTGAAAGAGTACCTAAAACACACACACACACACACACACACACACACACACACATTCGCATTTATAGTAGGTTATATGCCAATTTCATTTATTTTTATTTAATATACTATTTTTATTTATTATTATTCAAAAGTTACTTTTTCTACGATTGTTTTACTTTTGTCCAAAAGTAAATCTGTTTTTTTTAAACTCATTAATCATTTTATAATATGTCATATAGGGTTATCTATAATACATTTTCATTACAGACGAGTATAAAAATCGTATTGACTGATCTTTCGGTAGTCATAAAACAATAATTGCATAAAATGTAAATAACATTAAATGACTAATCACAGAGAGTTTCCGAGATTAAGGTGTTGAAACATACAGACTCTCAAAGCTTACAATACTAGTATAGATATGAGATAAATTATAAATACCTCCAAGCTAATGACCATAACGTACATTATATATACTATGTTAATTGTTATTATCAAATTAACACACGATTGCACAGTTTGTTTCATATTAATGTTACTTTTTATTATATTATTCAATGTTTGTAATCACACATTTTGATTTTATATTATAACTAGCAGAACCCGCGGCTTCGCTCGCGCTAAAACTACAAAAACACTCGAAAAAGGTAGGCTTCATACAAACTTTCATACCCTATTTTACCACTTTATGAGATGAATTTCGAAAAATGCTAAAACACGTATTTATTTAATTGTATTGAAAAGCATTACAAAGTTTTAAGTAATTCTGATCATAAAAATTTTTTTGGTCGGTTGGAAGTAGATGATCTCACGCGGTAAAAATTAGCCTATGTCACTCTCCAGCCCTCCAACTATCTTCAAACAAAAAATCACGCCAATATGTTAATCCGTTGCGACGGGAAAGAAAGACAAACAAACAAACTAACAAACAAACACACTTTCACATTTATGATATGAGTATGGATATGGATATTATATATTACTTTAATATATTTATACTTTATAGTATGTTTTTAGATTCGAAAATTAATTAGACATTTAAACGAAAATATTTCCGGATTTTTACACGTTTTTATTTTACTTTTTGTTTCCCGCAGTTTCTAATGCCTTGAAGACATGGTCACGGATCTAAATCAGAAATAGTTCAGTGAAAAATATTTCTATCAAAAATATTTATAGTTTTAGTTCAACCAAAAAATCTTCTTTTACTACACTGTAGCCTTATTAAACTGTAGGTTTGTTAAATTCTGATAATTTATTAATAAACTATTAAACTCCAATAGAGATCTATTAGATCTCACGGGAACCGTTCATTTTTCCGGGATGAATAGTAACCTGTTGTTTGACCGGCAATATAAGGTATCAGAATGTTAAATTTTACTAAATTAGGTGCATAAGTTGTTGTGTACTAAGCTGTATAAGTTACTATAGTTTTTTGACTGTCCCACGGGAACCCTTTAATTTTTCGGGATGAAAAGTAGCCGATTTGTTATTGTCATGTATGAACTATGTTATTGTAAAGTTTTATTAAAATCCAATCAGTAGTTTTTGTGTACTAAGCTGTATAAGTTATTATAGTTTTTAACTACCCCACGGGAACTATTTAATTTTCCGGGATAAAAAGTATCTAAGATGTTGTCCGGGGATATAAGGTACCACCATGCAAAACTTCATTTAAATCGGTCCAATAGATTCGGAGATTAGCCCATACAAACGGACAGAGAAACAAAAAAATAGAAAAAATTCTGGATTTGTTCTATTTGTCTTCTTACACCCCCCTGACTCGGTTTTTAGCATTTTTTTGCTATGTACAGACATTCAACCTCTACTGTTTTATAATACTCGTAGTATAGATATATACATATTTTAAATTATAAGTACTGCATTTAGTATGTACCTACTGATGTAACCTTTTCGATAAATAAATAAACCATTTACTAAAGTAAGTTTCCTGATTCTTTACTCGTTGACATTATAGCCTAAGAAATAATTAATAATTTATATATAATTCATCACGCTTTTACGAAGGAACCATCTAAAGAATAAACTAGCTAGATTTTTTTGTACGTCAAGTTCGCAATAATCACGATACAAGAAATACAATTGCATCGCAACATTAAGTATCAAGGCTTCATTTATGCAATTTGTCAAGGAAATATAGTAGGTTGGTTAAAACGTTTCACACTCAGTTATCTTTTCAGTTTTCCCTTAATCATTTTTTTTAATAACTTTATGATTACAACATAAGTATTTCAACTTTATATTTAATTTTCAAATTTTTTATGTAAAATCTAAGCTATTTAATGTAAAGTTGATCAACTTAAAAACTCGAACTTCTAAAACCGTTCTGAACTAAACCGAAATAAGCGTATGTAGACGTATTACACCAAAAAACACAATTATTACGAAAATGAATATTATGAAAATGAATAACGAGAATGGCACTTGACAAACAGACAAAAATACATTTTTTACACATTGTTATTTTTTATGACTTAATAGACTAACCGTAGGGTCAGCAACGATTTCATTCACATCCCCAGGACATGAGCCGTCTTGATACGCCACAGTAGGCGCGTGCCGCCTCACCATCTGCGTTATGGCGATGTTCAGACAGACACGCATGGTGTACGCGTTGGCCACTGCCAGGAAACCCATGATAGCCATCACCCATCGCTGCGGTATCACGAATACTGTTAGAAAAGACAGAATTAATTATAACATTAATTGATAATAGGAGTCTGTTCAGACTCTTTGATACAAAACAGTAATAACGTTTAAACTTCAAAATCACTTAAAAATTGTTATCCTTAGGGATGTTTTTTTTAAATTTATATGGGACTACTCTTGAGTTCTTTCCTAATCTTCCTGGAATAAAAATGAAGTGCTGCATTAAACAAATAATATTGGAAAACAATTAGCAAATGGTGAAAATCAATAAACAAACACAAAAAATATGTAACTGAATTGAAAATATTTTTTTAATATAATTAAATAAATAAATAAATAAATAAATATGTTGGGACATTAACATACAGCACCATCTAGTTCCATGGTAAGCTTGTGTTATAGATACTAGATAGTTGATACACTACACATATATAAACTTTTAAATACATACATATTATAAATATAAACCCATGACTGGAGTACAAACATTCGTGCTCATCACTCAATGAATACCCCCAGCGGGACTCGAACCCGCGACCGCTGGCACAGCAAGTAGGGTCACTACACACTGAGCCAAACGTGTCGTCAAAGTATAGGAAATACCTAATTATTTAAAAATGTTTTAGTTAGAGATAAAATGAGCTGTTTTGTGAAAAGAATGAGGCATGGGATAAGTAATTAGAAATAATGCGCATTCTTACAATATAATTTAATTCAAATTCAATTATTTAATTAATTTAATTCAAATTCAATTATTTAATTAATTTAATTCAAATTCAATTAATTAATTAATTCAATTAAAATTCAATTAATTATAGCTTATTGAAATTTATACCTATAATTTATGTCAACAATTGAAAGTATAAGTAATCTTTTTAGACACATTATGCGCATGATTAAGCAAAAGTTCCATATAGGTACTTAACATTACTTATTATTTTTCCCGTTTGAAATATTCAAGTCAAGTTTTAAATCAATTGAATATCGATAAACTTCCTCAATTTTAGAGTAGATGAGGTTAAATCTGCTTTAAATTCTTCTCGTATATACATTTAACGTCTAATAATGTTAAATACATGCTGTTTCCTTAAAGGAATGCAAGTGATCAATGATCTTCGACCAAGATATTTTTATTCACAGTTAACAGTACTAACTGTTAAGTGTACCTATACTGTGTGGCACGAGAGATTTGATGGTGATTTAAACTTTATTAATATCATAAAATATATTTTTAAGTATTAAATTGTATTGATTCTTATGAGTAATATTTTCTACTTAAATGGATTTGTAATTATTGTTTTTCTTAAATTAGTTTAATTCGCCATTGAAAGATATTGATAAAGCTTACAAAATAATAGGAACCGGAAATATGTATATTCTTACAGAAAGGCTGACATTTAACGATTAAGCAAGTTTAAGTATCTATTGCATATTATAAGAAATAAATATTAATATTCATTTTCATAATAATTGTAATGATTTTTAGCGTTATTATACATAATTAAATTTATTAAAAGATTTATTACTAATGCGATTTCTTCAGTGTAGAGTTAATTTCTTTAATTAATTTCTTTTTTTTTAATATAATTAGATAATTTGCTTTAATGGAAACGATATGGCGTAATGGTTTGAATATCTGTTTCTTCGCCGGACAGTTCGAACTTGCAAGCGACAAACCTTTATATTAGGCATACAAATTACAATTATTATAATTTATCGTAGTCTGAGTATAATATGTCACACACATCCAGTACACACATCTTAGTGGGAGCTATTGAGTATTTAGGGCTATCATTACTTAACCGCCATTTACTTAGTTTGCTATGCCCAACCTCGCGTCATACATTAGAATAGAAACACACATATATATATGTAAATAAAATATTTCTAATGAATATATATTATATACTAGCATTGCCCGCGGCTCCGCCAGCGTTTAGATGACCAAAAACCAAATTCTTTGGATATGTGTATACTCTTACATTTCAGTTTTTGTATTTTTTCTCAAAAATGAGATATTTTCCCGCGGTAAAAAGTATCCTATATGTTGAACCGGATAACCAGCTATCACCATACCAAATTTCATCAAAATCCCTCTAGTGGTTTTTCTGTGATGCGGTAACAGACAGACAGACAGACAAAAATTCTAAAAACTATAGATTCGGCCTCTTTATCGATAATATTGTTTTATTTCAATAAGATTTTTCCAAAAATATTTAATGTACAGATACGGCTTAGTTACAATTTTATTATATGTATAGATATGTGTGTGTGTGTTAAGTAATTAACTACATAGTTACTACTATATTATAATACGCAAGCTTTATAATAATAGCCTTATCCACAAAATCAGTAGCATTAAAGGTCAACGGAATTAAGATCGGATGTGTGTAGTAGAAGGCTTAACCCGTTACCAATAACATATGAGGCATAATACTTTGCTGTCTCTAAATAATTATCTTTTGTTTGAGAACAATGCATCGCTGGCTTTATTACTTTAAGATGCTATTTTCCAGTAAACGTATTTTATATATCATAGCTCGTACTGAGTTAAATAATTACAGAGAATTGGTTCTCATGAACTGGTCAAAAGAATGAGTAAAATCGAATGGACGTACCTACTTAATTGTTATTACGGCCCTCTGACGTACATACATACTGCTACTGTGCTGTTGTGTACTGGACCGTTACGGGTGGAAGCATAGAAGATATTGTACAACGAATTGATCAACATTGTAATAAGAATGATTTTTTGTTATTCACTAGAATAACTTGTTGAAATTTAAGTGATTGACCGCTATCCACAGTAAAAGTCTCGAGGCTATTCCGACCGCGGTTGAATTATTAGAAAATTAAAAAAACATAGCGGAAACACATTTTCATGCTACGTGACATAATCAGGGCCGGATTTAAGTGTGATAGGGCGACCTACAAATAAGAATTCTATTTATCTTATTGTGACTCGCCCCCCCCCCCCCCCCTCCCCTGCTACAGAAATGCAGCCCTTTTATGTACATATATAGACGACTAGCATTGCCCGCGGCTCCGCCCGCGTTCAGATGCCCAAAAATCAAACTCTTAGGTTTTACATATTAGTATACTCTTACAATGCAGTTTTTTTTATTTTATCACAGAAATGAGATATTTTACCGCGGCAAAACGTATTCTATATGTTGACCCGGATAACCAGCTATCATCATACCAATTTTCATCAAAATCTGTCGAGTGGTTTTCTCGTGATGCGGTTAGACAGACAAAAATTCTAAAAACTATAGATTCGGACTCTGTATCGATAATAATGTCTATTTCAATTAGATTTTCCAAAAAATATTTAATGTACAGATTCGACTTAGTTAAAGTTTGATTATATGTGTAGATAACGGGACGTTAATTATAATGTAGAGAATGATTGACACTGTATTATTTTGATATCTTATATTATTTGGATTTATCACAGGTAATAATATAATAATAATATTTGTCCACAACATTTAAAAAAATGCAGTATAGTGCAAAATAACATGTTCTACAAAAAGTTGGTTTTTTATTTATAAATATAATCAAAGGATATTAATACCTATAATATGGTAACATACAGAAGCTTACAAAAAATGTATTATCTTTAATGTAAACAAAATACATTATATTATTATATAAGTATGTCACTCTACCTTCAAAGTTCTCATTATTTCATATAAGATTACCAATTTATTTTTGTAATTAATACAAAGTGCTTGGGTCTCATAAGTAAAGTGATAGTAGTAGATACTTGTAATCTCTTCAGATATAAAACATATTTTTACAGGAATTTACACAAAATAAATATAAAAGCAAACGCGGTTTTAGTGTTTCGTTAGAACAATAGCCTGTTTATTGAGCTATCGTCATTGGTGTACCACAGAAATGGCGTTATTATTTCCGTTCTATTACTCTTTCAGAATATTAAAAACAGCGACATGCGCGCCGTTAAAATTCCCGTTCCGAAGCATCGAATTGTGTACTACGAACATCCGAATCAACCTCGTAGGCCGCTCGAACAAAAAGTAACAATATGGAGAAACTGGGCACGTTCCTGCCGACTTGGTCACCCAAATTGGTATTGGAATTGAGAAACTCGTTAGAAGTGTCAGTTTTTGTTGATCACCGCGCAGATTTCTATTAAATCGCCATCGCATTCCGGCATCGTATGATCCCACCGGCCAATGACAGGTTTAAACCAGTTACCTCCGTCAGACAGGCTGGCGGTGTAATTTCGCACTACCTACTAAAATGCAGCTCGAGTAAATGTTATCATAACTCGAAGAACTTCATGATACTTTACAGTTATAATCTGCTGTCAATAGACGTTACGAATGTTGATCTCGATTCGTAATCCTATGACGTAGTATCGACAACATTCTGTTTGTTTAGTTGACGAATAGCAATAACAATAGCAATTCATTAAAGTAATTGTTGATGATGAGACAAATGGTCGTGACGTAATTGAGTTAAACTTAAGTGTAAAAATATATTTTTTAAATTCACAGCTAAAAAAATATGTCAAAGAACATATTTTGCGTGGATTTAAATAGTTATTTTATTTTTAAATTTTAACACATTTCAGTGTCTATATTAGAAAACCTTATTGTGACATAAATTAAATAAATTTAGTAAACAATTATAAATTGTTGTTTTTACATAGCTGCGTATTTGATGAGAAAACTAGTGTAAACAATACTACAATGCGGCGTGCGATAGCTTTAGAATAAATATTTTAAATCCTATCCATTACTCTCTATGTGATACAGCTTTTCCTTGTCGTCAGAGCACTTATCTATAAGTAATGGCGTGTTCTTGTCGTAGTGTGCACAGGTGCATGTGATGAATGTAAGCCGCCAACTTTGTGTTTAATGAGGCAGTCACATTAGCTATATACCAGGCCCTTTCACTTCACCGTGAATCATTAATCAATCGCACTGCGTCGATTTGCTAAAATATCCTATATCTTAAAGTGATCACGAGACCTTCAGAGTTACAGGAATTAAACAAGCATTCATCAAACAGTTCGCAGGAGAGCCGCAAACCGAGCTTCAACTCCCTTTCACTATAATGCATTAAATCAGTCGTGTCGCGTTTATTACAACGTAGGCGGCACAAATGATAGATTTTCCCAAAGACACCATGATTGAAGAAAGTTAATTTAATCATTAATTACTGTCCTTTGTGATCGTTATTTATTGACACTTTGATTCTGCCGATGTAAGTCTATCTCGCTCTACATTGTCTTTCTCTTTGTGCTTTAGAAATTGATCGATGCATATAGTACCTACTATTATTATTATCTATAGCCTTAAATCGTAACCAAATAATGTTTACGCGGGAAAACCTTTTTTTTGCTAGTACTATCACAAAACCTAAATATTTTTTTGATGCAACTGAATTACAGGAATAATAGAACTGCGCGGCAGATGACAAGGCGAGGTGCACATCTATGTATTAGTAAAGTGCACAATACTTGGTGATGCTGTGTAGTTTATTTTTATCCGGATAGATCGTCCACTACACTTCAAATCCACAATAACCTGTGCATACACTAAATTGTCCAAAATCTATGTATTAGCGGTACGAGCACGCGCAAATGTCTTTAGCTATATTCTACAACAACGACTTATTATAAGAATTCATATTAAAATCTGCGGAATTAAATATAAATAAATATTGGGACATTAACACACAGCGCTATCTAGTACCATAGTAAGCTACGAGGCTTGTGTTATGGATACCGGATAGTTGATACACTACACATATATAACTTTAGATACATACATATTATAAATATTAGATATTAGATACAAACTAGTTTTAAATAAAGGTAAGCTTGTTTAATTAACTAATTAGAATACTTTTGCTTTAATATGTATAGTAAATAATTGATTTCTTATGTAAAATGATATATATTTTATGAGTATTATGAAAGGAATATTTTCATATTATGCATAAAATGTTGCAATGTATGTAATTATTAACTTCTCACCGTTTAAGCTGCTTGCTGTAAATCTATTAGTAAATACTGAATTATACATAGGTTATGTACAACGTATATCTAAAGGCACCATAAAGGAATTTATACACAGCCAGACCAAGTTTATTCACTTGAGAAAACAATGACATTGTACCATATCACATTTCTCATGCATATTAGTTATGAAGCGTGAACGATGTTTTCTGTATAAACTGGAAACCATAACAGCAAACTATTCCAATCGATTTTATTAAATTATTTTATTTCATTAAATTGTATTAAAATATACGAGGACGAAAATTGTTAATTAGTATTTTAAATAAAACTATCTTTTCGGATATTTATCTTCGTAGACAGTCTGTAACAACTATACCTTCAAGACATGTAACACCTCAGTCTCTCCCGTGACCATGGATGCTGTAAAGCATTCGAAACGTCGGGAACCAAAAATCTAAATAAATTCGCGAAAAAATCCGAAAAGATAGTTTCAATTAGTATTAATTAACAGCGATTGAAACTTAATTTTTTTTGGATAGAGACTATGCCTACTCTATATAATATATGTTAAATATATTATTTTTTATATTTCAATCACATATTTTGTGCAATAAACTAACTTATAGTTATGTTTTAGTTACTACGTTCCACATTAGCACATTAATACATTAAATCTTATTGGTTTAAAGTTAAAGCACAAATAAAACCTGTTATATTAACAAATTAAATCAAATTAATTTGTCGTAATATTTTATTATAATTATATGTATTAATTGATTCATGATATTGAAATTTATGCATATTGAAATTTGAAACCTCCTCTATAAATCACCATAAAACATAAAATGGTATGGATGAGTAACATTATATGAGATCTGGTTACCAACGACCTGTTTTGGTGGAAAAATATAAGAATGCTGCTCTGGCTGCCCGTGACAGCGATTCTTGGAAAATTAACAGGATATTTTTTAAGTGAAAAAATGACGATAATAGGCCATAATAAATTTTGTTATTTTTTAATAAATATGCCATAACTAAACTAAGCAATTATTTACTTAAAGAACTAGTTAAGCATGTTTAATACAAGATTAATTTAATAAATGTAGAATAAGTTATTTTGGTACATAAATAAATAAAATAAGTTTTGTAAATTATATTACGTAAGTTACTACTTATGGCTAATAATTATCGACTACAATGTATTTTAATACGCAGCCATGCGTACTATATGAAAGCTGTCTTGTAGAATGATCAACTAATAAGCTTGTAATATCTTGTTCATTCCTTCCGACAGACTCAATTATACAACAAAATACCGGATAAATATACTTTGAACAGTATTAATTAAGTTCAAATCTTCAGAAAAATGGTGTACTATCTTAACAGTATTTTAATCGATTTCCAAAAAGGAGGAGGTTCTCAATTCGCCGGAATCATCTTTTTATGTATGTTCATCGATTACTCGAAGACGCCTGAACCGATTTGGATTTTTTTTGTTTCAAAGGATCTACTTTCCAGGTGGAAAATAAATTTTTTATCGAAATCGGTCGAGCTGTTTTTAAATAAATCATCAATAAATTATTTTTTTAAATAAACTGTTTAATCCAATATGTTATTAAAAAAATTCTTCTTACAAATTTCTTGCTTATTACATCTATACTAAAAAAGGAAAAATAAAAAATTAAAAAAAAACCGACTTCCAGGCACTAAAATGTAAAAAATAACTAAACGGGGGTTATCATTTAGAATAGATCTACCTAATCAGATATTTTCGAAGTCGACAATATTTTGAGATATGAATATCTAATAGGTAAATATGTATTTTACTTCAAAAATATCTGATTAGGTATCTATTCTAAATGAAAACCCCCGTTTAGTTATTTTTTACATTTTAGTGCCTGGAAGTCGGTTTTTTTTTAAGTTTTTAAATAAGTTATACTTCTTTTGGCGCGCTATGAAAAAAATGAAGAGAGTGAATTTTTACGATACTACATAATTATTTAGACTAAAATATGAAGTTAGTCGTTAAATCTCTCCATTAAGTATAATATAAAGTAATGTGTACATTTAAGATATTTATTCCAGTATTTCTATATACAAAACACGTGTTTTAAATCGATAAGTAAATATAAAAATTATTTACAACAATGTTTGTACCTAAATTCCTCCATCTTCGAAAGGGTATGTTAATCATATATTGTGAATAGTTTACGCAAACAATAAATAATATCTTAAGCATCTGTTAAAGTGTTCACTAACAGATTGGAAATGACTGAAATCGACTTTCGCAACGCGGCCTTCCTCTGTTTTTGGATATAATATTTTATTTTACACTAATTTCTACACGCGACCTCGTTCGAATTCAATAAAAAATATTATGCTTAAAAGTTTAAAAGAGTCAGATTTTGTGACAGACAAAGTGTATTAATTCAAATGATATTATAAAATAACAAATAATGTGTTGGGCATTTCTAACATTAGGTATACGGAACGGAATATTTTGGCATTGCTTTATTTAAATTAATTTTAGGTTTTAAAATTATTTTCCTTTTTACAATTAAGATACGAAGACCTTACCATAAAATAAATATTAATTATTTTTTTTTTTTACTTTTTAATATATTATGCTAATTTCAAAAATTCCAAATTAATCAAAACTTACCACTAAGGACTGAGATTTTAACGTATTTTGTATAAACATCTTAAAATTATAACGTAAGTTATTTATTAATGAAAATAATAATAAAAGAATTTTGAACACTTTCAAAGCATTTGATAATTATTACTAAACTTGTTCATATTCCAATGCTAATAGCGTCATTTATTAATAGTCTACCTATCCTTTGCACTTTTTGTTTATTATACATAGTAGTATTGGATCTTATATATTATTGATTTTAAGTATCATTTTTATGACCACTACCATGTTTTTTATTAATTTTAACAGAGAATTAAGAATTATTTAGCAATACAAATTTATTATCATATACTTATATTACTTAAATGTTAAGGTTAAAATATAATTTGTATTACCTATGAGAAAAGCGGAAAAAAAAAAATTATCTCAACGAACGTGATATGGAACTCCTTTTGTGTAGATACGTTATGTAATAATCTGATATTATTATCAACTGTAGAGTACTTATTAAGTTAAAGTATTTTTTATAATTAAATGATTAATTAAAAGAATATTATTTATTATAATTAGCAATTTCCTTTGCAAGGAAAATGAAGGCTTGTTAAGTTAACATTTGAATATTAATTGTGTAAAAACAATTAAAATGGTTTATTAAATAGCCTCTAGATCTTAACTATGTGAATATCTACATATATATGTTTCAATATTAATAAGAATATTATATAACAAAGTTGCATTGTAAACCATGTACATATGTATAGGTTTTATAAATTAATGTTAATTTTACGTAACTTATTTAAAGAAAACAAACTTATAATTATATAATATTATTTATATCATACATATTTAACTTCCTTAAATTTGATATATTAAAAGTATAACGATTTTCATTAATTAATTTTTATAATATTTCGTCAAACTTACACTTGGAAAGTATTAGCTGCCAGCCGGTCAACATTTTGAGTATTTCACCACTTAATACAATTCACTTAATTTAGATTTATTTAACTATTTCATGTATCCACTAGCTTTTTAAGTTTAAATATCGTACGAAAATCGCGCGCTCGCGTCGCGCCTTCATGCGCGCAGTCACAAGTTCAGCCTTACAATCAAGCGCCCGCGCACTCTCCATGCCTCTATATACCTCTACGTCCGGCCACCGTTTTGTATGCAACCAGGACAACTTTAAACTTATTTTAATTTAACAAAACTTCGATTTCTTAGCATGTTATATAAATAAAATGCATAATTTGATGTTATGTAATATATATTTGGGTCAATTGTAACTAGTTTGTTAGGTCAAGTTTAGTGTGAATAATCGTATTTTTTGTCAGTGCTTTAAGCGGCATATGACTTGATCATATTGACGTTTACCTATTGTTATATTGCGTGTTAAACACAATGGAATTAAACATAAAAACGGTAACAGCTACAGCTTGCGTGTTTTGGCACTGCTCTATTTTTTTTTTTTTTAATTTAAATAGAAAGGTTGACGAACATACGAAAATTGCTTAAAATATTTTTCATCTTTATTGTAAAAATTAAATTATAATTATATTTCATTTCTTTATAAAAGTGATTAAAGTGCAAATCTCACAATATTTATAAGGAAAAGGTACATTTTGTCAGCAATCACGGTAGTCGACGTATGTTACAAATACATAGGGGAGATTAGTCCAAAACCGGGTATGGGGGTAAAACCGGGACACGGCACTTAGGCTTTCTAATGTGTTTCAAATTTTCGCACGCTTCGTTTCTTGCAGTCAGTCATCTTGAATAGTTTGTCAACAAAAGCAATAACAATATTGCAGAAAACAGTTTTTTACGGAGGTTTGATATAATATTACACGGATTTCAAAGGTGTTCTATAATCTCGTACGGCAAGGTAAGTGGAATTTATTTTTGTTGTAAAGATTAAGTATGTATTAATGTTAAATAAACATTGGTAGAATTTTCATTGCGACATGTTTTTGGGTTATTTAATTACTTTGTTTCTCTTTGGTACGCTTGGGGTAAAACCGTATATGGTAATACCGGGTAGTGCCCGGTTTTGTACCACTATCATTTTTTTAATTTAATGTTATTTTGTATGATAAATTGTTACAGTTTACAAGAAAAATACCACAAAAATAACCGACATCGTACCGACAACCCTGAAGTGAAGAAAGTATGAAAAATGCCATTCTTGAAGTTATAGACGGAAAAATTGGATTAAAGCTTTTCGAAAAATATACAAAAAGAAGAAGGTTTCAGACTATCATCACTTAGATGATTGGGTGCAATGTCTTAAGTGTAAGAAGTGGGCCCCTAAGGCTGTACTAGTTGGGTTCGAGATGAACTGGATGGGTTCCATTGCTTCCGTTGTTAAGGGGCAAAGTTGGGTATAAGATGTGGGATAAGGTGTGGTTTTAACCCATTTTTTTTATTATTTTTTTTAACGTTGGGAAATGCATTTACGTACGAAGTGTGGAACTCACCGGCGAAGCCAGTACTACCCACTAAAATCCAACAAAACCTTCCCCCGTCTTAATGGGGCGTCACAGGATCGCTTACGAATTCAACTACGACGCCCCGACGGCAGGTCTGTCGAAGCAGACCACCACAACCATGGGGTTGCTAAAAGGTCCACTTTGCTATCAGAGAAGTACCAGGAGCAACCCGCATGGTACACCCACCTCCCACCGCCCACCGAAGCGGGCCACCTCCCTGCGCGTTTCTAGGCTTCGCGCCCGGCTGGATTGCCGGGCACTACTGAGCCCCCCCACCACGACAAGGAGAACGCACGTTGGGGGGTGGGGTGGGGGGGGGGGGGTTACCCCATACCTGGTTTTGGACTAAGTATGGGGTAAAAGCATAAAAAGTTAACTTTTGAAAATGATCATTTTTTATTACCTACAATAACGAAAATACTGACCAAATATGTATGTAATGAATAGTCTCGTTGACCAAATATGTGATTATTAAGTTAAAGTAAAGAAGTCTAATAAAGTTAGTTTATAGGGGGGGAGGGGGGGGGGGGGGTCATTAGCATCCGGCAATGCAGCCGGCCGCATGGGAGACGGCCCACCTCAGTGGACGATGTGCTATGCGGGTTACTCCTGGTACTTCTCTGATAGCAGAGTAGACCGTTGGAGCGACTCCATGGCTGTTGTGGTCTGCTTCGGCAGACCTGCTGTCGGGGTGTTGTGGTTGAGTGCGTAAGCGATCCTGCGACGCCCCATTAAGAGGGGGAGGTTTTATTGGCTTTTCTAGCCAGTGAGTCCCACATACCCACCTAGTGTTATGCGTAAATGCATTTCCCAACATAATAAAAAAAAAATCATCTTAATCCGTCCAACCTCTTTCAGTATGAAAAAGTAACAAACAGTCAAAGAAACATAATAATTCATTTAATTTAATTAATAGTCCGATAGTCGTTCATTTCACGAACCTCAACACAATGCACTTACTGAGAGAATAAAATATATCTAAATAAGATCAAGTTTATAACCTTTTATAACAAAATTAATTTATTAATTAACATTATTTCTAATTTAACAATTACTTCATTTGACTGCGTTACGTAGGATTAAAAATAAAATCACATTTATATTTCATATAAGCCCTGGTGTTAATAAAATTAGTACTTACATATTAACAGGTAATGTAGTTGGTTCAATAAAAAATGTACATTTAAACCACTTATTATCTACAATAATAATTGAGTAATCTGAAACTGAGGTTCGTTTTTACATTTAATTATAACTTAATGTTTTTAACATAATTATAATTTCAATATCGCATAGCCTTATCTTATTTAGAATCATGTTGGAATTTACCTAAACTCAAATATATTTGAGAATTGAGACACAAAAGTGCTTTTTCATTCACATAATATATTGTGTTGTATTTCCTTTGTTAATGGGCCTTTGTGTCCACTTTACATCTTAGGATGTTTTCCTTATAATATCGTTTTAAGATGTTTACTTTGTTTCCGGATTAATAAATAAAAATACATATATTTTATTAAAAATTAAGAGATATGTGGCTGCCAATAAAAAAATGCTACCATTTACTTACTTATACGTACCTACACTGAAATAATTTGCTTCTTAATAAATATTATGAGTAGTTAACCGGTGGTAGGACTCTGTCAAGCCAGAGGAGTCCGACTGGATGGGTACCACCCCCTTATCATTTTTTTCCGCCAAGCAACAATGATTACATTGTTGTGTTCCGGTTTGAAGGATAAGGTAGCCAGCGCAAGTACAGGCAAGAGGCATATCATCTTAGTACTCACAGTGACAACGCACCTGCGGTTCTGCTTTTTTGTAACATAAAACCTAAGTGTATAAACCGTACGTGTTATGGACGACAGGTACCGCTTTCCATCAGGTGGGCTGTCTGCTCGTTTGTCACTGAATACCATAAAATAAAGATATAATATTACCTATATCTTTAGCGACTTATCCTCGCTCAGCTCGAAGACAAATAGTATCCATGTATTAGTATTACTCCAACTCATAGTCTATCTGTGTACTACAAATTTCATCAAAATCCTTCCAGCCATTACAGCATGAAGGAGTAAGAAACATACACACACTTATACCTTTCTACTTAAATTGAAATTGATATCTTTATGCCCGATACAAATATTCGAGTCGAGCAGAAATTGAATGTGTCACCTCTAATTGAATAAGCTGCTGCAATCTGTTAAAGCAACCTTACGTATGATGCTATTTGGATATTCGTTATAAGAAATACTAATAAGGAAAAATTACTTTCGTATCTACAGTATTAGTAGTGATTGTGTTTTTTTATTAATAGCGTGATTTCGATATCTTATTCGTTAAGGATAATACAACACTCAGTACAGCGATAACCAGCTCTCCGATTTGCTGATATGTAGCATCGTCCTTGTTGTTCTACTTGTTGAGACCTATAACGACAACAACTTTAGTAAAACTGTTGATATGTATGACATGAAGGCTGTTTTTAACGTTTAATGGCTATAACATTAGATATAATGTGCTATAAATATTGTAATAAATATGTTTTTATAAGAACATTTTCCCTAAACTATTAGAGTCTGAAATACGCAAAAACAAGCTGTTAGAATAAACTTAATGAACTTCTGTTCATTAAATCTAGTAAGTTCTGTTAATTCTAGATATAATTTTAATCTTCTAGATAACATATGCGGAAAGAGGAAAACGGTACGTATAGGAGATGTCACTATATTTTACATCTCATTATACTTTTTCCCTAAAGACTAGTATTCTAAAAAGGATGTCACAACCTTCTTAAAATATAATCACAAAACATAATCGAAGAAACACAAATAATCATTACCAAGTAAAGGGAATCTAAATACTACAATTGCGGTTACTAGAATGACTTAAAGTCACGACAGTCATGTCTTATCTTAGTACCAGGCACTAGTCTAGCGCATCTGTGAGAAAATTTCCATTAGTTCATGAATATGTCGCGTTCGTTTGATCATGTAAATGAAAGTTATGTTTTACTAGCGACTCACCCTTGCTTCGCTCGGGTTTTGCTATCCCACGGAAACAGTACATTTTTCTGATGTATGAACTATATTATTGTATCAGTAGTTTTTGTGTACTAAGCTGTATAAGTTACTATAATAGTCTTTTAACTATCCCACGTGAACTCTTTAATTTACCGGAATGAAAAGTATCTATTATGTTGACCGGGGATATAAGGTACCACCATGCAAAATTTCATTTAAATCGGTCCAACAGATTCGGAGATTAGCCCGTACAAACAGACAGACAGAGAACAAAAAATTTGAAAAAAATCTGGATTTTTCTTTTTCTCTTCTTACATCCTCCGGACTCGATTTTTAGATTTTTTTTCTATGTACAGACATTCGACCTCTACAGTTTTATTATATGCATAGATTATATTATTCAATGTAATTTTTTACAAAAATATTACTTTTTTGGTTCCAATTTTAAAAAAGTTGTATTTTTAGTACTTTGTAGAGTCACGTAGTCTATGTGTATATCACAGTATATGTCTGAGTGGCATACTCCACTTAATCGCAAGTTTTAATTGTGAATTTTTTTGTTCCATTTTACTTTAACAACAGTTTTAAAGCTTTTTTAAGGCTTAACTATACTAAAATGCTAAAAAATAGAAATATGGTTCTTGTGCGTAAATCTTAAAAACGAGTTGATTATTGAATGAATTATGAATGCGTGGCGTGGCACGAGGAAATTTAAAGAAAAAAATTGATTCAATCTTCGTCAGTTTGAAAAAAGAATCAGTCAAACTCGATGACAATATACGTAGCAATAAAAGCAATAATTGATGCTAATAAAAAGTCTTTCTGCCTATGATCAAAATTCAACCTATTGTGTCATACGACCATGAACGTTATCAAAATGTTTTCATTTGATTGGCTAAAGTATTTTTCTATGGAACATCATTTGGATATTTTGACATTTTAATCTGAATTTTTAATTTGTGCACGTCCGTGGTAGGTACGCTTTTTTGGATTGCATATTATGATCATGAAGCTTTCTATCACAGTCATATTTTCACCAGCGACTCACCCTCGCTTCGCTCGAGATCGTCCCTAGTTACGTTTTGAGGTTTAGTATAGATTTCTCAGAGATATTTTCCTCGCAGTAAAAATATCGTATGTGTTGACATGGATAACCAGCTATCATCATACCAAATTTAATTAATATATTTCCAGTGGCAGTGGCCAGACAGACAGACAGACAAAAATTCTAAAAAGTATAGATTCGGGCTCTGTATCGATGATGATAATGACTATTTAAATAATATTTTCCAAAAAATATCCTAAATAAATATTTTTGCGTTTGAATTAATAAGCATTACTTAATCTTACTTAAACATGCGGGCTAACGGTATGCTAGTTTATTATGTACATAATAAACAGTACATACAATAAACAAGTAGGAATATTTTTCTATAGACATAAAACTACTACGCTCTAAATATTCAGCTTACAAGCGCAATAACAAAATCTGCTCAATATTTTATATGTTAACTAGCATTGCCCGCCGCTCCGCCTGTGTTCAGATGTCCAAAAACCAAATTCTTAGGTGTTACATATCGCACTGATATACAATACTGTTGTAACTCAAAATGTGGCTTTTTTCAGAATCGACGAAAAATTGATTATTCACTTCCTGTTATAGATTATAAAAAAATGAATACTTTATATGGTTTATTAATAAAATTAACGCAATTATTATTTACTAATTACTTAAAAAACACAGGTAATAAATAATAATTTGCAAATTTCGAGTTAATAATGCATTGCCCTGAAAATGATTTCAGAAAGATTAATTATTTTTAATTGTATAGTTATTGATAAAACATTTTGAGTTACTACAATTTAAAAGTGACTTTTTCTGTATGGTTTTGAGTAACATTTTGGAGTTACAACTATTTCTAAATTTAGTTTTAAGTTTTATAATTATCTCCAACACATAACTTTCACACTAGGATTAGGACATTGATTATAAAAAACAGATAATTAAGAAAATTCAGTCAGATAAACAGTCTTTATTTATAAAAAATAATAATTAAAATGTTATTGCAACATTTTCTACTTATTTCCACAAAAAATAACAAAAAGAACTTCCCAAAATAATAAACAAACTTAGTCTGAGTACAAAAACAGAGTAAATCAAAGTATAACAATTATTCATTCTTACACTTAAATAATCAGCTATTGTTGAAACTTCACAGTAATGCTATGTAGTCACTAAACTGGACCTAGGCAAAAAGCAAATAATAGTATACTTAAACTAATTTTACCTCAGTCTGTTATATATCACAATAATAATACTTATATAGGTATTTTTTTATTTACTTAAAATTAATCAGTCAAAATTCGAAAGTATGATTCATAATAGGTCCTGGGAATTATATTTTTCTGGAGCAGTTCTTTAATGCCTTTTTTTTTAATTTTGATTATAAGGTATCTTGCGTACTAAAACATTTTGGTAATTTTCATCTTCGTAAGAAGTCTTGTAGAAAAAAGTCATTGGATGTTCCTTTCAATGCGAAGCATCTTAATGTCGTGCCATTTTACTTGGTTTCTATCCGTGTTCACATTAAAATTAGTACCCCACTGTTCTCGAAGTGATTTAAGATCATAAAATTTATCATAAGTCATTTCATTGACTCTATAAGGTTGTCCTGTTTTTTTAGCTGATAGGTATGAAGGAGTGAAATGTAATATTTCCTTTGTTCCACTGCATTGTTCAAGTTACTTCCTTGAACAACTGGATTAATTGTACTTACGGTTTCAATAGTAAAGAAGAAGAATTCAAAAGGAGCGAGGTTTCTTTAACAGGTTCATCGTTTTCCTTCTCTTGGTGATTGGTTGACGTTATTTTTGTCGCCATATCAACAAGCAATCACCCATGATGCATACTTATTCTAGAAAAAAAACAGGTCTTTATTGATTAAAACACCTTAAATATTGTATGTCACCTACAATGTAGTAACTCTAAATTATAAAAAAAATATAGTTAATGAGAATATTCTTACTTTTACATTAAAAAATTCGAATACGTCATTTTAAATGATGTAATTAACTAATAAGGATTTGTTTAAAGGTTAAAAATTATCACGAGAAACAAGCTAATTAATTCTTTTCAACAAAACTATATTAAGTCTAAAATTACTTACTAAGCCAACAAGAATGTCGTTAGTAAAAATATTATTTTAAATTGCATTTTTGAGAATCAATAATAGTGTAATAACTAGAAATACACCAATATTTATTTAGGTTTAAGTCAGCTATAATGTATTAACTCGAATTAATAGTTTAACTTTTACATACCTGATTCAGCAGTAACGTTCCAATTCGAATAAAAATTAAAGCGGCACTCTCTTTCTCGTCAAATTTCGTTCGTTACTAAAGATGATGCAATATTGGTTAGGGTTTTACGACAGTTGGTCAATCAATTTGTTTCTTGCACAATTCTAACGACGGTATTATTGACTCGTAGGGAACTAAATTTTACGTTTGACTATAATATTATCTCAAATTTGACAAATTTTGAGTTAGAACAGTATTGTATTATCAGTGCGATATGAGTATGCTCTAGTGTCCGACCGAAGCTTCGGCTTCGGCTTCGGCTTCGGCCACCTTCGGCCAAAAAATCCACCTTCGGCGAAACATTCGGCTTCGGCCCAAAACCCGGCTGAAGCCGAAGGTTTCGCCGAAGGTCCGAGCGACCGTCGAGATTGAACGAACTGTTACGAAAGTCATGAGGCGGCGGGGAGTCACTGTCAAAATATCACATTGCATGCATCAAAACAAGTTCGTACGTGTATTTAAAAGAGTGTTTTGTTTTGAATTTGTGTTTATCAATTAAATTGTGATATATGAGTAATCTGACTGATTGGTCTAATTGTAATTTGTGAATTACATAATAAAGAAATGATTATTTTTTACCAGTAGGTAAATCACAAAATCACAAACTTTTATTTATCTCTAAACCAACCATCTCTATGATATATCATCAACTTCTATATGAGACAGTCAATATAAACCTTCAATATTGAGGTTATTTGAGGTATTGATACAAAATTAATTACTGAGTGCTGAGAGAATATAAACCTTCGGCTTCGGCTTCGGCTTCGGCCGAAGGTTGTGGCGATAGCCGATTAATCGGCTTCGGCTTCGGCTTCGGCCAAAAATAGACCTTCGGTCGGACACTAGTATGCTCTTACATTACAGTTTTTGTATTTTTTCTCAGAAATGAGATATTTTTCCGCGGTAAAAAGTATCCTATATGTTGACCCGGATAACCAGCTACCACCATACTAAATTTCATCAAAATCCCTCCAGTGGTTTTTCTGTGATGCGGTAACAGACTGACAGGCAGACAAAAATTCTAAAAACTATAGATTCGGCCTCTGTATCGATAATAATGTCTATTTCAATAAGATTTTTCAAAAAATATTTCATGTACAGATTCTGCTCAGTTACAATTTTATTATATGTATAGATTTGCTAAACACTAGTTTTATAGATAAAGATAAAAAAATATTTAAAAAAGCAATACACTACGTAAAAAGCGAAGTGAACAGAAAGAAACTTGTTCCTTTTTAACTTTGGTCGTTTATACATTAGGAGTATTATTTTACAAGGCCCTAACAGCCTCTAACATTGGCGTTATCAAGACGAATCTAATGACGTATGAATCATTAAAATCGGTTAGCTGTTCAGTTACTACGATGGAATATACGATCGGACATATACACATACATAGTACACACATACAGGCCAAAAAGCATATGTTAACAAAACTAATCATGTTTTAATGATTGCCTGGAGTTTAGTGTCTAGCAAATAACCACATCTTCTCAATAAGCTTAAAAATATAGGACTATATAATAACACTAATGATGACCTCATACCGATGACTGATTTCGGCCACGTCGGCCAATCTCTCTGTGAATAGATAGCGCAGGAGATATTATAATGCAAAAGTGCGTGCGCAGACATAAGTGCACGCACTATTCCTTTAATTTTTAAACTCCGGTGGGACGAATATTCCACGCGGAAGTCATGAGAATACTATAAACTAAATTGTAAAAGATAAATAATATATTTTATCAACAATTTTATAAAAAATCTTTAGTTTATCAAGTACATCTCAGGGTCAATAGAACCTTGCAGTTCACACTGTCTCTAAAAGAAAACGGAAAGATCATACGTAATCTCAATCAATTATCGTATAGTTATCTATAACTTCGATATATCTCGTTTTAAGTAATTCAAGGAAGCAGACTCAAAAAGGAGGAGGTTCTCAATTTGACTGTATGTTTTTTAAAGTTTCATAACTAAAGGGTAAAACGGGATCCTGTTACTAAGACACCACTGTACGTCCGTCCGTCCTTCCGTCTGTCTGTCTGTCACCAGGCTGGATCTCATGAACCGTGATAGTTAGACAGTTGAAATTTTCACAGATGATGTATTTCTGTTGCCGCTATAACTATACCAAACTATAAACAATCAGAATAAAATAAATATTTAAAGGGGCTCCCATACAACAAACGTGTATTTATCGTAATGACTATTTTGATAAGATTGTCCAAAAAAAAATTATGCACGGATTTGGCTTAGTTTAATTTTATTATACTACATATGTATAATAATATGTGTATGTACAGATTTGCCAAATCTTTGGAAATAATTACACGTAGCGGGAAAATGTTAATACAATTTTTGTAAGTTATTATTTTTTTCATCTCACGTTTAAATAATACATATTTGCAATATGCTCAAAATTTCTTATTTTTTTATTGTATTTTCAAGTTCTTTCTGATTAACTGAAATAACTGTACTTACCAGAGTTTCTTATGAAACTAGTAGTATTTGTTAACAAAACGTGTGCTCTATTTTCATGTCAGTCTTTGACAACTTTAGCGTTCTACTTTCTGTTGTGTTATTCATTATACAAAATTTTTTATGCAATACCTTGTGAATAGTATGATTATTTAGCGTTTAAATAAAGTTTGTGTTACAATAAATACTTAATCTATACCTATAATAAAATTGTTAAAATCGAATCGAAAATTTGTAAAAATTGTGAAAATCTTATTGAAATAGACATTATTATCGATACAGAGGCCGAATATATAGTTTTTAGAATTTTTGTCTGTTACCACATCACGAGAAAACCACTGGACAGATTTTGATGAAATTTGGTATGATGATAGCTGGTTATCCGGGTCAACATTTAGGATACTTTTTACCGCGAGAAAATATCTCATTTCTGAGAAAAAATACAAAAACTGCTGTAACATTCATATCCGATATAGGGTTGCCTTAATCGCCATCAAAAACAAAGATTTGTGTGTTTCAAGTCTGACTATAGAAAATAAATAATTAAAATAGAAAAAGCATATAGATGAATTAAAGTTTTAAAGATCTTGGCAGTTCTAGTTGGGGTATTCATCCAGTGCACATGCGACGTCTATATATTTCATTAATTCGTAGTAAAATTGACTATACCAGTTTTCTATGCGACAATCGGTATCTATTTTCGACATCCACAACTAAAATTTATAAAGAAACACGAATTATGAACTTACGTCAACTTTATATATACCTATATATATAAATCTTACATTCTGATAAGGAAAATTATTAGTAAATATGTACATTCTAATTTATCCTTCATGAAACATGTTAATAAGCGTAGCACCCGTCGACCTAACCTACCAGTTCTCCCAAAAACTACAACAGGATATTACATTTGAAGGATCACAACTCTATAACAAATTAGTAATCTACTTTAAAAAAATGTAAGCTCTATTAACGGATTTAAATCTCAGCTCTCACAATATATTTTGGAAAATAACCAATTTAATAATATTTAATATACATACATCTGTAACTATATCTCGTTAACTGAGTACCTACTTATGAGGCGACTATTTGCATAATTTTTACTTTATGTAATTACGTTGTTCTCATGTAAGTGACTTTGTCCTTTTTGAGAATAAAAATTCTTTTAACTTAATAGTTGCAAAACTCATCTTAAAAAGTTGGATATAGTTAGAACCAATGTTTGAGAATAATCGGTGGATACATCAAAACCACTGCTACTCATGTGATGGAATGTGAGCTTTATCACCCTCCACTCCACATTCGTAGAATTACCTTGCAGGCAAATTTTGATTAAAAATCAGTTCCTTTAAAAACAATAATATAGTTTACGTATTAGATAGTGTTCACACAAATATTACAGATACTTATAGAGAACACATGAAATAAAAACCTTTATTACTTAAAATTCATGAAGCTTATAAATCAACCAATATTTTTTCTAGTGAACGGATGGAAATGTTTTCATTGAACTCTTGAGTTAATAAAATAGATTTATCAAAAAGTATAAGAACAGATGTTGATAATATGAATAGGTACAAACAGTTTTATAATCTCCACACATTGCATGAGGTCTGCATAAAGTTCATTAGTGGAAAATATTTTGATTTTTTACAAAATCTATAATGATGGTTCAATGGATAATTGTGGGGCTACAGCAGCTTTTTGGGACCCGCAATCTAAGAAAATTATAAGTTAACTCTAAATTCTAAATTTTCGATTATGCATATTGAACTCATTGCTACTGCTGAAGCTCTGTCCTATATTGATTTCTGGGATTACGAGAAGTATTACTGGCTGATTTTTAAAGTGCTCTTTTACGTTTGAATTGGTGTACTCTAGCCTATAGAGGCTTATGAAATTATTAAGTTATTAAGTAATCTCCATTGTAAAAATAAACAAATTGTACTACAGTGGGTACCCTCACATATCGGCCTAGAAAATAATGAAATAGTAGATAAATTTGCAAGAGAAGCCATAACAGAAGGTATTCCGTGTATACTACATACTTACCATATTGGTCAGATGTTTTGTTTTTAAGATACTAATCATAATTTAATGAAATGTGTTCAGAATGAGGCTAAATAAAATGGATGTTGGTGTTTGTAACACCCCAATCGGGTCAAGCAAAGATGCCGTATAAAATTGTGCAATTAGAATTAAAAAGGTAGAATAGATAAAAAAAATTGTATTTCCTATAAGGGTGGCATGGTCTTTACAATCAACCCCTATGAAAAATAAAAATAAAAAAAAGTGCAAGAGCATAGATTTATTTTTTGAACAAATCTATGAAATACTACTAATTATTATTTTTTATTTGTTAAGCACTTCAATTGATATGTAATAAAGTTTTAAAATATAATAAACTAATGATATTTGTGTGTACAAGTTCTAGATGGATGGAGGTGAATTTGACGAAATGAGGCGACGGAGATAAGAAATCGTCCCCTGTATGTTCTACGGAACCAGATAGAAGAAGCTAAGAGCTTGTGAGGGCGAGCATTGCAGCCGAAGCCCGATCGGACACGAGAGCCGACAAGATAGTGTTCACTAATTGCGAAGTAGGAGGCAGAGCTGTAGTGATCACCATTGGCCAAACTTTAAACACAGGAAGTTCTATTTATTTATTTATTGATGAGTATGACTTTTGATAGAGATGAGGAGTATTTTTATTAATATTGTAGAGACAAATAGGTAGTGAACCTGTCTGCATAACTAAGAGCTCGAGCGGATGTGCGCCGAGCATGAGTGTTATGTATGACTGGTTGCTCAACTAGTTGGAGTGATATAATAACTATAAGACAAATAGGTAGTGAACCTGTCTGCATAACTAAGAGCTCGAGCGGATGTGCGCCGAGCATGAGTGTTATGTATGACTGGTTGCTCAACTAGTTGATAGTGAAAGAATAGAAGTAACTATCCTCTAGTTGAAGTTAGTGATATAATAACTATAGCGATATCAGGTCATAAGACTTGGAGCAAGATGGTAGTGAAAGAATAGAAGTAACTATCGTCTTGTCAAGTTGTAGTGATAGGATAGCTATAGCGATTATGCCATGAGATTTAAAACAAAATGGTAGTGAAAGAATAGGAGTAATTCCTCTAGCATATTTAAAGCGTACCCGTGACTCACAATGACCTTTTTTTTCATCAGGCCATAGAAGGATTAAACCGATTGATTCATGACGTACCGAACAGATCTACGTCCCATCACATAGCGGGAACTGCAAAAGAACATATATACCCCGCGTTCATTAAGAAATGTATCATGATGTAGACTCAGGGGAGTATGGCACACCACCCACTATCTTAGAGATAAGACAGCCTTCAATAAAGCCTCACAAGAACTAAAGACGCTAACCAAACATGTGGAAAATGAGAACCTACAATCATACCTCGCAAGACTGACACATTCTAGTGACCCGAACTATTCGTTGTGGAAGCCTACCAGAATCCTAAAGCGTCCAAAACAACAAAGTACACCTTTGAGAACACAAACGGGTTCTTGTGTCCGCTCAGACTGTGAAAAAAACTAAGATCGACGCTAATCACCTACATACAGTCTTCGAACCACTCCCCAGCAACAATCAAAATCTAGAAAATGAAATAGAGAAATACCTTAGCTCATGGTAACATACTGGGACCAGTTCTTTATTTAATATTTACATCAGATCTACCCTCTACGCCAATACCATTACAGCGACATAAGCAGATGATACCTCACTTCTTTCGACCCATGAGAATCCCGATTCCTGAGACCCGATCTGTAAGACTCCAATCACACCTGACTCTCATCGAAGCATGGTTCCAGCAGTGGCGCATTAAAGCCAATACAAATAAACCGATTCAAGTAACTTACACATTTAGAAGGAAAACCTATGTGAAAGAGAGATCCCACAATCTGATGACGCCAAATACTTAGGTATACATCTCGACCGTTGACTCACTTGGCGCAAACACATATGGACTAAAAGGAAACAGCTAGACACAAATTCCGCAGCATATATTGGCTCATCAGTCGTAAGTCATCGTTGACAAATGACAGTAAAATGGCTATGTAATATCTATAAAGCTATACTAAAGCGGAAAGCCTATATGGAGTTGTGGCTTTCAGCTCTGGGGCAAAGTCAGCCATAGTAGTATTAAAATACTCTAAAGGTTTCAGAGCAAAACAATGAGAACCATGATCAATGTTCCATCAAATATAAGTAATAAATATGTTAACCTAGATTTCAATCTGCAAATAGTGAAGGAAGATGTCGAGTTAAACAGCAATAATTATCAAGCCAGATTGGGCCGACATATAAATAAATTAGCTGCCGAGCTGAAGGGGGTGGGCAGTCTAAGATTCTCTCGCCTTAAGAGAAATAGTAAATCGAACCTAGCGACTAGATTCACAGAGTGAAGATGAGGTTTGTACCACTGGGTGTACGCCTCTACTGAAGATACATTTACCGATAAAAATCTAACAGCATTTTTGATTATTGTTAAGAACAAACAGATTAGAGATAGAAATAGAGAGTAGCAGGATTCAACAAACTTTTTTTAATGTAAGATGAGTGAATTGTAATGAATTGTAAAACTTTTTTTTTGACTTAGTGTGGCCTAAAACGAAGGGACTCGTTATTGTAACGGATGGCCGACTGTAACATTCAGTTATTTTATATGCCAGTTCGTAGATTTTGACAATAGATTTTTGATATGTCAAGTGGACAGTCGGTGATTCGGATTATATGAATTAGGAATATAAAATATAAATGTAAAATGAGTATACAGAAAGAGCGAGGAATATAATTGTTAATTGCCAAATATTTGTCTTCCTGGAAAACCCTTCTGAGCTGTTTTACTGCATTGTAAGAGTATACTAATATGTGAAACCTAAGAATTTGGTTTTTGGTCATCTGAACGCGGGCAGAGATACGGGCAATGCTAGTTTATAACATAAATACACACAAATCACAGCCGAATTGAGTTTTAATTTCTTTTTTAAAGTCGATCAATAAAGTAAATTAAAATTGGGTATTATTGCAATATTACTAATTCATTTTTGTTATATGTATGTTGGTTAGTATGTGCTACAATTATATGTAAGTTTATTGCTTACAATAAAAAGCAAAATTAAAAATTTTGAAAAAACTCACGACGTGAACTTAATTGAAAAAGGATAAAATAATTTTAAAACCCCTGACTTAAAAAATAAATGAGTCGCGAGATAATAAACGTAAAAAAATGAATAGGTAGAGTTGATCTCTCGGGGAGTCGTTTTTATAGGTAAATAAACAATAGATTATCATTTTAAATAAAACTATCTTTTCGGATTTTTTCGCGAATTTATTTGGACTTTTGGTCCCCGTCGCTTCGAATGCTTTACAGCATTCATGGTCACGGAGCAGACTCTCGAAAGAAAAGATAGTTTTATTTAAAATGTCAAATATTCGCGTAAATCTAAGAAAGTATTAATAGATTATCAGTTTTCATAGCTTTTCCCTATGTACCTACCTATTTGGTTCTCCATGATTGTAGATGTGGCAATAACATATTCAACTACCTATAAACTTAATAAGAAACCCAAGAATATCCGTGGGGGGCTGCCATTAAATGAACTAGTTTTGCAGTTTTATAGTAACGTGAATAATTTGAGATTTTTAAGCGCTATACTTACACCCTTAATGGGTAGGCCGTGCCCCTAGCCTACAGTGGGGACCTTTACAATTTGATGATGATACTTATTTTTATTTACGATGAAATTTAAAATAGTGATGGGATTTCTTTCATGTTTATAGGTAGTTGAATATGTTATTGTCACATATTTTTAACTGTCGTGGGTTTTTTCATAATATTTAATTTTGCTATTTATTTTAAACTTTTAAGAGAGCATAGACATTATGTACGTCGTCTTCTTTTGCTCCACATACATTTTTGTGCCTAAATCGTGTACGGCGTATGTTTTAAAAAAATTTCAAAGAATTTTTAGTTTCTTTATCACTACTTCCTACAGAAGTACTTACCTATCGATTTATATCGAGTTTCCTTATTATGTAGTAGCTTCTATAAAATAAAATATATTAATGCAGCACCCTCTAGTGAGCTACTATCGTAACATCTATTTATTTAAGAGCCCTCACTAATCAACTAAAAACCCATTACTGAAAACCGCATCAAAATCGGAGTAGTTTTGGTTTTGCACACACAAATGCTTACTGCAACGCTCCCTGGTGAGTTATCACCGTAACACCTATCTAAGAACATACACCAATCAAACCCGAACCCATAACTGAAAACTGCATCAAAATCGGACTAGAAGTTTTGGAGAAAAATGGCAACGTGGATTTGCACAAAGAAATAAACAACCTCTCACCCCAAACGCATATACCGTCTCCGTTCCGTCGTGGGTAAAAAAACTTTTTAAATATTTTTTTGACTTATGGGTGGATTTTTTTTCATATTTAAATGGGACTATTTCGGAATAAACGTCTTTCGACCAAAAAAAGGAATTTATGCATCCATCCATCTATATGTGACGGAGTTATGCCCGAACACACTACATTAAAAATATACCTAAATATAATAAAAAAAAATTTTTTTTTTTGTATTATAGGTATCTCGAAGGATACCCAAACAGCCTAAAGTCATAATACCGCTATAAACTCAAGTTTACTCGGTTCTGACATGATCTTTTATATTGCCTTTATATTTATCAAGTTAATAAAGTTGAATTAAATAAGACGAAAAAAACTCGCTTAAAAGTAATTGACCCTGTAGCCTTGCTCTTTTAGAATAAGAGATGAGTTTTTATATCGCTCTAGTTTATTATTAAGACGTATTTCACAGTAAATAATATGATTTCGTGTATTTTGATTGTTCGTATGTTTTGATTTTTGGTGACCCCCGACCATGATTGCTGTAAAGCATTCGAAACGTCGGGAACCAAATCCAAATCAAAATAAATTCGCGAAAAAAATCGAAAAGATAGTTATATTTAAAATGTCAAATATTCGCGTAAATCTAAGAAAGTATTATCCTTTTTTTATGAGGCAGTATGTAGGTATATTGTAATTATACATTTTACTTTTACTAAAATAGAATTCTAAATCATCTTTACCGTATTGTGTCACTAATCTCTAACTAGGCTATAATATTAACACGAGAACGCTTACAAAAGTTTTGTAATGTTTTCTATAAATATTTATTTTAAGTTGTAATAATTAAATCGACCTTGTTAATACCAAGAAGTTAGCAAGTTACGAATATTTATTTCTACGATATTTTACTAGTATCTCATAATATTATATAGGCAGTGGTAGCCCAGTGGTAACGCGCTCGCTTGGGAAACCGAGTGAAGCGAGTTCAAGTCCAGGGTCTCGCACCTCTGATATTTTTATGTGCGAATCATTTCTAACATGATTACCACTTGAAAACATCGTGAGGTAATCTGCATGTCTGAGAGAACCTTGCAAGTTTTCGAAAGACGTGTGAAGTCCGCCAACCCGCACTTGGCCAGCGTGGTGGACTATGGCCTGATCCCCCTCGTACTGAAGGGAGGCCCGTGCCCAGCAGTGGGACGTTAAAAAAGGGCTGAATACAATCTCATAATATTATTTTGAGTATCAATTAGTACATGTAGTAACAGTTCTTAGTAAGTAGTCGAAATGCAAAGAATTGTAAACTTAATATTTATTTAACGTATCATTACATTTAAAACTAACTACTTACCCTCGCATCGCTCGAATGCGTCCCTTTAATTGTTTTGAGCAGAACCCTAATTCTTTTCTTAAAATAAAAGTATTAACTTTCTTAGATTTAAGCAAATATTTGATATTTTACATAAAACTACCGTCTATCTTTTGAAAAGATAGTTTTATCTAAAAAATAGACTAAATTACTCTTTTTCACATCATCTATCTGTCAGTGAAAGCCCCGTCAAATTTAGTCCAGCCGTTTCGGAGATTAGCCAGAACAAATAGATAGAACAACAAAAAAAAAATTAAAAATTGTTTTTTTTTTATGAGTAGGTACCGCATATAATTTCATGTGTTTAGTAAATAGCTAACATTTTGATATTACAAACAGACACTTTAATATTATTTATCTGTATAGACGACAAAATGATAATTAATTTACAATTTATTTTTCAATACACACATAATAATTAAATAATAAATAAATATCGCAAATATTAGTAGCTCGAAAAATAAGCTTTAACACTTATGTAAGTTTCCTACTGAGATACTACTACATGCTAAACCGACGTCTATGCGTGAGTGACAACTCAACTACAACAACAAACGAATTGCCCGTTGACAAAAGGTTTTTTAAGCTCGAGATGTTGTTATAGAACGACCGCTTCGCACCCAAAAGAAAACGCATACAACGCTGCCTTGTGTAGCCGTGTGCTTATCGTTGCGAGGTTGTTGATTCCTTGTGTCTGTAGGGACATTGACTCATGTTGCTTCATCCCCTTATATAAGTAATCTATACATATAATAAAATTCTAACGAAGCCGAATCTGTACATTTTTTTTTTTTGAAATCTTATTAAAATAGACATTGTTTCCGGTACAGAGACCGAATCAATAGTTTTTAGAATTTTTGTCTGTCTGTCTGTCTGTTGTCTGTTGTTGTGTGATTTTGATGAAATTTGGTATGGTGATAGCTGGTTATCTGAGTCAACATATAGGATACTTTTTAACACGGGAAAATATCTAATTTTGAGAAAAAATACAAAAACTGCAATGTAAAAGTATACTAATATGTAAAACCTAAGAATTTGGTTTTTGGTAATCTGAACGCAGGTGGAGCCGCGGGCAATGCTAGGGGCCTTATATAAATAATAGAAAACAATATGTATGATATTAAAACTTTTTTACATCCCGCTTTTATATTAGGTCATTTCCATTTTAGTTTTTTTTTTAGCTTTAATGATTTCATAATGTCATACTTTTTAAACGAAAAAGCCTTGATATAATTCCGATAAAGTATCGATTTCCAAAAGAGTAAGGTGGGATTATTGATATGTTACTTTGTAGTAGGAATTCGAATCGATAAATAAACATAATTTAATTTTACCATTCCATTTAACTTTACCTATCGTGAAATTCTTCAGCTTAAAATAGGCACTTGTAGTAGCAGCTAAGCCACATTTATGTTATAAAGAATTTAAATAAATGTTCACGAAGCAGTTTTCAAATCATATTTGCTCCTTCATCATTCATTACTATCAAATGTCTGTCTTGAGTAAATATCGAAAAGTGATTCACCTACAGAAAAAATCTTTGTACCATAAACGACTACTTTGGACATATAGAAATTTTAATTTAAAAATTGTCTTCTATTATCTATTACTATATTAATCAAGGTAACAAATTTTTATTTTATGACTTTATAGATAAATTGGGTTTTCTTTCTCCAAGCTGGTCATAGGATCCATACAAATCCATATTACAAAGTTTTACTAAGGTGTTACGCCCAGCACATCGATGAATTAGAAGTATTCAGAGCAAATCGATTAGGCACACCTTTACATACGAGACTTAACACTATAAACTTCGTATGTTGCACGTACGTACCTTCCGTACCTTTCACTTGCCACTAGAGCGCGCCACTCTCAGGATTTATGTTATACCATTTATAGTTAATTAATTTTTATTTAACTACCCACGTAAGTTTGTTGTAACTATGAATCTGTTTTTTTTTTATTACACAGCCGGATTATAGTTTTACTAATATTTAGTGCTTCCTTTTCTTATCAATGTAGGTTAACCCGCTTAAACAACACTAGACTTGTAATGATAACGTCGAATTTCACGATTAATTGCAGCCAGCATGAGTGAGCCAGCAGATAATAATCTTCAGAAATATGAATCTTTAATAAGCCAGTTACTAAGTTGACCTTTCCATTACCGAATAAATATTCTCTTATCCTATTGTAAATATTAAAGCCTGTGAAAATTAATGCATATTTAGACATTTGCACTTTGGATGCAACTTGACACACAAATATACCTATCGTACCATGCCCAGGACTAATATATCGATCTTTTTACTCTCGTTATACGTTTGCGAGGGGTAGAGTACAACTTTATTGGTAATTTATCAAAAATTTAGTGCTATACCTATAAATATATGATGTTTAAAATTGGAACAAACATAGATATCCCAGCATTGATGGAAATCTACTTACGCAGCTCTGGCGTACAAGGCAAATTAATTATTAAATATACATTTACATCGTAAAAATGTCACAGGAAACTAACATTAACTTCTATCCATTTCAAATCACACGCAGCAATATTATTCTGGACATGTTATTTTACGTAAAAAGATAGGAAATTACAGGTACAAGTCTTGCTAGTAGTTTTTTAATGGCAATAGGCGCGGCAGACTGTGTGGCTACTGCTGCTATAAGTTACTAGCCCAGTAAGCCCGCTAAGGCAACTTGAATGTAGCGTTATACTAATTTCACATTAGACGTAAAGACTTGTGTTAAGTATAATTACTTATCTACTCTTAGAAATTATTTACATAAGATTTTGAGTTTCGTTATATGCTTAAAAAATATATTTTTACTAACTCCTTCAACAATATTACAAATATTCATCTCGTTTTTATTACTTATAGTACATATAACAAAAAAATGTATGTTATTTTGATAAAAAAATATTATATTATATATAAATTATTGAATTGAAATTTCATTTTGTTGAAACTTGATACTAGGTAATGCTGTCTATGTACGTAATATGAAGTATCATACACATTAGTGATCAGAGTGCTTGTGTCGACTTCAAAATCACACACATTAATTCTCTCAAAGAATCATCATCAATTTTTTTTATCATGATCTCATCTGGTCAATTCATTCAAAGGAAAATTATGAAATCCATGTTTTCCATTGACGATTATCCTTAAATGCGATATCCCAAAAATTTGTATAGTTTCAATAGCTGATACAATTCGCAAAGGAGAGGTATACAGAATAACAGCTATGCCGATTGTAAAAATGAAGAAATACGTGCATAAATGGCATGAGTACTTAGAAAAACATAGTAAGTGCTTGTAGTGGAAATCAAAGTAGGACGAACCTCTTAGGTGTTTTGAGTCGCACTTATGGACTTAATAAAGAAGAATAATTGATACTTAAATAAAAACATAGTTTACATACCTTGCCTTTCATATATTACCTTTTGTACCCTACCTTTTGTATAGATTTTTTTTATATTATATAATTTCCTTTGAACTGGGAAGTCATTCTAATTATTTTGTTTGTTTGTTTGTTTGTTTGTTTGTTTGTTTGTTTGTTTGTTTGTTTGTTTGTTTGTTTGTTTGTTTGTTTGTTTGTTTGTTTGTTTGTTTGTTTGTTTGTCCTTCTTTCACATCGTAAAAGAATGACGGCGTGGCAAGATTTTTTGATGATTGAGATAGTTATAGGGCTGGAGAGTGACACAGGCTGCTTTTTACCGAGGGAAAATATCTCATTCCCACAGAAAAAAACATGGTATAATACAACCAACAACAACTCATCGTACCTATGTATATATGTACAATATGATACATATTATTATCATATACAGTCTAAGTCTATCTTTTCCATAATAACCGTTAAAACATACCTAGGGACGAACTCGAGCGAAGCCTATGGCCCTTGTTTTAATATAGCGACGGTGTGAAACGAACTCTAACTCTATCCTTGCAATTCATGACTATTAAAATAAAACTTAGTTAAATTATTTTTTCATAATTATTTTTTGACGAATATGTTATAACTTATAAATATATAAATAAAAAAACTCCATTTGCAAGATTAGAATAATAATTACTTAAAGCCTGGCTAATTCAATTAAAATCCACGAATGCCCAGTTCAAACTGCGGAACCATACGGTCTAAGCATTTGATTCCGAATTCTATTATGGCATACCAAATTTTGTGACGATCCCTTGAAGGCAGATAAAAGAGATTTTTCGTTGTTTATTTTTAATTTCTTGCTTTTTTTATTTAACAGATTAACCGTAGACAAATATAAATTTGAATGATTCGATGATGGTAAATGTCGATGACCTGCTAGTTATTTTACAATAATCTATACAGATAAATAAAATTGAAGTGTATGTTTGTAATGTCAAAATAACAGCGTTTTACTAAATGCATATGTAATTATATACGGTAGGTACTTATAAGAAAAACACGATTTTTAAAATGTTTGTCTGTCTATCTGTTTGTTCTGGATAATCTTTGAAACGCCTGCACTGATTTTGACGGGACTTTCACTGGAAGATAGCTGATGTTATTTTAGGCTACTTTTATTTTAGAAAAAGAATTAGGTTTCCGCTGAAAATAACTAAAACTTACCTATTATTATTTATACCTATTGTTATTTCATAATAACATAACATCTAATGAGAAGGTGTGTAACACAAAAATGGGATATAAATATATATTATTGATATGATGTTTGAAAAGAAAAACCTGTTATTCGCGTATAAAAGTCATACCTACATATCGAGACAAAACTGGTTAGAAATGCTAAAGAGGTAACTAACATTTTTTCCATTCTTGTGATTTTTGATTTAAGGAAGTCGTGTTATAATTTGTTGCCAAAATTTTAAGTTACATACTGGCCGAATGTAGCCTCCTCTTTGAAATTGTTTAAAAAAGAACAAAAATATAAAGAGGATGTATGTTCTAAAAAAATCTCCAATCTATTGTTCCGCATTATTACCACTTTGTACCAAAACAAAGGTATAGGTTACAACTATCAAATATTGATATTACTTACAAATATCCGGTTCTGTTTCTTCACTTAGCAATGGGGTCCGTTCTGACCTTCGTAATTCTGCCTTATGTTCAATATACCCCTTCAAAGAGTCGTTCATATATAGTAAAGCTTGTATTTGAGTCATTTCCCTTTCTACTCAACATTCGTGTGTTCATTGAACTATTTATCACAGGTCACTCACAATTATTCTAAGCTTTTCAAAATTGTCTAATATGAAAGAAATAAAATAAAAATCGCGAATAAATTAAATAATAGTATGAACCTAACAGTGTCTCAAGCCGAACTGGACTATCTTAACGAGTTCATATAATTTATTAATTGAATGATGTACTGACTGATAAACGTAAGGACATAATTATTGGTAGGCATTGTTGGCAATGAGATGTTTACATAAACTTCACGGAAAAGTACAAAGTACCTATATTTGTAAACTAAGTGTTGATAGATACCACTATTTAAACGGCTTAGCGGCAAACACGATTAGGTAATTTATATGGCAATGCTATCTCGAAATTTTTTATAAAAAAAAAAAAGATTTTATTAGCTTTTCGTACAAATACTAATATGTATAAGTTCGCATTACTTAAAATATTCGTTTGCAATTCCTGCTAAATAAATAAATTTCAAATTATGAATATCTTTTTTTGCCAACGCTACCTTAAGCCGGCTCAAAATCAATATAACCTAAACATACAATAATCGACGCGTGTTCTGAGGTATCATGCATATTTGAATTATAAATTAGACTGAATAATAAATATTATAAGACTATAGTGAAGCAAAATTTATTGTGCAAACTTATGTTCATGAATAAAAGTGGTAAGTATATAAACGTGGAACGACTTATTTCTCATTTCATTTCTACCTGTGCCTCCAACAAGTTTTCTCATTATGGAGAAAGTTATTTTCGTCCTCTTTGTCTGGTTTTTGCGATATGCCTTTTCAGAAAGGATATTTGAAGCTAATTTACTTGCAAACATTATAGAAACATTGGAAAAACCGTCATCAATGATTGCCATAACATGCTTGACACCATGTAAGAAAAGACATAATACTCGTATTTTCTTAAAACAATATTTGTACGTCATATTAAATAGTTGATATTTTATTATTTATAGATGACAAAGTTCAATTATATTCAGCCTTAGCCGGCAAATATGGTGATAAGCACAATGTAATCGAGTTCATACAAGCAGGTTACATACCCACAAACATCGAACAAAAGCAACATGTCGTTTTTCTAGCCGATCTGAATTGTCCTGACGTTGTAAATTCCTTGATAATGGTATTCAACTTCCAATAATAAATACTAAAAATTTTAAATGTTTAAGTATGTTTTTAACTTTGCTGTCTATTCGTATGTTTATCAGTGGACCAGAGAAAAACTAGGTCATATTAATTATATATTTTATTAAATCTATCCATATAAAATTTCATTCGGAACCGATTCCATATATACATATACATATTTGCTTCTTCAATACAAGTTATCTACATTCATATATTATGCTACATTCTATCGAGAGCGGTCCAGCGGCAGTTATAACGTATCTGCAAAGCACTTATCTATAATGTATGTAACTATTTAACCCTTTTTTTAACGTCCCACTGCTGGGTAAACGGTTATCCCTTCAGTACGAGGGGCATCAGGCCATAGTCCACCACGCTGGCCAAGTGCGGGTTGGCCGGACGGCATATAACTTAAAATTTTATGTGCAATATTTTCAGTACGATAATTCAAAAATGTTTCGATCACCGTATCGATGGATACTAATAAATAACTATATTAATGATATTGAAACAACTTTAATGGAAAATATGTCAGATATCCACATTTTTGTTGACTCAGAAGTTTTGGTAATTCACCAGGAAAGTAGCGGTTTTTACAAACTATACTATAGTGAGTATGATAGTCTATTTAGCTTAACAATTTATATCCGATGCAATTTCGTTTCATTTATATACCATAAACTATATATGTATCTGTATTTCAGTTTATAAAATAAGCTCTGAAAGCAAGTGGCAGACGGAATTGTATGGAATATGGAATAAAACTAATGGTCTCAAAAAATCTCCTAATCAGATAGAAGTCACTGCTCTCCGAAGACTCAATTTGGATAATTACGAACTTAAAATTTGCTACGTTCTAACAGATAATGATAGTATTAACCACTTGGCCGATGAAGTGTAAAAATCTTGAAATTGTAATCTTTATTAAGGATAAATTTCATTTTAAAGCGTCATTGAAAATATACTAATTGATACACGTCTTTTAAATATCTTCCAAAGATAAATTCTTTTATTTTAATATTATAAGTTGATTGGAATAAAGAAATCATCAGAATTACTTACAATATTAATCAGTTATCATATAGTTAATTACATGTTTTGTAATACTTTCTTAGATTTACGCGAATACTTGACATTTTAAATAAAACTATTAAATAATTTTTTCGCGATTTTATTTTGATTTAAAAAAAATATTTTAAGTTACTTTGGTGCCATTTTTAAATTTTCTGAATTCATTTTGTTATTTGTGGGTAGGCTGTGTGTAACAACTATATAATACCTTAGAGACATCTACCACCTCAGTCTCTCCCGTGACCATGATTGCTGTAAAGCATTCGAAACGTCGGGAATTAAAACTCAAAATAAATTCGCGAAAAAATCCGAAAAGATAGTTTTATTTAAAATAAATGTTTTGTTTTAAGAATTTCCACAATTCTATATCTATTATAGCAATGATCACATAGACACAATAACGAAGGTAAATTTTCCAACCACAAATCAGCTGTTGGACTTCCTAAACGCAAGCAGAAAGTACGTATTTACGGAGACTTGGGGTTATCGTCATAATAAGACGTGGAATGGCATGACGGGGTATTTGGCGAGGCAAGAAGTGGACATTGGAGGTAATAATAGAAATATTTCTTAGGAATTGAATCAATTTAACAATAATTATTAGAACATTTATTTAACACGTGTTAGATTTATACTATGTAGTAAATTTTCCTGCTTAGGTACATAAACTATCACTTGTTACAACTATGTTATTATTTAACAGTAGCGACTAAAACCCACTTCGTTTGGATGCTACACTCTAACAGTAAGTAGTCTATGTCTTGGTGCTGGTCATAGCGTACATGTGTACTAAATTTCATCAAAATTTGTCTAGCCATTTCAGCTTGAAGAAATAACCAACGTTCACATATTTACATATGTATATGTTTGTAGAAACTTTCGTATTTAAAGTAGTAATTGCAGTCCGTTTTAAGTAGGAGACTGCTAAAATAAATATATTAACTTTTTAGGGTCTCCAATGTTCTTCACATCTGAAAGACTATCAGTAGTAGAATACATTTCCAGCCCTACACCAACTCGCTCCAAATTTGTGTTTCAACAACCAAAACTTTCATATGAGAATAATTTATTTACATTATCTTTCAATTATCCTTTATGGATCGGTACTATAGTTTTACTATGTTTATTGTATTTGGTCATTTGCGCTGTAACCGTATGGGAGTGGAACAAAAATGTACTGTCTAAAAAAGTAAGTGTAAAATATAAAAGATAACATAATTAATAGATTATTAACTGTCATTTTATACATTTTTTTGTAAAATCAATATTAAATAACAAATCTATTCTTTTTACCCAACTGTGGCGAAGCCCAAAGGACTTCACTTACTACGGAGATAGTATTATGTAGTGGGACACATACTTGTAGCTATAGTCCCGCAGTAAGGATAAAACATATAATACGACTGCATAGTGCTATTTTCTTTCATTAACTTGTTACCTACTTTTTAGTTAGCTTTATACGCAGTCGGGCATTTATCTTTATATATATAATTCTTCTGTGAGTGTGTATGTCACTGAACTTCTCTCAAAAGACTGGACCGATTTTGATGAAATTTTTTGTGTGTGTTCAAGGGGATCTGGGAATGGTTTAGATTCACAATTTTGTCCAAAAAGTTTGAAAATTTCAAATTAAAGACGTGTAGACAGGACAACGTCTGTCGGGTCCGCTAGTTTTTACATATATTTTTTATATTTGTTCAGCGCCTCGAAAACGCAGGAGTTTTGCGACCAAATTTAGTGGATATAGCGCTATTCGTGTTCGGATGTACATGTCAACAAGGAAGCGTTGTTGAACTTAAAGGTATATTTCGGTAAATGCATGGATTTTTTAACTATTTATAGTGTAAATATTTACAATTGTCTAACTCTTCAGTTACATTTTAAAGCCTCAAATAACGTATATAGATACGATAATACCTGTATGTACTCGTATTATCACTATGTAACTCTTAGCGAGGTAAATGTCAAAAAAAAAATTATTTCTAAATTGTAATATATGAAAAACATAAATAGAAATAAATCGATTTTTATATTAATTTATCTCTCATAGGTTCTTTAGGTCGAATGGTATTATTACTGCTGTTCGTCTCTCTAACATTTTTATATACCTCGTACTCCGCTAACATTGTTGCTCTATTGCAATCGAGTTCATCTCAAATCAGGACGTTGGATGATTTACTGCACTCGAGGATGAAGTTCGGCGTCCATGATACGGTGTTCAACAGATACTATTTCTCGGTAATTTTTAAGGCCGTTATATTATATTAAATTTCACTAAAACCTAAAGGTCTGAAGTCCTGATCTAGAGAAGTACCAGGAACAACACGCATAGTAGGTACACTGCCCACACCTCCCAGTGTGTTTCTGACTTAGCGCCCAGCTGAACTGCCGGACGCTATGGATATTCAGAAGTACATATGTTAAAATCATATGATTATGAATAAGATGTATAAATTAATCTTAATATTACCTACTTCTTATAAGTAGTTATATCATTGCTTATGATAAATATTTATAATCCTGCTCAATTTATCCAAGTAACTTATTTCAGACTGAAACAGAGGCTGTGCGACGAGCAATATATGAAACCAAAGTAGCTCCTCCCGGAAGCACACCAAGTTTCATGACTATGGAAAATGGAGTTAAAGAAATGAAAAAGGTTCAAAAGATCATCGTTTAAAAAATACGTTTATAGCTTTTAGGATGTTAATTTTACTTTCTTATATTTACGTGAATATTTAACATTTAAAATAAAACTATTTTTTCGAGGTGTTTAACGTATATATTTTGATTCTTGGTTCCCGACGTTTCAAATGCTTTAAAAGAATCATGTTCACGGGAAAAACTAAGGTTTTAGACGTCTCAAAAATACAGACCGTGCCTACAGATTTAAAAAAAATACAAAAAGTACCAAACAATATTTGTTAAGGCATTCGAAACGTCGAAAATCAAAATCACAATAAATCTATGAAAAAAAGCCGAAAAGATAATTCAATTGTAAATTTTATTTAGAACTTATTTTAAAGTCGTGATTGATATTTACATTTTACCTATATCCGCTTAGCAAACAATTAAACACATAAGACAAAATTTAGATACTTCCGAACAACACTCGAATTATTCGACTTAGTATATAAATCTTTAAATGCAAGTACTTCCTTGGAATGCACATGTTTCCTTTAATGTAAAATATCTGCGTTTGTTGAATATAAATGTGACCGAAGAATTTGTGGTTTCTCGCAGTTGACCTTCTTACATTAAGCCTTAGCCATACCTAATTCGACTTTCAAGAAATACTTGGTAAGTTACAAATTTTAATCAGCCCCTCACGATGACCTGAAAATTACGGAAAGACGTGACAAATTGATTTTAAATAAGTATAGGTATTAAATAAGTCTTACAGCAAAAAGAAGATATAGTAAAAATTGTATTTTCTTGTAAAGTAGTAGGTATTTATGTAGGTAATTTACGTATTATACTCATATTTTTTAAGGGATTGTTCGCTTTCCATATGGAAACTGGCGTTGGCTATAAGTTTGTTGGAAAATATTTCGAAGAAGGAGAAAAATGTGGCCTGAAAGAAATACAATACCTACGTGTCATTGACCCTTGGTTGGCTGTCCAGAAAAATACTCAGTTTATGGAAATGTTCAAAATAGGGTAAGATATTTTAAATAGGTATAATATTAGCTTATTAATATAATTTTATAAACGTGCATTTGTCTTTACTTACATATAATAAAATTCTGAATCGAATCTGTACATTAAATATTTCTTGGAAAATCTTATTGAAAGAGTCATTATTATCGATACAGAGGCCGAATCTATAGTTTTTAGAGTTTTTGTCTGTCTGTCTGTCTGGGAACGCATCATGAGAAACCCACTGGACAGATTTTGATCAAATTTGGTATGATGATAGCTGGTTATCCGGTTCAACATATAGGATACTTTTTATTGCGGGAAAATATCTCATGGCTGAGAAATCTATCTAAACGTATGTACTTATACGTTTTATACTAGCTGCGAATCTTGCTACCTACTTGTATTGTAAGTCTTCGACTGCATAATACTATGTTTCTTCATCAACTTTTCTCATCTTTTTAGTTTGCTTTTTACGCAGTCGGTTTTTTTTTATTTTTGTAAATAATTTAAACATTTTTAATCAGTATTTTGTTATTATCTTAGTATCTTAAAGAATTAAGGTAAGATAGGGTTAATTTGTATAACGTTTAACATTCCTCGCTTAATGTCGATCCATCATATTTGTACTTATATGGTCATATATTTATAAAAACAATACAAATATTTATAAATGAGTAAACAATGTTTTATTGTTTTTTAATAAAATTTAATAGTCCAATAGCAAATATTTATATATATTTGTTCGAATAAATAAAAAATATGTAAATGCACCTTTATAAAACTGCAAATTTTAATTATTTATTTCAAGGACGAAACGTCTTCAAGAGCATGGTTTGCAACAAAGGGAGAATCATTTGCTATACGAAAAGCGACCCAAATGTTCAGGAAGACAGGCTAATTTCGTATCCGTCAGTATGGTAGACTGTTATCCAGCTTTATTGATACTGTCATACGGAGCTCTCGTTGCGGCTACAGTCGGCGTGGTGGAAGTTTTACACTATCGACGACAACATATAATTAATGCTATTATTAAATAATTATTTTATACTAGTGACTCACCCTCACTTCACTCGGCTTCGTCCCTAAGTACTTTTTGAGGGTTAGTATGGAATAGACTATATGTAATATAAATATCGAATAGATAGACTATACAATACACATATACGCTTTCCAGCTCTCCAACTATGTCCATACAAAAAAATATGCCAATCCGTCACTCTGTTTCAACGTGAAAGAAGGACAAACAAACAAAGTAGAAAGAGTAAACAGTAAATACATAGTAAGAAAGAGAAAGTGTCAAAACTACAAATGCATTCGAGTAGTTTAGCTTAATTTTAAGATAACGTTCATAATTATAAAGTAGTAGTAAGTAAAAGAAAAATGTGATTTAACGTTTTTTTTTTCATAAAATATTTCCAATTTTTCTCTTCATAAAAATCTTCATCGGAATTCATCGAATATTTGAAAATAAATAAGCCGTATTGAACTAATCATTCTCGAGTTTTGCGCTTAGCAACACATTTAGTCATTAATTTATATTTATAAGATTATTTTAGACTAGCTACTTTCGCTTTACTTAGGTAATGCCTTTTCGATTTATACTATTACTAGCATTGCCCGCGGCTCCGCCCGCGTTCAGATGACCAACAACCAAATTCTTAGGTGTTACATAATAGTATACTCTTACATTGCAGTTTTTGTATTTTTTCTCAGAAAAGAGATATTTTTCCGCGGTAAAAAGTATCCTATATGTTGACCCGGATAACCAGCTATCACCATACCACATCAAAATCCCTCCAGTGGTTTTTCTGTGATGCGGTAACAGACAGACAGACAAAAATTCTAAAAACTATAGATTCGGCCTCTGTATCGATAATAATGTTTATTTCAATAAGATTTTCCAAAAAATATTTAATGTACAGATTCGGCTAAGTTACAATTTTATTATATGTATAGATGTCAAATATTCGCGTAAGTCTAAGAAAGTATTATGTGAATACTATCCATATAAAATAAATACAAAATATAATATAAAGTATTGAAATAAATCGATATGATTTATTTAAATATTTAACTTTTAAAATATCCTATATTACTTAATTATTTATTAGATATAACCTAATACGTTTCGAAAGTTTTAACCACGAGTGGACCTTGACCAACAGAGGCATGATTAATCCTTACCGTGGAAAACTGAAATAGGTATTGCGTATTATTTATTATTATTCAATAAGATTTTCCAAAAAATATTTAATGTACAGATTCGGCTAAGTTACAATTTTATTATATGTATAGATATACAGGTAGCGTCATCTCTAGGCAAACAGAAGTCTATTATGTTACTTCAGGTCATAAGTTTATATGTGTACCTACTAAATTAAAAATGTGTGGAAGAGTAACAAACATGAAACTCAAAAGATATAAACTTTCGCATTTTTTAAAATAGTGTGATAATAATTATTAGTTTTCTAATTCTAGACCATTGTTTCTTTTCAGACTATTAAGATGTGCAGTGTACATTAAGTTTTTTTCTATTTTTTTTTAAATAACTCTTTATAATTTTAAATAAAACTATCTTTTTGGATTTTTTCGCGAATTTATTTTGATTTTTGGTTCCCGACGTTTCGAATGCTTTACAGCATCCATGGTCACGGGAGAGACTGAGGTGTTACATGTCTTGAATGTATAGTTGTTACAGACAGCCTACCCACAATTAACAAAATGAAAATTGCACCATTTACATTACAATATTTTTTAACTTTAAAACCTAAGAACATAAGAAAGTATTATGTGAACTCTTTATAAGCATTATAATTTCACGCTAAAATATCTATAAATTGGATTTTTTTAATCTGTACAAAGTTTGTCGTAGCACGATAATGTTACAGTTACCGTGGTAGTAGTAATGCGCACTAGAATTATTTAAAATGTTTTAGGTATATTTAATGGTTGATAAATAGAAAAAATAAATGAATAATTATTAAATAAAACTATCTTTTCGGATTATTTCGCGGATTTATTATGATAATAAATCCGCGAAATAATCCGAAAAGATAGTTTTATTTAAAAATGTCAAACATTCGCGTAAATCTAAGATAGTATTATAAATGAATAATTAAGCAAACTACTGATTTTTATTACCCCATTATTCATCTTGACTAATCATTCACAGTTGTTTTTTATATCAGAACAATATATTAGTAGAATTGAAATGTAATTATAAGTGTTTTGTATTACATATATAGAAACATATATATACGTCTGTTTCTACCAAACCAAATTGCTAATTAATAATAATAAACAGTCAAATTAATTATATTGCTAGTTAGTCGCTGTAATTATGGTCTTAGTTGAGATGATCTAGAACCACTAGAACCCTCTGCTTCTGCAGACCTGTCGTCGCATCCGGGCGTCGTGGTTGAGTGTGTAGGCGATCCTGCGACGCCCTTTTAAGACGGGGGAGGTTTTGTTGGGTTTTAATGGATAGTACTGGCTTTTCTAGCCAACGAGTCCCACATAACCACCTGTATGTCTACAGGATGCATTTCCCAAGAATTTAAAAATAAGTCCACTAGGACTCTACGACATGCCTAGGGCATGTAGACACTAATAATTGTAAACTGTTACTTTGATATTTTTGTATATATATATATATATATATATATATATATATATATATATATATATATATATATATATATATATATATATATATATATATATATCTATATATATATATATATATATATATATATTTACTGCCTCGGTGGTGTAGTGGCTAGCATGTACGGCTGCACACTCGGAGGTCCTGGGGTCGAGTCCCGGGTCGGGCCAAGTTTAGTTATTGAGTCTTTCTGTATAGTAAGTCTTAGTAACAGCCCGGAGTTGGGAAGTTGGCGGTGTTTCACCCCCGTGCCTCGGAGAGCACGTAAAGCCGTCGGTCCTGCGCCTTAACTTTCACTGGTCGTGTCTCGTGTCGTCCCACCGGAGTATGAGAGTGACAGGAATAGAGAGTGCACTTGTGTCTGCGCGTACACTAGTCTTAATGAGATTGGCCGCCGTAGCCGGAATCGGCTAGGAGAACATCATATATATATATATATATATATATATATATATATATATATATATAACTATAGATAATATTAAGGCTCTTATGAAAACAAAAAAATTTCATAATAAAATTAATTTTGTAAAACAAAATTACTTATACATATTTACTAACGTAAGAGAATTACCAGTGGGTAATTACGTTAAAACAAAGCGTACCGCCTATGTAATTAGCAAACGAATGCATTACAACCAGTATTTATCAAAAGGCTACAATTAACTAATGTATAATTGAAAAGGATGGAAATGTAAATAGAATAGGTACTAGTAAGAAAGATTATTTAAGCATCAACCACCAACCTCTTTTACCATAACAATTTCTAAGACGACAAAATGATTTGCTATATACTTCTACTGACATTTCTTAGTGGTAAAGTTCTAGCATTGGAAAATGAAATAAATATGATAGCAGATGTTATAGCTTTCTACAATAAACCATCTGGAATTTTAGTCCGTGCTTGTTGGGGAGCACGTAAGATATTTTAAAAATCTCTTTGTTATATTTGAGTTATTTAAAGTTAGGTTTAAGCATTCAAGTAAGAAAATAATGAAGCTATCAAATCCAGCACTAAATTGGTTTTAACATTTTTTTGCTATAAAATAATTTTGAACGAATTCATTGAAATCACTCTTGTATAAAATTGGATAATGACATGCGATTAAAAACTTTTTTTGCTAGCATTTAAAAAAAAGCTTATCAATGAATTAAATAATATGGCACCACCTAAACCGGTGCAATTCATACGAGATGTTGACGATATACCCAGTGCTTTTTCAAGACAAGACTTGATGATTATCTGTGACACTAATTGCTCTGACAATGAACAATTTCTGGCTAAAGTAAGATTTTTTTTAACTTTTTCATTTATAATATTCTTGTTGTATGTAAAACCTAGTAAGGAAATTTTCGCCAACTTCTCTGCTGTATAATTAAAGGAATTATCACAGTGTCTAAAGGTAGAATATAAAAACTCCAAGAGGGAAATTCATCACGATATTTTCAATTATATGGGTCAACTTAAAAAAGAGACCTACTCAATTTGTCTAATTTTTTGTGGGTTTGTTACGGGATTATCGCCAAGTGTGAATAAATTTTCGTTTTACTTTTTGGTATTATACCTCAAGGTTTGTCCTATAAATTACATAAAAAATTCGTTGAAGAAGTATAAATTTCCTTTTAAATAATTTTGAACTAAGGAGGTGCGGTTTTTGTTAAAACTTTATCAATATCGGACAGGTAAACAGTACAAAAAAATTTCGTAGTCCCTACCGTTGGCTCTTGATTGCAAGATCAACCGAGAATAACAAAGAAATACTAAACGATTTGAAATATTTCCATATTTTAATTGACTCGGAAGTACTTGTGTCTGAAAGGAATGGCGACACGTTTTCATTGTATTTACGTAAGTACAATATAAATACAATACGTACTAAATATAGTGTATAATAAAATCCTTTTATGAATGCTTTTGTAATTTTTGACCACTATTATTACTTCCTTCTATTCTTTAATTGATTTATTCATCATTTCTTTTTAGATACCTATTGTTTTATTTTTAATTATGTTATAGGAAGTAAGAAATATAAATTGCAATACCTAATTACAGCTTATAAACTGCAATCTAACTGTAGCGATTGGAAATTAGAAAGCTTCGGTACTTGGAGTCTTAAACATCGTTTAAATAACACCAAGGAGATGTATACTGGATTGTCCATGCGGAGGAAAAATATGGACCTCTTCCCCATTGCCGTGTCGTTGGCTATCACCGATAATAGCACAAAAAAATCCTTATTTAGTCTCAAGTAATTTTTGATGTTATATCTAACATAATCTTAATTTAATCAAATTAATGTTTGAATACTATTCGTATCAAGTTATAGATTTTAAGTACATATTTTATTCACGTTAATATTCAGCTACATACTAAACTGCTACTTAGTATGAAAAAATCTATCTTATATAGCCCACTGATGCTAAGTAAATCAGTCATAAACAATAGAATTTAATTAGAAAGTATGTATTTAGTGCTTGTATATGTAAGTTTTTAACAGTTTCGAAATGGACTTTGTTAAAAAACATATCTTGTTAAAAATTTAGTCTTCTTAATTTATACAGAGATCTACATATCGATTTGGTAACGAAAGCAGGCTATAGACAACTTCTACCTTTATATCAGTTCATGAACGCGACACCTGTGTTGCTCTTCGCTAATAATTGGGGACATTTAGTGAATGGTTCTTATATTGGTATGCTTGGCCATATCGCTCGCGGAGACGCTGAGTTAGTAGGTAGGTAATTGTTAACTAAGCTTTTACAGTTTTATTAAAGTGTTTCAGAAAAAGTTAAGAAATAGCCAAAAAAATAATTTACAAATAATAAATTTGTCTAACATTCTTGATCGACATGTAGAATTTTAGTTAATTTTTTTCCTGTGTAATTTATGCGAAAGGCAAATTATTATGGGCTAGTTGGTACACAACACTCCTTGCAAGAGTCTGATTCGTATCATTATCAACTATTAAATATAATATAAGACGACACGTTTGGCATAGTTTGTAGTGACCCTACTTGCCATGCCAGAGATCGCGGGTTCGAGTCCCGCTGGGGGCATTCATCCGTATGATGAGCACGTATATTTGTACTCCAGTCATGGATGTTTATATTTATAATATGTATGTATTTAAAGTTATATATGTATAGTGTATCAACTATCTGGTATTCATAACACAAGCCTCGTAGCTTACCATGGAACTGGATGGTTCTGTGTGTTAATGCCTTAACATATTTATTATATTTATTTATTATTGTGTTATCAAATTTAAGTCATCCATTTCGTAGTTCAATACAGTCTTATTCCTCTGCGTACATATTTTGAGGGTTTAGAGGGCATTAAACTAAACGGCAGCTAATGGAATAGAGTAACTTAATTAATATTAAGATAACAATGCCTATTTATATAGTCTATTCTAATATTGTTTTGAGCTTAAAGACGTACTATAATTTTTATTTTTTCCTTTATTAAAAAGGCGTGGTGCTTTTTATGACCGTTGAGAGGTTGGATATAGTACAATTTTTATCTGTACCTTCAATACCTACGATAAAATTTGTGTTCCGGCAACCATCTCTCTCATATCAGAATAATTTGTTCATTTTACCTTTCAAACCAAAAGTTTGGTATTGTATATTTGGACTTATAATTTTTATATTTATCATTGCGTTAATCAACGCTAAATGGGAAAGTATTAAAATGGCACAAGACGATAACAATGTAAGTAGCTGCTCAATCACTTTATTATTTTTTTTAATATTAATTCATATTTTAATATTTATTTCTATTTACGCATGGACAAGAAGATAATGACAGTATCGAGAGACTTGACAGACAGACAGAATTAATTTGCTTGAAATAACTAAAATATAAGTAAACACAATAGAAAATATAATAATTATGCTTTATTTTTGTATAACAAGATGTACCTATTGTCTATACATATAATAAAATTGTAACTAAGTCGAATCTGTACATTAAATATTTTTTGGAAAATCTAATTGAAATAGACATTATTATCGATACAGAGTCCGAATCTATAGTTTTTAGAATTTTCGACTGTCTGTCTGTTATCGCATCACGAGAAAAACACTGGACAGATTTTGATAAAATTTGGTATGATGATAGCTGGTTATCCGGGTCAACATATAGGATACTTTTTACTGCGGAAAAATATCTCTTTTCTGAGAAAAAATACTAAAACTGCATTGTAAGAGTAAACTAATATGTACAACCTAAGAATTTGGTATTTGGTCATCTGAACGCGGGCGGAGCCGCGGGCAATGCTAGTTAACTATAAAAATTTAGTTTTATTAGAATGAAATTTCAACATTTTGTATAAAATTAATTTTAACGAATTTACTAATGTAACAACAAATTAACAGTTAGATAGAATGGTTTTACGACCTGATATAAGTGAGATTGCTATGATGATCATTGGTGCAGTTACACAACAAGGAAGTTATACTGAATTTAAAGGTGTGTATTCTCCAATAGGTAGATATAAACTATTCGAGATATTTGATTACATATCACCTCATCATCAGTGTTTATTTAAATTTAACGATTGATTGTGAATTACGTACATTATCAATTTGGAGTAATAAAATTATTTGAAGAGATATTTTTTAAAATAACAACAAAAACAAAACATATGACGTACATTTTATAAATGAAAATAAATTGTATTTTTTATTATTGTTCACCATCTCTAACACTTAACTGAATGTAAATTAAAATCATTTTTTTCTCTGAAAGATTTATGTGATGATTTACTTACTTATTAAGATTACATTTATATGTTATTGTAAGTATCTACTAAGTAGTTTATATTCGTTAAAAAAAGCCTCGGTGGTGTAGTGGCTAGCATGTTCGGCTGCACACCTGAAGGTCCTGGGTTCGAGTCCCGGGCCGGGCCAAGTTTAATTATTGAGTCTTTCTGTACAGTAAGTCTCAGTAACAGTCCGGAGTTGGGAAGTTGGCGGTGTTCACCACCGTGCCTCGGAGAGCACGTAAAGCCGTCGGTCCTGCGCTTTAACTCTCACCGGTCGTGTCGAGTGGTCGTTCCACCGGAGTATGAGAGTGATAGGAATAGAGAGTGCACGTTGTGTCTGCGCGTACACTTGAGCACTATAATATCTCCTTCGCAGTTGGCTAATCTCAATGAAATTGGCCGCCGTAGCCGGAATCGGCTAGGAGAACATCATCATCATCATCATTCGTTAAAAATAGTTATTTTTATTTGTTTTTTGTACAGGAACTCTCGGACGGGTGCTGATGTTTATTATGTTTTTTGTGTTTTTATTCCTCTATACGTCGTATTCAGCAAATATCGTTGCTTTGTTACAATCCACGTCCAATCAAATTCGAACCTTGGCAGATTTGTTCAACTCTAAACTAGAACTAGGCGTTGAAGATACTCCTTATAATAGATATTTTTTCTCGGTAAACCACTACAATTGTAAATTGCTATTATTGTTTCTTTTATCTTTGAATTTTATATACTTTTATCTAATTTTCAGGCAGCAACTGAACCACTTAAGAAAGCTATTTATGAGAAGAAAATAGCGCCGAGAGGATCAAAAGCGAATTTCATAAGTTTACAAGAAGGAGTTCTTAAACTACAAAATGTAAGAAATATTATTAAGTAATATTCCTATATATAAAGAGATATTTTGCTTTAATTAACATTATAAAGATCGATACTAATTGTAACTAGTTAAATTTCATGAAATTTAGGTACTAAAAGTACCTAAATTTTAAAAATAAATTTTAATTTCATATCTACTGCCATTTTTTAAATAACTACGAGTATACTTGATAATATTTTTCAGAAACCTTTTGCTTTCAATATGTTTCTGGGTAGCGGATACAGATTGGTAGAAAAATATTTTCTAGAGCATGAAAAATGTGGACTACAAGAAATAGCATATATAGACGAAAACAAGCCGTGGCAGGCATGTGGCAAAAAATCGCCTTTTAAGGAAATATTTAAAATAGGGTAAAAATTTTCAACACTCTCACAGTAAAAATAAGTGTTATAAAATTTTGCAACTCAAGATTTCATTTTCGCTTTGATATTTATTATATAAAAGTAAAAATTCATAATTTTGATGTATAATACCTTTATAATATTTTCCAAATATTATGTATAAGAAATAATTTAATTCAATATAATCTAATTTAATGATTACAGATTATTTAGAAATGTAGAGCAAGGTATAAACTCTCGCGAGACTCGGTTATTGTTCGCAAAGAAGCCAGCATGTACTGCTCACGGTGGTAATTTCGATTCTGTTTACATGAGAGATTTTTATCCTGCGTTATTGATGTTGGCCTATGGAGTAACATTATCAATTATTTTGCTTATTTTAGAAATATGTCACTGGCGACGGTTTAATAAAAGAAAAATTATTCTGTAATTTAATAATACACCGAAATACTTAATATTGCACATGACTCAGTAATAAATGTAGAGGGTGAAACAATGTGTATTTTTATTAACCTTATAGTTCCTGACGTTTTTATATTTTTTTTACTAGCATTGCCCGCGGCTCCGCCCGCGTTCAGATGACCAAAAACCAAATTCTTAGGTTTTACATATTAGTCTTACAATGCAGTTTTTGTATTTTTTCTCAGAAATTAGATATTTTCCCGCGGTAAAAAGTATCCTATATGTTGACCCGGATAGCCAGCTATCACCATACCAAATTTCATCAAAATCTGTCCAGTGGTTTTCTCGTGATGTGGTAACAGACTGACAGACAGACAGACAGACAGACAGACAAAAATTTTAAAAACTATAGATTCGGACTCTGTATCGACAATAATGTCTATTTAAATTAGATTTTCCAAAAACATATTTAATGTACAGATTCGACTTAGTTACAATTTTATCATATGTATAGATATTAGCAATAGCATTTTTAATACTATAAAATGAAGCGTAAATAATATATCTAATGTATCACTTTTAAATCAACTTTATCAAACAGATAGTTATAGAAAAAGCTATGTTTATGAGAGATATGATTGCAGGGAGCCAGGCAGCGTGGTCTCAGCGCTGCAGCCAAGCAGTCTGTAATCATGGGGACGTTACATATAAACCTTACAAATTTTAAGTAGTTAAATATAATAGAATTTTTCTATGGTACTTATAGATTTTACAGACAGTTTTCCTCATATAATGGAACCTTACGCATAAAAGTAAGTCGTCGTCGAGCGTATATCTGTACTGTACGTGAGTATATGCGCACTATTTCGTGAACTACTGAATTAATTTTAATGTAGGTTTTGCTATTATATTCTGCATTTTTCGATAAAGGTTTCAGTGTAACAACTAAATAGTATTTCTAGAAATATTGACGATATTAGCGAATCAAATCGACAGAGAAAGCGCTGCGTGGTACTCGCAGCGTTATCAACGTGCGCTGCTCAAGTGGCTGTATATCAATACATATAATAAAATTGTAACTAAGCCGAATCTGTACATTAAATATATTTTGGAAAATCTTATTGAAATAAACATTATTATCGATACAGAGGCCGAACCTATAGTTTTTACAACTTTTGTCTATCTGTCTGTCTGTTGCCGCATCACAGAAAAACCACTGAAGGGATTTTGATGAAATTTGGTATGGTGATAGCTGGTTATCCGGGTCAACATATAGGATACTTTTTACCGCGGAAAAATATCTCTTTTATGGGAAAAATACAAAAATTGCAATGTAAGCGTATACTAATATATAAAACCTAAGCATTTAGTTTTTGGTCATCTGAACGCGGGCGGAGCCGCGGGCAATGCTAGTTACGTATATAAGTGAAAACTACTAATGGCAAATATGTAGGTAAAAGTAGACAATAAAACACAAAAATAAGGTACCAATTATCTAAGTTTTACATTTTAGCAGAAATATGTAGAGTTGTTTTAATGTTAATTGTTTTACCACTTGAAACTATTACATAGTCATTTTAAATAAAACTATCTTTTTGGTTTTGTCGCGGATTTATTTGCATTTTTGTTTCCCGACGTTTCGAATGCTTTACAGCAATCATGGTCACGGGAGAGACTGAGGTGTTAGACATATGTATGTATTACATAGTCCTTAAAAATTCAAATATTTTTTTACCATCACAAGTAAATTGGTGCTCAATAGAGAAAAAGTTGCGCTTTTTGCAGTAGGTATGTTATGTGTTTAGAATATATTAGTTCAAGAAAAAATAAGAATAAATCACAATATATGCAGAACGTTATCCTTAGCGTAATAACTGAATCCATTTAGCAAGAGCGGATCGCTAGTCAATACATACTGAATAATAGATTCAGCCACGACGCCCCGACGTCTGGCCTACCGACTAGACCACAGACTCTTGCTCCGACAGTCCACTCTGCTATCAGAAAAATACCAGGAGCAAAATGTAACATCTGATGAGTTTTACCGAGGTGGCCTACTGCTTCGTAAGTCCGTTTCTTCGCTTCAGGCCCAGCTGGATTCCCAGATTCTAATGAACCCCGCCCCACCACAAGATGAATACACGTTGAGGGTACCATAGGCTAAGGCCTTCTTCAAAAAAAGGCTTTAAAATAATTTACATCCTTAAATATGAAAACACCTTAGTTATTCCGTTAGCAAGACGTCGGTCGGTAATTGCTTGGCAATCGATTACTCACTGCAGATGGACGGCAGTGAAATGGCTATTAAGATAAACACCGGCCACTGCCCTGGAGACTGCGAGTTGCAGGAACTGATACAAGGAGGCAGTTAGTTGTTAATTTTTATTTGATGAGGTGACTTGTCCACGATGGTATTTATTACTAGGCATCGAAATCCAAAACTCTTTAGATATTTTCAACAAAATGCGAATTGAATCCTTGATTTACAAGCTGTACAATTTTTACACACACTTTAAAACCCGCAAAAAAAAAGTTTTTTTTTTTCTTTTAATATTCTTGGTCACGCTAAGACCATACCATCTATTACTAATTTAAGAATTCAAGTGTTTCTGAGAATTATGCAAAATGAAAAAGATATAAACATTATTTTTTCTGTATATTTACTTTAAGATTTGGTCTATGTGTGATTAACGTGTAACTAATGAACAAATAGCCAAATGTATTTAGATGATACGTCTGGCTCAGTTTGTAGTGACCCTACTTATTGTGCCAGCGGTCGCGTATTCGAGTCCCGCTGGGAGCATTCATTTGTGTGATGAGCACGAATGTTTGTACTCTAGTCATGGGTATATATTTATAATATGTATGTATTTAAAGTAACATATATGTGTAGTGTATCAACTACTTATCTGGTATCCATAACACAAGCCTCGTAGCTCACCACAGAACTAGATGGTGCCGTGTGTTAATGCCCTAACAATTATTTAAAATGTTTTCTATCAATTTTATTTTAGACTTAACTTTAACTTTTTTTTAAAGCCTAGCGGGTTATATACAGATAGCAGTTAATAAGTGGTACTTAATTCGTTCTTTTTTTTTGTTTTGTACTAAAACAATCAATGCAGGACGGTACACAATAAATCTACCGTACCAGTACATCAGCAAATTACCAAGCATACTGTGTTTCATTAGTGTGCTTATATAAAATAAATTTATAATCTTCATAAAAATGATAACATACTAAGAATGTATTGATAATGAAAAATATCTATACTGTGATTTTATGAATTGTTAACGCAAACAATAATTTAAATAGATTAGATATAATAGATAAAATAATCAAGAAAACTTATTTAGTTTTAGTCATTACTGTACAGTGTACAAAATAATGTATACAAAGTTTATATTGCTTGTATTCGCTTGTGTCGTAGGAAAATCTATAGGTAAGACAAAACTTTCACTCCGTTAGGCTAATAGGTATACTAGTATTTCTAATTAAAGTCCTAGAAGTAACAAGTAAGTAATTACAAGGACTAAGAAAGTGCTTCGTTGTAAGGTTTCAGTTCGGTATGGAGTACCTACTTACATAATATTATCTTTCTATTTTGTTTTCTTTAATATCGATGTTATTCGGAGAAATGTAGAAATCGATACAAACATAAAAATGTCGCAGAAATAATAAAATTAGATATAATTAAATTTTTAATAATGATTTCAGGACGATTACGATGTTACGCGTGTGGTTTCTCCTCAGTCGACACGGACAGGTCTTGTCTCACCATAACCAACAGCACGCCAAGGGTGGAATGCACTATGACGTATTGCACCATACAGCGTCAGGAATTTCGTGTGAGTTTTTGCTGACTGGTTTATGGGAATGCGAGATAAGTAATACGGAGAAAATAACAAATGTTGAACTGATTTTAAGAAACCGTTAATGTTTAATGTGATAATCGGACTATTATAAATTCAAAAGTTTATATGTGTGTATATGTTTGTTACTCATTTGCATTGGTGCGGCTTTGTACGAAAAGTACTAAATAGTGACCTAAAGCAGTACGTAGACCAAATATTGAGTATTGGGCATCTAGGACTAAACTTAAATGTTCACTGCTGATGTTAAATGATTACCAAAGTGTACCTTTATATGTATCTATCAGATAGTCACATACCTAATTTTTATGATACATATAACTTTTTCTTCTGACATTTAAGACAAATATTAATTAGGGTTCAGTAGCCAAATAACAAAAACGAATGCTTTATAATTTCGCCATAATAATGGCCTGAACTATATACTCGTAGGTCTGTGTGTCTGTCCGTTTATAACAGACATAATAATGAAGACTAATTGTAGTTTGTAAGTTGAATACTATTTAGTTATTTATTCATTTTCTTTAGGATCCAGCAGGCGTCGTAGCTAGTTTTACCCGTGGTTGTGTGGATAACCCGGTTTTCTTAAATCATCTAGTAGAAGATGAAACGTTTCGGACTTACTATCGAGCTTGCACTAATGATCTCTGTAATATAGGTAAGAGCTGTGTTTTTTAATGTTAGAGCAATAAACTACAAATCAAAGTTTTGGAGCATTTGCAAGCAAAGATTGAGCCTAATTTTTTTTTTAATTTATCAATCCCACCTACTATTAATTTCGGACATATAATATGAAATATCATACTGAATTTTTCGTTGGATATTAAGTAAATTAATTATTTTATATAAATAAAATATTAACAGCTGTTGTGGTAAAGAAAACACTTTTTACAGAATATATCCTAACAAAGATAAACTTTTTATTAAGTAAACAATATTAAGTTTTTGATTTTTATAGGTGATGGAATTCAATCGGTAACAGGAGGTAGCTTATCTCCTACTCCAGCTTACAACGGCACAAATTTATACGTTCCTGGAACAAATAGCGCAGGAAATAATCAAAACCATTTATTTATATTTATTACCATATCAATACTTTATCTGCTTTTGTAAGCAATTTAAATAACGTTAATATATAATGCATATATTCATTTTATAAATATTATATAATAATATTATTTTGTATGTGATTTTTAAATTAATTAAACTTAAATACAAGTAATAAATTATTTTCTTTTAATATAATAGTCTTGATAGCAAGCCCCGAGGTACCATTGAAAATGTAATAATAGTCTCTGATAAATAACTGCCGTATCCTATTTAAACTTATGTATATAGTAATCCGGACTTCGCGATTGGTGAGACCAAAAGATAGCCGTGTAAGTCGAATTCGCGTACGTCGAGGTTCAACCTTACATATAAATACGTATAAAGTCTGTGTAATCGAGACCAGAGTCTAAAGAAAACAATAATTTAGGAGAAACATGTTTAATAAAATGTTAGATAATTAAAACAATTTACAGTAATGGTAATAAAACAACGTAAATAAAAGTTATTTTGATGTCGAAGGCTTCATATATTCCAACAATGCCCCCTGACGAGTTAAATTTTTCTTCTTCTCACGTAAAATTTCCTCGTAGCATGCCAGTAACTTTTTTATTTCCCGTTTTGTAGTAGAAACGCGCTCTTCATTGGAATCTATTTTTTCTAAAATTTGTAACCCCTTTTCAATTGTACTGAGGCCTTCTGTTAAGTTTGAAATCGTCATTTGATTTTCCGATTCAACTGGGTCTAACGAATTAGTTTGTTCAATGTCTTGATCATGCTCACGCATTTCTATAAGCTCGTCAATTGTTAGCTCTTGATTGTGTGAATCCAGCAATTCTTGGACGTCATCAACATCCACCTCTAAATTTAATTGTTTGGCAATATCGATCACTTCTTCTATTATATCATCGATTTGCTCAGGATCTGAGGGTGATTCTCCTTCGGTTTCTGTGGTGAAAAAAAATGGACACAGCTTTTTCCAGACGCCATTCAAAGTTTTTTGTGAAATCTCATTCCAAGATTGTCCAATAATTCTTACAGCATCTAAAACATTGAATTGCTTCCAAATATCTGTAACAGAAAGCTCGCTATTTTGTCTCATAGCTTCATTTAGATGTGCAAATGATCGCCTTGTGTAGTAAGCTTTAAATGTTTTAATGACTCCCTGGTCCATTGGTTGAAGCAAGTTGGTAGTGTTTGGTGGCAAAAATACAACTTCCACCCGTGGATCGAAATTAATGAGAGTTGTAGGAGGATGACCTGGTGCATTGTCAATTAGTAGCATCACCTTAAATGGAATTTCTTTCAATTGGCAATAACGTTCGACTTCAGGAATAAAATGATGACCAAACCAGTCTTCAAAAAGAGAAGCTGTCACCCAAGCATTCGCATTAGATTTCCAAATGACGGGCAAACCAGCTTTAGATTTATTTTTCAAGGCTCTTGGATTTTCTGAGCGATAAACTAAGAGAGGTTTCAATTTACAATCACCAGCTGCATTCGCACCGACCATCACTGTTAATCGATCTTTGGCGGCTTTGAAACCTGGAAAAGTTTTCTCTTCATGCGAAATAAAAGTTCTTTTAGGCATTTTCTTCCAAAAAAGACCGGTTTCGTCTACATTGAAAATGGTTTGACTAGAGTAGCCACCATCTTCAATCATTTTCTTGAGTTTTTCTGGATAAAGAGTGTCTCCACTTTCTGCGATGCTATGCCAATTACAACGACTTTTAAATCTGCTGAACCAGCCCTTACTAGCTTTAAAGTCTTTATTTTTGGCCGCCTCCCCAGCTTCTTCTTTTAGTCTCTGAAAAATCTGCTTAGCATGAAAGCACACTGTTTTTTGGTCAACAGGACAATTTTTAAAACTTACTTGATTATCACACCATAACTGTAACATTGTTTCCATCTGAGCGATAATACCATGACGTTTACGAATAATGCTTGAATTCAAAGATTGAGAGCCTTTCACAGCTTCAGTAATTTTTTCTTTATTTTTTATAACCGTTCGGACTGTTGATTCTGGTAGGTCAAATTTCTTTGCCAATTCACAAATTTTTATTTTCGTTTTAAAGTCTTTGATAATATTTAGTTTACTCTCCAAAGACAGTATTTTTCGTTTCTTGTTAGATTCAAATGACTCATTTTTTGGTCTTTTAGATGACATTATTAAAGATAAGTAAACCAATAATTTGCACTGCGTACGTAAAATAATTCCACAAGGAACACGTCCGAACTTGTCATAAACCGAATTTGCACTGCGTACGTAAAGTTTTACGGAATTAGAATTGTTATTCCACACGGAACACGTTCAAACTTGTCGTAAACCGAACACACCGATGCGCGCGATGATCAAAAAGAAAAACCGCGTATCTCCAAATTCGCGTAAAGCAGGGTAGCGTAAGTTGGGGTCGGGGGTATTACTGTAATAACAACTATGTATATTGAACTTCGTAGATTCATGCAATCATGCATCAAATTCGTGTATTTCATCAAACTGAAATTAAAGCCGCGATCCACATCATCTTCATTTTACTTTTATACACTGTAAATTTAATCTTGATTGATTTTAATGTAATTATGGAAGTGAAAAAACAGTTTTATCGTCCGTGCTTTTAAGGAAGGGGAAGGGGAAGAATTTTAGCTTTTTCTCCTGCCAGATGTCGCGATCACTATTGCCCTCAGTATATTGTAAAGCTTTAAAGCGTGGATGATTTTTTTTTTTTCATTTTATTTAAATTTTAATTAAAATGACAAATTGTGCATTGCCAGGATGCTAAGAAAACGGATATCATTTGTTTCCAAAAGACAAAAACTGAAGAAATTGTGGGCTAAAGCAATAAGATGACCAAAATTGGCGAAATCACAATCTTTATATTTAAGATTATTTTTTGTCCTTTTTTACATATTAATTACAGAGTTTCATACAAACTTTCATCCCCCATTGTACCCTCTTATGGGATTAAAATTTCGAAAAATGCTAAAACACGTATTTATTTAATCGTATTGAAGAACATTAAAACCAAGTTTCAAATAATTCTGACCAAAAATAATTCTTTGTCCATATAAACTTTATTATCCCCTTTTACCCCTTTAGGGTATTAATTTTGAAAAAATCATATAAGTATATTTCTTATTTTTATCTTAACCGCAGACTGAATGTAAATAGACCATAGGTGTGGCGCCCACCTTTCAAGAAATCTTCCCCATTTATACAAGAATGTAGTAGAATTTTTTGTATGTAATGTGTCTTTTTATTTTTTATTTCTACTGGTACCTTTTTTTCGTATTTTCATTGTTATAAAAAATATATTTTGTTTTTTTTTTATATATACTACAAGGCACAATAAACCGCCCACCAGGCTAAAGCGACGTAACTTTGTTTACAATAACTAAACGCTTATGAAGTTGAATGACCATTTGTTAAGTGGGTAGTTTATGATAAAATAAAACAATCTATGCCCCGTTTTCAAAGATACCCTCAAGTGCGAGTCTCTTTTACTGAGTATAGTCGAAAATTGACTTTCCAACTTATTGTTTTCATAGTAAATAAAGTATTCCCTGTGAAGTTTTTAGACACATTTCGTGGTTCATAAGGTGCGTCAGGGTTTGATAGTTGCTTTTTACTCAATAAAATGCCATTGGATGCAGCCGGTGCAGCTAAAGCGGTGGCGCTGTCAGGTGCTGGATATAGCCAGCGTCATATAGGCCGTATGACGCCGATATCCTCGAAACACTATACGTGATGCCATCCGACGATACAGAGAAACTGGATCTTACACTAGAAGACTAGGACAAGGTCGTAGGAGGTGCACTTCTGAACGAGATGACCGCTTCATCGTGTCCAACGTTCTAAGAAATCGCTTCACTATGGCTCTCGAAGCCCGTAATTGCCTATATGAAGTACGAAATGTAAGCGTAAGCATTCGGACTATAACAAGAAGGCTTGCAGAGCGTAATTTGACTGGATTCCGGCCAGCTCGAGTTCCAGCGTTGACCACAGAGCACCGAAGAGCCAGCCTTCGATTTGCTCAACAATACCGGAACTGGACCATGGAGCAATGGAAGAACGTCCTCTTCTCTGATGAGTCCGGAGTAGCTCTAAGAGGTCCCGATGGACGCCAGCGCGTGTACCGACGCCCCAGTGAGAGGTTTGCACAATGTGATGTTGTAAAACAGTAGGCTATCAAGGTGGCTCAGTAATGGTATGGGGTGGTATTTCTTATGAGTTATCTCTTTCAAACACAACCAATATACTCAGAGGTACGTGGAAGAGGTCTTAGAACCTCATGTCATCCCTTTTGCCTAATTTATTGGACAAGATTTTCTCTTAATGCATGAGTACCTTGATACCATGGGTATAGCACGACTACCCTGGCCAGCTCGAAGCCCGGACCTAAGCCCTATCGAATATGTTTGGAACAATCTTAAAAGGCTGGTACGAAGTCGAGTTCCAGCCACTTCCTCCATTAATGAGCTGAAGATTGCTGTGGTCGAAGAGTGGGGGAATATACCGCAGTCAGATATTTAGGACATAATGGATGGTATTCCAAATCGACTGGAGCAGGTCATAAGAGCCAGAGGAAGCAATACTTGTTATTAAAATTTATGTTTTTAATGTCAACAAAAAGTTTTAGATTGTTTATCATCACCTTTATTTTTGTTTATTATTCGGTAATTTCTAACTTTTTTTCATTTAAAAAAATTAAAGCAATATCCGATTTGTTTATTATTTTTTTATATCTGATGTTATCCAATCTATAATATTGCCAAGAAAAAATTAATTCCGAAATGAATTTTTGAAGTTACATCGGAAAATGTAGGTGGGCGGTTAATTGTGCCTCTGAGTATATATCTATATGTACTTTTTTTGATGGTTAAATCATTATAGCGTATTGCTATATGTATAACTACATATTAACTATAAAAGAAGAAAACTGTAATTGGCTTTATTTTAGTACACATTGATTTTTACAATAATTTATCTCATGTGATGCTGTTGTTTTCTCAATAAATAAATAAATAAATTGTTTGTTTCAATATCGATAAAACCGGTGCATGATGCATTACTAACCTTATCGGTGACTAATATTACTATGGTAACATAGACATAACAAACACAGTAGTATGCTAAATGCTTTGAAATTATATGTTTAAAATTATATTTACTATTATGAAATCGACATCAATGTTTTTGTGATTTTAATATATAAATTTTTAAACGTGATTAATTAACTAAAGATGACATTTCCAAGCTGAAGAATGACACAATGACATTAGTCACAGAAAGATGTTATTGTAGGTTATGTTGTCTATATTTAGTTAAAATGTAATTAGTAACTTAAATTAGTTGTTATAGTGGTTTTAAACCAAACATGACAACATCACCCACCAGGACCAAGCAGAAATTGTCTTTACGGAAACGTCTATTTGTGAAAAAATCTCCAAAAGTTGGGTGCTATGTAGATACAGATTCCAATGATGAATTGAGCCAGTCAACTTCACGCCCTATGTCTCCTGCTGATCCTTTTTTAGCACAAAGCGCACATAATTCTGAATCAAGTATTGATAACATTCAAAATCGTTTTCATTCTAATAGAGAACCTATAAGTGATGTCACAAACCAAGCTCACCAAAATTACTATGACGACGAAAGTAATCCTAAATGCTGCAAAACATTCTTTAGAAGATCTCGACCTAAAAGCTTAGTTGAAGGCCATAGTTCTAAAGAAGACTCAATCTCGAGACCTAGTAGTCCAATAAATAATTCTAGTAATAGCATAAGTGATCAGACTGTTTCTCAGACTAAGAGTGAAGAAATTCCCAAAGTAACAGTAAATTTTCCTAAAAGTGAGGAAACCAAAAAGTATTTTGAGCATTCAGGTTCCTTTGAAGGTATAAAACCAAAGAGTAAGTTATTTGTTAAAAGGCTGTCAGCTGATCATCTGATATCTAATGAATCAAGACCATTGTACCAATCATCATCACCTGAAAGTGACAGAAGCAGCTCCTTAGATCGCAAGAGAAGGTATGTTAATAATATACATATGTTTGTAACATTGTTTATGCTATATTTAAAGTGGCATCCACGCAAAAATAAGAAATGGTAGAATATGTTGTAAATATGATTTATTTTTTGGAATAACCTAATTATATAATTAGTAAATAGTAGTTAGAAATAACTTAATTATAATCAGATATAATGCACCAATGCTCAAAAAATATAAAAAAATAGTTTTTAATCAATATTACATACACATTTCAATTGTATATGTTACTTTATAATAAATAATACACATAGGAGTCACTTTATGAAAATAAATAAATACTATATATTGTTAGCCTAAAGGCTATAAGACATTTAAAATTATAATGTTGTCTTGTTACTCGTTAATGTGTCGTCCATGTTTGTGCCTTGCAATGCAACTAGGACTAAATCAACAATTACAAGATCTGCTTCTCGGGCGGGCAGCACAGATAGCTTGGCTCGCAATACCCTGCTTGCTGCACAAGTACTACGTCTTATACCTACACAGGAAGCTCGACAAAGGTATTTTTTAACTGAATGAAATTTATTGATGGCTAATCATTTTAGGTTCAATAACAATCTACGTCACTTAAATATTTAATCTTTAAAAAAATCTTCAACTGCCTTGGTGGTGTAGTGGCTAGCATATACGGCTGCACATCCTAAGTAAGGCTCTGGGTTCGAGTCCTTGGTCGGGCCATTTTCTTATTGAGTCTTTCTTCTAAGAAAGTCCCAGTAATAACCCTGAGTTGGACAGTTGGTGATACTTGTTGTGTCAAATTATCATCCCATTGGAATTAGACAGTAACAGGAATAACGAGTGCACCTGTGTCTGCACGAACACTTGTGCCCTATAATATATCGTTTTAAGCGATAAGGGCGCCTACTGTGCATCTTTGTTTATTTTTAATTACTATCTGTATGTATTTTCTGTTTGATGTACAATAAAGAGTATTATTATTATTTTATGTTTGCGCAGTTAGATATCCTCACTGACATGGCTGAAATCTGTGGAGAGGACATAAATCTTAAATATAAGGAGAAATGATAATTTAAATTCATTTTAAAAAACTAACTTTGATTAGTATTAGCTGCCAACATATCCTTAATATGCCTTGATCAAAATTTCTAATAGTAACAAAGAATCAAAAAAATATTATGCTTTGTTTCTTAAAAACAGTTGTTACGATCGAGTTGATAATTGAACATTACTACTACATATATTAAATGGTTTTGTTTGTTACCAACAGCATTTTATTAATATATATTTTTAATAATACTTTCTTACATTTACGCGAATATTTGACATTTTAAATAAAACTATCTATTCAGTTATTTTTGCGATTTTATTTCGATTTTAGACCATGATTGACGTCGGGAACCAAAAATCAAAATAAATTGCAAAAAAAATCCGAAAAACATAGTTTTATTATATATATATATATATATATATATATATATATATATATATATATATATATACATACATAGGTAGTATACTTTTGAAAAATAAAGCAAAATCAATAGTAACTAACCAAAGAATACTGTATGAAAATTACACAATGCTGGACTGATTAATGCTAGATCCATGTAGTTTTGTAAAAATGTGCTTTTATTATATTTTTTGACATTATAGATTCTTTCATTTATCATATTTTTTTTTTCTTCAATAAAATATGTTGTTGTAAAAATAAAAATTGTTTTGTTTTTAGAAATTACTTGTATGGAAGATTAGCATCACATTCATTACTTGGGGCAGCGGAATTGGAGCATGTCTTTCCAGATCGGGAAGTCAAAATATTTGTTGGTACATGGAATATGAATGGTCAAGCACCACCAAAGTATGTTTATATTGATAATAATTACTTTTTAAATAACTTTTACTTTTGACTCAAACTTATTTAAAAATAACAACTTCAACCGATATGGGCATACGGTGCTCAACTCTGGCGTAGTGCGTGTTACTCCAATATTACAAACCTCCAAAGAATGCAAAACAATCTACGAATTCATTTATACGGTTCATTATAAATGACGAAATTCATCACAATTTACACATGCTTAAAATAATAGAGGAAGTTCGTAGTTCGGCGTGCCAGTATAAAACGCGCCTGACTATAAATGAAATGAAATAAACTTAATTCAATTAGACTTATCACAAGTACTTTTGAATCGTCAATTTATATATAAAGTCACCTTAATATACTAATAAATGTACAAGATGTCTAAAAAACTATTCCAGGTACAGCTATATAATTCTGGGCTTAATATTACATATATAATGAATGGGATTAGATCCTATTGAGGATCAATTTTACATGACAATTCACAGTAATATCTGAATTGTTTATAAAATTGATCGCAAATTATACCTGGAAAAAAAATTTTTAGGAGTGATTTTTTTTTAATTATTTACCACCACTTTATATTTACCACCCGGGAGTAATGAGTACATTTCCCATTATCGAAATATGTAAATTAAAAAAGAGAGTATCGTAATAGGTTTACCTACGATTGGCGAAGATATAGCTTATGATACACACAAAAAAAAAACAAAAAAAAAATATTAGGTAGGCCTTGAAGTCAAGTGAAAAAGTTATTTCAACGTGCTTTAAATAATTCTATTGCATATGTTGGTAGCATATATCTTAGCCCTACACAGGCCTGTCAATTATAGGTTACAAGCTTGTCGCAAAATAAATAGCGGCAGATTTTTATATTGATTAAAATAATATTAATAAAAATGTTTAAAGTTAAAAAATATTGTAATGTAATTGATTAAAATAATTAAAAATATTTTACCTATTTTGACATTTCTTTTTTTATTTCATAAAAAGTCTCGAATTTAGTCCTATTTACATTTTACGAAAACATTCCACTTCATTGTGTAAATATTTCAAGTACATAAACAATAATAATAATAATTTTTTTTACAGAGAATTAGCTGATTTTATTTTTCCAAACGAAGTTAAACATGTGCCAGATATCTTCGCTATCGGCACCCAAGAGTCATATTCCGAGCGCACTGAATGGGAAATTACGATACAAGAATTGTTGGGACCATCACATTTATTACTTCATTCATATTATTTAGGTAAGCATTTCTAGTTGTTTATTTTTAATACTACATTATTTTCTTGTGAATACAATTTAAATAGAACCTTTTAAGTGACGAATAACCAAAATGACTGGATTTCCATCCTAAGTAGATTTCTAGGAATCATCCTGAAAAATCCTAATTCCTCAAACACTCACAAATTCGAACATGTTTTTGTGAAAGCAGGCTTTAACCATTCGCCGCCTAATTAATTGTATTTTTTATTTCAAAAAAATGGAATGAAAAAAAAAAAACAAATAAAAAAAATATCAGTAATATATTGCTCTATGGTTTCACATACAGAAATATTGTAAGGTAAAGGTCGCCATAAGAGCTATATTATTATACATACAAATAACGCGTGCATTAGTTTGCGCGGAATTTAGTTAATTTGTTTATTGATTATTATAATCATCGTTCTCATAAGGCGTTCTTTACCTTTAAATATCTCGGAATCATATCGTTAATATTTTTTATTTGTTTTTAATTTTATTCATTTGCACCAGTTACATTTTGCGATGAACATTTAAAAAAAATTGGCAGAATGCTAACAATGCCCTAAATAATAGTTTTCGAATGTTTACATTAACACTTTAGTGGTGGAAAATTGTAAAGTTTACATATTATCTAAATTCACATCATCTCATTATGTATCAATTGATATGTAGAACATGGAAGGATCAAATCAGGATTGTGATGCAACGTGTACTCATGTGGTTATTGCATCACTCAGATTAACATCTAAGCTTAACATTTGTTAAATAATTCTTAAAGCATAGTAAAATACATAATACACATTACTTATTCATTCGTTGTTCCTGCTAGAAACCACAATAGTTTTTCGCAGAATTCGAAATAAATAAACGTGTTTCAATAAACTTATAAGTTATAGGAATAAAATTAGAAAAAGTTTCATATTATATTTACGCAAATATGACATATAAATGTTGACATTTTAAATAATACTATCATTTCGAATTTATTTTGATTTTTGGTTCTAGTTGTTTCGAATGCTTTACAGGAAACATGAAGAAGTCTCTCCCGTAAAATTTTTGACTTTTCAAAACTAACTAAACTATTTAGATAAAAAGAGATCATCCAGCATATTATGTCAATTTGATATCCGATAGTCGTAGGTACACTAACATTTAGTTGGTCTCTCTCACACTAACATCTCATTAAATCGATCAGGCATAATTTTTTGAAAAAAGTAATTAATATTTACATTATAAATTTATATTACTATTATTGTTAGACGAATAAACTATCTCTATTCAAACTAAAAAAAAAAAAACAGCCAGCCAGTACGGTATAACCTTAATCTAGAGATTCCATATTTCAGGAACAATTCATTTAACTGTATTCGTGAGGAGGGACCTCATATGGTTCTGCTCGCTACCAGAAGACGCAAGTTTATCCGTCCGTCCCGGCACTGCGTTTAGGACGAAAGGGGCCGTGGCTATATCTTTTGCTTTGTTTGGTTCTACGTTCCTATTTGTTACTGCTCACTTAACTGCCCATCAAGAAAAGGTCAAGGAGCGGTTGTCAGATATAAAAAGGATCATAAGGTCGATTGATCTGCCCAAAAATTTACCATGTAGACATAGGAGTAAAGGTTTGTTTTATTTTCTTTTGTGTTTGTTTTAAAATTATTAGTTTAAATAGTGCAGTGGAGCGACCTACTTATGTGATTTCATATTATTGTAAAACATGTGAATAAAAACAATCAGATTAATGCAAGGTATTTTCTTAATTCTTTCTTAAATAATAAACATTTAAAAATACATATAATAAATTTTAAGAGTAGCTCCGTGTGGTTTTTCTTAAAAATTACGATCCGATGGTTGTAATAACTTTTTTTTAATTAATTATTATAAATGAGACAAATCTCACTTTTTCATGTGAAGTTAATTTATAATGTTAACTAGCAACTCACCCTCGTTTCGCTTAGGTTCGTCCCAAGGTTGAGTCCCCATACAAACTTTCATCCCCTTGAGGGATGATTTCCGTAATAAAAACTATTCTATGTCATTTCCGGGGTCTCAAACTATCTCCTTATCAAATTTTATCTAAATCGGTTTAGTAGTTCCAGAAATTACTTCCTACAGACAAACTTACAAACTTTACCTATTCTATAATATTAGTATGATAAGAAATAGTGCGTCTTTCCGCTCTGCATTAGTACGAAATTAGCATATTAATATAATATTTATATTTGATTCATTTTAGATAAAAAATGGGTACCTAAGTAACAAGTTTTTTAGAGCGAAATTTAATTTTTTTTTTCAGATGTCACAAACAATTTCGATTATGTGTTTTGGTGTGGTGATTTAAATTTTAGACTCGGAGAACCGAGAGCCGCTGTTTTGAGGTGGATCGAACAAACAAAAGTAAGTTAAACTAACTAGTCTTTAAAATCATTTACTTCAATAGTGGATTTTTTCTTGAAATTCTACTGAAAGGTCAATCAAATAAAAATATAAATTGTAAATATCATAAAGATCGGTCATCTATAGAAGAAGATGTCGTCCAACGACGGAGATTAAAGCGGCTGCGGTTGCAGAGTTGCGCATGGAATACAAAATATATCTATTTGTTAAATTATGCATTTGAGGAATGCTTAAGATAAAACATCGATCAAAAAGGTATTGGATATGTACACAATCTCATGCAAAAGTTCTCTTAAAATTGGCACCAATTGTGTTTAAGAGATTCTAGTTGAAATAAATATACAACAATGTAAATTGAACTTTAGCTGCAATGCTTAAAGTTGTTTTCACAAAAAAAAAAACAACAAAGTGTGTGTCTACTTATGTACGCACGTAAGAAGTTATACTTCTTTGGCGTAACGGAACAATAATACCTAAAGATTTCATCCCGTATGTTACAACTCTCTGTATGTAAACGGAATGCAGCTAACTTCATCATGTCACTATGGCATGCCAAAAGAATTGTAACTTCAAAAATTAAATTAAAAGCGCGCTCAAATGTTCAAACGAGCGCTCATTCGGTGAAGAGAGGTGATTTTTTGTCGCTGATTGTGAAAAATAATGTTCTTCTAATTTCACTGAGACTAATCTACTGCGATGGAGATATTATAGTGCACAAGTGTGCGTGCAAACACACGTGCACTCTATTCCATTTACTCTCATATTTTGGTGGGACGGAAGCTCTACACGAATCGTGAGAAATATAACGCAGAACCGATGGTTAAACATGGTCTGTCTTGCACGAGGGTGTAACTCCGCCAATTTCCCAACCCCTAACAGATACTGTGTATTTCGTGGCAGAAAACCCATTAACTATTTTGGCCCGACCTAGGCTCGAACCCGGCCGTCTAAATCGGCAGCCATACCTACTAGCCAGACCAACGAGGCAGTGAAAAATGATATAATAGAGGTTTCGCCCGCGTTCAAAGTACAAAAAAACTAACTTTTATTTCCCTTCCCTTCACAGTAATATATGGAAGTCTGCCCGATTTGTTGACATTTATGATTACTGCTCCGGTCCCTTGAGTAGTAGCATGATTGTATATAGTCTATAGCCTTCCTCAATGCACGGGCTATCTAATGCAAAAATAATTTTTCAAATCGGATTAGCTGTCTTTTAGATCAGCGCGATCAAAGAAACATAAAAACTCTGTCTCTTTATAATATTAGAATAAATAATAGAGGCCCAATCAACTATCTTGTTATGTTGGTAAAATGACATCATAATACTTTCTTAGATTTACGCGAATATTTGACATTTTAAATAAAACTATCTTTTCGGATTATTTCGCGGATTTATTTTGATTTTTGGTTCCCGACGTTTCGAATGCTTCACAGCAATCATGGTCACGGGAGAGACTAAGATTGTTGTAGACAGACGTCTAGTCGAAGGCGTTATATACTTCTTACAGACAGTGCCTACCATAATAAATCCGCGAAATAATCCGAAAAGATAGTTTTATTTAAAACGACATCAATTAAATTCCCCATACAGTTCCCTCTGCCGCCGAACTTGCCGCACGGCTTGTTGCACGCGGACCAGCTGACCGCCGTGCTGGAAGATGGCGCCGCCTTCCGCGACTTCCGGGAAGCCCCCATCACCTTCCCGCCTACTTACAAGGTGTGCTATGACACCTCGTCGGCTCACTTCTTATTTGTCCAAACGATCAATTTACCGAAAGATTTAGTTTATAATACAGACTTATTATTATCTTTTAAATATCAATTCTATTGGTATAAAATACACATTTTATTTTAATAATGCCGAAAAATTATTTTTATGTATATAATTATGTATATAAATCTTTGTTTTTAAGCTTTTTTAAAAAAATAAATTTGTTGTTTAAACAAATTAAAGTACCAAGGTGATGGTCTGCTAAGGACATCATTGTACTTTGTATTGTTACAAATTGAACTTAAAATATATGATGAAATTTAATTCCATTTTTAAATTTCAACACCGAGTTACAAAATTTTTCGTTGCGTTGTTAGTGGCGATATATTAATTTATTTTTTCTTGTATGTACTTATTAATTATTATATTATATTCTATATACATAGCTGTAAGTAGAGTGTTTGATGTTTCCAGTTTAATAAGTTAATTTAGAGTGATTTTGATTATGTCGTAGTGCTTGAATTTTTTTTCGATTTCATTGATTACTCCTACAATAATATTATTATTGAGTATATATTTGCTTTTATCTTTGAACAAATATATATGAGTGTATTTTTTTATATTTAAATGTTAAACTTATATATGTTTTTTATTTAATATATAGTATTACTAGCAGAATCCGCGGCTTCGCTCGCAGTAAAACTACAAATAAATACTAAAAAGATAGGTTTCATACAAACTTTCATCCCCTATTTTACCCCTTATGGGAATTTCGAAAAATGCTAAAATACGTATTTATTTAGTTGTATTGAAGAGCATTAATACGAAGTTTCAAGTAATTTTTACCATTTTTTTTGGCTGTATTATAACGTGTTTTCCCGTGGGAATGAGATAATCTCCCGCGGCAAAAAGTAGCCTATGTCACTCTATGGCCCTCCAATTATCTCCACACAAAAAATTACGCCAATCCGTCTCTGTTTCGACGTGAAAGAACGACAAACAAACACACTTTCACATTTATAATATTAAGTATGGATTTATCTCCCAGTACGACCCCGGCAGCCAGCAGTTCGACACGTCCAGCAAGCAGCGCGTGCCGGCCTACACCGACCGCATCCTGTACAAAGCTAAATCTATGGCTACCAATTCATCTTCCGCGTTTTCCGGTAGGCTATAAAGCTTTCTTTATTATAATAATGATTAAATTCCTAAATTTAATAATTATAACACTATTCTTATATTTAATATTTATATATCTAATATTTACTGATATATTATGTGATCTGGATTTTTACGTAAGACACAAATATATATGCTTTGTATCTTACGTAAAAATGCAGATAAATAGAATGAAAATGACAGAAAATCATACATTCAAAATAGAACTATTACCTACAAGTTTGCTAGTATATCTGATATGAGTAATGCTTAGGTTTTTTTATAAGAATAAACCGTAGGTAGGTACTCTAAAATGAATATTAACCAATTACCTGTGTGATGGTAACCATTAAAATAATAGAGAAATTTCATGATTTTTTTTTTCATGAATGGAAATCAAAATTTAAGCTAAAAATAAAAAAAAATGTTTATTTTTTTAAGATTTATCAAAAAACGAATAAAACATGTATTATATCTATTAATTTAAATATAATACTATATTTCTATAATTTTCACACTGTCCTGTCACAAAACCTTCCTCCGTTTTAATAACAGATGAAATAATCGTCCGAAATACACATATTTTATCGTACCTTAAGAAGAAATTACAAATATTTAAGTTATGATCTTAGATATTTTATTGTAGTATAAAAAAATTATATCATTTTCCGACTTTGAAAACTTATCGTCTTCACCTATGTATTCAGTATTCCGTATTCAGCCCTTTCCAACGCCCCATTGCTGGGCACCGGCCTTCATTTAATACTACGATACACGTATATATTCCTTTAATGATACGATAATGCCATAGTCCACCACGCTGGCCAAGTGCGGGTTGTTGGAAGTCACATGTCTTTTGAAAACTTGCTAGGTTCTTTCAAACATGCAGATTTCCTCACGATGTTTTCCTTCACCTTAAGAAAAGTCGTAATCATATTGGAAATAAACCCGCTTCACTCGGGTTTCCCGAGCGAACTCGCCACCGCTGGGCTACCACTGCCTAATATGTATAGGTGTTCAAATATTTTTCTACAGGTCTCCGTCGTATAAGCAGCGTGCCGGCGTCGTCCGGGCTCAAGTGTGTGGCATACAACTCCGTGCAGTCGGTGGTGACGAGCGACCACAAGCCCGTGTGGGCGCTATTCTCAGCCGCTCTCAGGCCTGGCACTGATATGTACGTATAATTTTTTTTCCTGTATCCTGCTCAACGCAACAATCTATCTTTAGACATTTAGCTGCTCCTTTGTTTGAAGTTATTCTGTAATATGTATGTATAAAATTGGAGAAGCGTCCGTTCAAGACGTCTTACCTTAAAATGTATTTTGCTATAATTTTACGTACATTTAATTTTTTAAATGTATAAATGTTCTTATGGAAATATATATATATATATATATATATATATATATATATATATATATATTATATATATATATATATATATATATATATATATATATAATAGCTTTATTTCTTTTTGCATTAATATGTATATAAAAATTGTATAGCAATGTTTTTTTGAGTTTTTTTTTGGAACGGTTTACCTCTGCCAAAATTTCACCATTCGCCACTGATGTATAATAATAATATTTCCATGATCAGAAGTTGAATATAAATAGAAGAACATAAATTAAATAGCTGCTTACTCTCGCTTCGCTCGGGTGCGTCCCTAGGTATGCGGATTTTGTTTACGATTTTATAGGTTTTCATTTTTTTGAGCGAAACCCTAATTCTTTTTCTAAAATGAAAGTAGCCTACGTAACGTCCTATAACATCAGCAATCTTCCAGTGAAAGTTCCGTCAAAATCAGTCCAGCCGTTTCGGAGATTATCCGTAACAAATAGACAGACAGACAAAAATTTAAAAAATGAGTTTTTTTATAAGTACCGTATATAATTTCATATGCATTTAGTAAAACGCTGTTATTTTGACATTACAAACAGATACTTCAATTTTATTTATCTGTATAGATAATACTATTTCTTTCAGCGTTCCTCTAGCGGCCGGTTTGTTCAATCGAGAAGTTTATTTGGAAGGCATCAAGCGTAGACGGGCGCTGCTCGACCACGCGCCCGGCACCTCCGCCATTTGCAATATTCAGTAATACCTGAATGGGTAAAATATTTTTTTTTATACCAGTAGTATATTGAGGCACTATTTCATCGATTATAATTGCTCATTCGTTTTTTACAGACTAAATATTTGTTTAAGGAAAATTTATTTTAATATTTATTAATTATATTATTGATTGTTACTCAAAATAATTAGTGAATATTTATGCAACGTCTCTAACAGGAGAAAAAATATTTGAAATATATGAAAATTCCAAGTGAAAGACTTAATTTACTCGCACATTGTGTCTTTAACAATGGCGAAGTGAATTGAATTCATATAAATAATGTATTTGAATAATTTTCCCACAAGAATCCACTTGCGGTTAAACACATCCCATTCGATGGAATACTGTCTATTTTATTTAAATCAAAACTTTTATTAATATTTTGTTTACATTTGCGTTATACAATAATACCAACTATAGGACTCGAATAAGACTGTTTTGAAAATGAAACAGTAGAAATATCAATCAAAAAAGTACTAGATACACAATCCTATGCAAAAGTTCTCTTAAAAATGTCACCAATTGTGCTTAGGTAATTATTCTAGTTGAAATAAAAATACAACGATGTAAATTGAACCTTAAATGCGATGCTTAAAGTTGTTTTCACAAAAAAAAACGAGCTCAAATATTCAAATGAGTGCTTATTCGGTGAGGATATTTTTGTGGCTGGTTGTGTATCTTGTAAATTTTTGATCGATGAGTAGAAACGTAAATTGACTGCTTATCAACATAATATTATAATTTACATATTTATGTACCAAAGAACATTATTTTGTTATTAGTTATTTACGTCGTATTATTTAATGAGATAAATATTTTTTCATTGTTTATAAAAATAATAATAATAATATATATGATTTTTAAAAATGGCGTGTTCTACAACAATTTTAGTTCCGTAGCATAATATGTAATGAATATAACAGAATCTAGTCACGATGTGTTTTGAAATTGTCAGTATTCAATGATATATCAATAATTAATTAAATTTAATATCTTTTATTATCAAATATCAATAGTTTTAATGTACTGAATGTTTTAAAGTGTTTTATATGTCCCACTTTTAAGGTGTAATCTCAGACTAAGGAATAATATAGACAGAGTGTCATAGAACTAAACATGAAGCCAAACAGTAATGATTTAAAATAATTCATAATGTTTTAAAACAGAATTCAAAAGTTAATACTGTATTTATTGCTGTGATAAGTGAATAAATGTTAAAAATAAATAGCTAACAGATTTTATTATTATAAGGAAAAAATAAAGAATCTAATATTATCTCTCTTTCATGTGTAAGAGAAGTAATACCTATATAAAATTTACCTTATCCTTTAAAGAAAGTAAACGATATGTATGGCAAAATGACTTTTTTTTGGCGGGCTCTGTCTGTATAATTCTTTAGTCTATGTCATTTATTTGTATATGTAGACTCGACATCTGTGCCAATGTATAATAAATCGTGACATTCAACATTTGTAAAATTTTTCTATTTAGAAATCGCATACTTAGTAATACGTGGCGTATTAAAAAGACATCTAATTTTAATGGTCATTTACACGGGGCCAAAGTACCAACTTCTCAAACATTTATCCGTTCCTTTAATTAATTCCTATATTTAGGTTGTAGTTAATTCAGTATTTTTATAGCTCTAAAACATATTTTAGTAACTAGCTTTATTATTTAGGCATTTATCCTGAATATACTAGACTCAGTGGCGTAGCTATGCCAATGCAACCAATTCAGTCGCATGGGGCCCCTGACTCAAGGGGGCATGGGCCCCTGATTCAAGGGGGCCCCAGCGGGCCACAAATGACTTCTCGTTTAACGCTCGGTTCACGTTCCTTTTCATAAGGGGCTCACTTCCATTTTTTTGACATTGGGGCCCAAAAAGGTCAGTTACGCCACTAACTAGACTATATTAGTTACAGATATTTACTTCGCCTTTGCTATATTTTATTACATTTTGGCTTATTAAGGCTAGTTCACATGAACGTGGTTCCAAATAAATATGAAGTCGAGACGTTTGATGGTGGTCTTATGTTAACGAAAATTAATGTTATAATTATTATGTTTATTGTTTTTATTTATTGCACAATGATTCTGGCCAATTTATTTAGTTTTTTTTTTTGAAATGAAAACTATTTGGATTTAGAAAAATATTGACTATTATATGTATTAGGAGCTTCAATAGCATATAACTATAGTCTGATTTTTAATTCCACGGAATTCTGACATTTCAGAAGTGTTGTCAACTTTGAAACATTGTCACTAAAAACGGAAAGCATTTTAGCAAAATAAAAAAATAAACCTTTCTTGAAGTTAAGGTTTCAATTAGAAAAACTAAGACTTAAAAAATTATTGATAACTCTAAAATGGTAATTATTTTTTTTATTATCATATTATGAAGTTACAATAATTATTAAGGATATTATTTTTCTATTACAGGAATCCCTGTCCAATAATCCATAGGTTGCAAGCCTTTTTTAGTAAAACTCCTTTGTTTGTAAAATGTTTTGTTTTACTCTGTTTTATTCATTTAACCATTAAAAATTTACATTATAGTTAGCGTGCATTGATTGCACAAAATAAAGACTATTTACAATGTCATACATATAGTTTACTTGATCTAATTCTGTTTCATATTTTTTGTTATTTTATATTAAAAAAATACAAAGCAGAAAAGGTTTACGATATCTGAATTGTCATATTTCCGTGGAATTAAAAATCAGACTATAGTTAGCGATGCTTTTTGTTTTTTGTTTATTTCCAAGACTAGATAACTAAAATAGTTATTTTAAATAAATCTGTCTTTTCGGATTGTTTCGCGAATTTATTTTGATTTTTGGTTTCCCACGTTTTCGAATGCTTTATAATAATCATATTGTTAAAAAAATCCGGAGAAAAAATCCGAAAAGGTAGTTTTATTTGTAATATTCGCGTAAATCTAAGAAAGTATTACTAATATAATTACTTTATTACACCAGCCTTGTGTGGTATCATATTTTTTATCATTTGTTCTATATATTTATTTTAAGAATTTTGACAACGCCCTTGAAAATATTTAATTGTCATAATTAAAAAAATCTTAATAAAAGCTTCGTAAATAATACATTGGAATGAAGTAGAAATGATTAAGAGTTGTAGATATATGAAACATTATCACATAATTTCGATTCTGAATCATGTAATAAAGTTAATTATTTAATAACATTTTGAGAAAGTATAACTCTTAGTTATTTCTTTAAGTTTAAGAGAGAATTTGTATATTATAAAGGTCTCTGAAGGTATTGTACCTATATTTTAAAATATTTGCCTTACAAAGCGTTGCCTAAACAAAGAACAAGCAAATGTTGAAAACATTTTCAATTTTTAATCTGTGATTAATCTTGAATCTAGTCTATGGCTATATTTAAAACAAAAAAAAAATGAAGTAGGGACTACTTCTAAAAAAATCAGTAATCAGATGACCGAAATTGTGAGTGTTGATAGCTAAGTATGTATCTATAATATGAACAAGGAGTTGCGACGACCTTATAACGTAGTTAATGGAAATATAAAGAAAAATGTATGATATTATAAAATATTTAACCAAAGAAGTTCACGTGACTCAAAATATACTTGATTTTATTAGTATATAAATATAATTATTATAGAATATCATACACTATGTATGGTTAACAGTGACTGATAATGTTGACGCTACTTGGTACTATTACAGAATAATATAATATAAATATAATACATAGTTTAGTACAAAAGGCTCATTCAATAAAGATATTAAAATAAATAGCTAACTAGCTCGCACGGAGCTAAGTCTAACACTAAAAACTACAGATGAAACGGATATCCGGTATCCGGCCTATCCGGTCTATTTTGTTATCCGGCCGGATATCAGAGAATAACACAATATCCCGCCCAATACCAGACATTTAAAGAGTATGATTTTTTCTTTTAATTAATTGTAAGAAAAAAAAAATCCGTGAGACAATATAAAATTAACATGTAAAGGCAGCATGGTGCTGAAAGGTACGGCTATGGCATACTCTGACATGTCAAAGTATTGTACATACTTCGAGTTAATCGACCACCAAAAGGGCGCATAGTGATTGAGCAAGACTTAAACGATAGACTCGTCAATCTTCTACTTATAACTCACGATAACACCCTAATACGCCTAATACTTCTGATAACATATGCACTCGTCGGAACATATATGTACGACACGTTTGGATCAGTTTGTAGTGACCCTACTTGCTGTGCCAGCGGTCGCAGGTTCGAGTCCCGCTGGGGGCATTCATTTGAGTGATGAGCACGAATGTTTGTACTCCAGTCATGGGTATATATAATACGTGTGTATTTAAAGTTATATTTGTGTAGTGTATCAACTATCTGGTATCCAGAACATAAGCCCCGCGTCGAGAAACGCCGGTGCGTTTATAGACAACCCTAACGTTTAGTTTAGGTATAAAGCATTTCGGCCGACGCGTTGCAACCCTACTGTATGGGTCCATCGATTTTGCCTCCTATCTACAGTGCGGAGTGCGCCTTCTGTACTAAACTCTTATTCTCTTGTATTATATAAGATCGATTAAAAAATTCAAATATTCAAATTTGTATGAAAAAACATGATAATCATAATATTTTTTATTATAAACGCACAAAGTTTCAACTTGCTTAATAATGCAATGAACGTTTGATGTAGACTTGTTAAAGGTATAATAAGGGATTGAAAGGAATTAATTTTAGTTTATTTAATATACATATGTACTATGTATACATTTTTAGAGTCGATAATTGCTGAAGTGTCAGGTGGACCTATTCTAGTCTATCCCATTCCATAAGCTAGGTAGAAGCGTATAGCTTAAAAACTATTTTAGTTATTTATTTAGTAAAAATATATTATCTGTGGCTATGAACCATAAAAAGTTAAGTTGAACAGTATGCGTTAAACTCATTAAGAGTTTTTTTATACATTGAACTAAACTGCCTGTTTTAAATTGGCTGTAATTCATTTTTTATAGAAAAAATAACTTACGTAAGCGAAAGAGTTTACTGCTAAGTTATTTAATGAAATATACTTCATATGCCCGATTTCACCAACGTTACCTAAGTTTAAGGGATCCCCTAAGCATGGTTAGGGGGCTGTTAGGGGACAGTTACTGTTTCACCGACAGTTAGGGGTCACCTAAATATTAAAAGACCCCCTAAATTTAGGTGCTCGAAATATGGGCTTAAAGACGATCGTAAAACGAAATTTATTTTGGGGGCTAGCTTAGGGGACTTTTAATCTAGGGATCCCATACGTAAGTGGTAGCTTATGGGTTGTTGGTGAAATACAGGTACTCTACAGCTTAATTATATTAGTACAATTAAAGGTCAAAAGTGTAGAGTAGGCAAATTATTAAAATCATTTCATAAGAAGTTATAACTTTCTCTTCGTTTTATAATATTCATTTTCCATGGACATAATTATTTTACCATTTTATTTTGATATGCTTACCTACTTTATACTTTTTTTTTAAGGTTGTGTTTATTTTCATTGAACATTGAAATTTATGAAATAAGAAACGTTTACTTTAAAATAAACTATACTCATGTGGACTTGAATTGACTAAATAATGTTGTAATTATTTACGGAATTGTTTGAAAGATCCTGTTTGTTCTAATTTGAAACCTGAAAGTAAGTCCGACCGTACTTTATAGCAGTTTTTCGTCATTTTATAAGTATGCACTATATTAATACAATTAGAAAAACTTTAGTAATTTTTAATATTTTTTTTATTTTAATATGGTTATCAAAATAAATATTTTGAGCTTATTAAGATTAATTAAAATAATTATTAATTATTCCCAGAACCACAGGTTAAAAATATTTGACAACTATCTACATTTTTACAGCATGCACATTGCATACTTTAAGCATTCAAATTGAGCACACTGTACGGAAATCAATTTGTCTTCCATAATAAGTAACATTATCTATAAGAACTTTCGATTTTGTTACAATTATGTTAATATTCACACATCTAGATATATCAAATCATCAGATGCAAGAATATTTATGGAACTGCAGTATGCAAAACCTCATTTATTCACAGAGTCCAAAATAAGATACTAAATATAATCTAATATACAGCTGTGAGATAACGTAATGCTAATCAAATGGCTTTTGGCGATTTTCTTTAAAAACCTACTTACTACAGTAGCGCCACCCTAATTTCGAGGTAAAGAAACGATTTCCTTACCTCGACCCTTCATATTGCTAATATTACATTCATTTTGTAATTTGTAGTATTACAAAATTAAGCCAATATTACAACGGTTCTACACAAAATGTGCTGCTGTAATAAAAAAATAAAGTAATATGATTAGATACAAGTTATCTGTTTTGAACAATCATTGTGTTGTTATACTTTTTTAGAAAAAATTAGATGAAAAGGCAGTGTTTTTTTTTAAATATAATGTTTCAGTAAAGTCACAGGTCGATGTTTCCATAAATCCTTGTGCCTTTATTCGCAATAGATACCAAATGTACAGCTGTTATTTATAAAGTATAAGCATAGATGTAATTATGAGAACCAAAACTATTTTGAACAATTCAACGTTTAATTATTATTAGAATTGTATTGAATTTAGTACAGATTACAGAATAATTTATATTATTTTAAAATATATGATTATTAGCCTGCGTCTCGTATCGCTTTGTCCAAAACAAATTCTAAAAAGTGCTTTGTACCTTTACAGTATAAATATAGTTTCTACATAGTACATTGTTTTTAGTCTACTAATGGTAACATTTAACCTCTGTAAATGTGCATTTTTCATGATATCTGTCAAATTTGTAATTGAATGTTTATCTGTACAAGTTTATTTTTAACGTCAAATGTGCACAACAGATGATTGGATAATTGTAGAACTGACTTTTTACAATAAATTAGATAAATAGCTTAGAAAAAATGAAAATAATACATTAAGTACGTACACTGTACAGTGATACCGTTGGTTAAATGTCAATGTGACGTCATAATTTGCTAGTCCATTTTAAAAATAAATATATTATCTATTCTGTACGAAATGTATGCTAAATATACTTAATATTTCTCACTAAATTGTTTTTTTTTTATTATTATTAGAACCCTTATTTTTACTATATCTTATACCTTAGATAAGTTTCAAAATATATTTTTTTTATATGGCAAGCAACATGGGAATTTGGGTAAGTTGTTTTACGGCCCAATTATATAGTAACACATGCTCGCATCGCTCAATTTCGTCTGTAGGTAAACAGAAGCATAGATAATAAGTCATTGTTGGGATCCGTTTTAAGAATGACAAACAAACGAATACACTTTTACTTTTATAATATCAAAGTATAACTTCTTTTAAAAAAAATTTAAAGCAGTACCTTCTGTCACAATTTGGTCCTTAATTTTACTATTAGATAAACTATTTTTATGTATTTCAAATGCATACAATTAAATTTATACTAATATGTATAAAGTTTTAATATTCTATTGTTATCTAAGAATAAAACAATATAAATTATGCAAAGCGAAGACATACTGCGCAGTGTGCATAAACCACTTGCCACCTATAATGATTAACTGCTAACGCTTTTTAGCATGTACAGTGTACTCGTTTATTAATTTTAATTCGATAAGCAAAGAATTAACTTACCTACATAAGTAAAAAAATTATAAGTTGGAAATAATTAAAAGAAAATATATTTTTATTGCAGTTATATTTCGTCATAAAACTTGTACAAGTTCGTCATAAAAATAGTAAATAAGCCATTTAAATAAAATTAACATTTCTTAAATAACTATTATATGTAGATATTGTTAAACCGTCCTTGTGTCGTACGACAACAATCTATAATGCTGTAAGTCTAGATCGAGTTATACATACATATTTGATAATTTTAATAAGGACTAAAAGTATTGAAAATGTGATTATTCTACAATAGATTTTTTTTAATGTAATATCTTGTAAATACATTCGATCAGAGCTAATTCATTTACAACACCTTTTGCGATATAGCTACTGCTTATTTTTGTGTATTATTGAAGTGCCATTCTACACACGCCTTGCCTTGGACACCATTTATTTCGACGTTGCTCCATCTTTCGTACAACTTTGCTTCTCTATCTTTGCCGATGTAAAATTGATCTTCATCTATTAATTGTACACGAACTTCATATGATTTTCCTCCTAAAACAACATATGATTTTCCTCCTTAACAACCTTACTTTTTCAAAGTAGTATAAGACGTTTAAGCAAAAAATATCAGCAAAAATGTACCCCAAAGTCATATTACCGAGATATTTTAGATTAATTATTGGCAATCGCAGTAAGCTGCGAATTAAAAAAATGGTGGTGGTTGGAAATGCCACAAACGTTCTATCCCCTTTATGTTCAAACAGAACTTTGCCTCACCTCACAATCGTATCTTTTAATATGAAAATATCGACTTTCATTTGGCCATTTTCACTTCGAACCTTCGTCTAGTAAAATTTCTGAAGATCTTTTAATCTTGTGAATAGTTGTGTGTGTTAATCTCAGGATTCCAAAAAAAACGCATGTACGTATCTAATAATATTAGTATTTTGTCTTTAATATATACTAATATTATAAAGAGGATTTTTTTTTGTTTGTTTGTACTGAATAAGCTCGGAAACCCTGAGAAGCATATAGGATAGTTTTTATCCCAGAAATCATCCCTTAAGGAGGTGAAAATGACGGCTAGTTTGTATGGGGAAGCTAATGATAAATAATATGAGATATAAACACTTGCCTGCTTTAAATGTAAATCCATAATCTTTTGGAAGTATTTGATTTTCTGCATGTTGGTAAAGTTGATAATCTGACGAGTCCACAGCGACAACACTCTGATCTGCTTTCTGGCATACATATCCTATTGTGAGGCTGGAATTATATATAGAAGTGTGAAAACATTTTCATAGTAATGATAATATTTCCTTTCTTTAGTATGTAATAGTAGTATGGTAGCCAATGTCCGCCAGTCGCCACTATGATGCAATCTATGTCTTTGCCAAACATAGAAATATATTCAGACATAACAAATCGAATGAGTTACTTTCACATTTATATTAATTACTAGAGAACCGAAGCGAAGCGAGGGTTCATGTCTAGATAAAAACAAGTATGTCCCACGGGAACCGTACATTTTCTAGGATGATATATAACCTTTCTCAATAAACGGGCTATCTAATGCAAAAAGAATTTTTCAAATCGGATTAGTAGTTCTTGAGATTAGCGCGTTCAAACAAACAAGCTCTGCCTCTTTATAATATTAATTATAGATGTAGGATTAAGGATTAAAATATTATCTTACTGTGACATTACAGCAGGTTGGGATACACTTCCTACAGCCATACAGTCGCCATTCTCGAGAAAAATGAAATGGTACACATAACGATGGAAATTGCGCCATTCTCGGAGAGGGCCTGCGACAATAAATATATAAAATATGTCAGATATATAGATAGATATATGTAGGTGATAAATACAATATAATATTTATAACAAATGTATACCAAAACTGCGATCTCTGAGACATTGCATGTCTATACGGTAAGTTTTGCCGACAATCTCCACAGTTCCTGTTACACGTCCCATTTGTTCATAGTGGGTTTGATGTAATCTAAAACAGAAAAATATATACATTTTGACCATTTACATTTTAGAATTATTCATATGATACGTGGCTTGATCTACTTGATCTTTAATTTTGGAATAAACCTGTTTTTATATCAGTAGGTATACGTTCAACTTTGGGCACCTAAACTAAAATGTGACTAAAATGTGAACGAACAAAAAATGTATATAATAACTAATATAGTTAGGACTTAAGGGGTAAGGTACCTACCGTCATTTAGTTTACTCATAACCTTATATATATATATATTATACTAGCAGAACCCGCGGCTTCGCTCGCGCTAAAACTACAGTGGTAGGTTTCATACAAACTTTCATCCGCTATTTTACCCCCTTATGGGATGAATTTCGTAAATGTTTAAAACACGTATTTAATTAATTATATTGAAGAGCATTTATACCAAGTTTCAAGTAAATCTGATCACAATTTTTCTATTATAACGTATTTTCCCGTAGGAATTATATAATCTCCCGCGGTAAAAAGTAGCCTATGTCACTCTCCAGCCCTCGAACTATCTCCACACAACAAATCACGCCAATCCGTTTCGACGTGAAAGAAAGACAACCAAACAAACACACTTTCACATTTATAATATTAGTATGGCTTTAATATATTTCTTGCGCTAGAAATGGACTAATACTCTTGCACCTCTGAGATTTTCGTGTGCTAATATCATTTTCAACACGAATTAATTACTACTTACTATTATAGTAAAGAAATACATCGTCAAGGAACCTGTATTTTTACTTAAAAAGTCAAATTTACTTTTTAATTAAAAAAAAATAATTATAAATTACTTTTTAACTAGTCTGAAGTAATCTCTAGACCATGGCTCCCTTGCCATATCGTCGGCCATACTTTGCGGCGCCATTTGTGTGTTATATTCAAATTGCGGCCATTCTGCACTCCATGTTAAACTTGCGGAAACTTTAACTGATTTGTTGGGATTACTTCTTGGCCTGTAATATGTGAAAGTGCCTCTAAAATCTTGTAAAAAAATTATCAATTTGAAATTATTGTCCATTACTCTAATTCTAATGTATAAGTGTTATTAAAATGGCGATAATTATTATAGAAATTTGCTAAAACAATAAACAAACAATATGTATAAATGTGATATTTTGTCCTTTGCATGTGATGTATAGAGTTTTATAATTTATCTTAAACAAACCCATGTTTGCTTCAAGTAATGCTATTTGCGAAGCATCTTCATTTAAAAGCCTGTGTTACTACACTGCTTATGATTTAGTCTATCGACTATAAAATATATCGTACTAAAACTTACTTCATGTCTCCAACGTACGACAAGTTCCAAACGCGCATTGGTATAACATTACTTATAGAAAGTCCTTTTACACTGTATTCGTCGCTATCCTCTTCACTTTTTTGTAAATATGTATCTGGGAGGCTGGGCGAAAGATGGAGATCTTCACCATTGATCTGAACAAAATTATTATTTGCATTCAGATAGGTTAGTGTATTTGTGTGTTATTCTAAGTTAAAGATCAAAGTTCTTTTAACTTTTTAAATGCTGTATCTCTTTTAGTGATAAGCGCTAGCTTATTTAATTATACCTATAGAGTAGCGATAACTTTTAAGATTGAAGGAAATGGAAACTGTTCGCGCCGAAAACATCTATCTATTAGGTAAGAAGGTACTTACATTAATCATTTTTAATTTTATAAAATCGCCATCGCTTTAGTTCTGAATTGAACTCTACAATTGGGACAATACTGAAGTCTTGATTATATTTTATAACTAGAGGCAAAAAAAAACAAACAAATCTATCCCACGGGAACCGTACATTTTTCCGGGATAGAAAGTAACCTATGTGTTATTCCAGACTATATCTGTGTATTCCATCCAGATCAATTCAGCCCTTCTGGCGTGAAAGAGTAACAAACATCAACAACCATACTCACAAACTGTCACTTTTATTATATTAGTATGGATAGGTACATATTAAAATACATACATATATCTAAATATTGGATAGTAAGTAGTAACTGTAGTTAATATTTATAAATTAAAATGTACATATATTTGTAACTTTCTTTTTGTAAATAAATGTACAGTCTGTGTTATGTAAACTTACAAAAAATTCAAAAAAACACCTACTAGGTAATAGAAAGTACCTAATACATATCGATACAGTCTAGGTCTAACCATGTCCTAATGCTTTTTTATTGTTCTAAAATACCTACGACCGTATGTATCTTAAACAGTAGGTACATGTTATTCAATTAATTATGAATGATCCACGACCGCCGGTGTTACAGTTAACAATAGATTTCTTATAAATTTATTTAATTTCTTAGAAATTTACCTGGAGGCGTTTACCTTACCTTTAAATATAAAAAGGAGTCGCACATACGTTGTGGTCTTCTCGCGAGCCCACAAACTACCGCTTCTCCATTCTGAGACATTCCATTGAAATAAACTGCATCTAAAGACTGGCGGAGAAAATATTTGTACAATATCATATTTTTATAAACAACATATCATCTCAACATATTTTTTTATTATTAGTAAGTAGTTTTACCTTGGCATGATCTCCTAAATCGTACTTTTGTTCCAAAGTGGTATTATACCGTTCATTATAAATAGTCTCATCGGTTTTACCGAATTCAACGGCTAGAAATTTTCTTACGTGTATCCATAGCTGTAATTTTTGTAAAAGTATACATATAAGTACTTATTGTGTATTATTAAAAATGTTTATATTCACGAATAAGGGTGAAATTTAATTGTTGTAGCAGCTTTTATAAGGAGAAGACACACTTCTCAATATATGTACACATGTACCTAAACTCATGTTACGATGCCCTTACTGAAAGGGTGCTCTGAAACTAAAGCAATGTGCACATGTTGGACAATAATAAAAGCTGAATCCGTCTTTAGAAGTTTATTTTGTTATTGGAGTGATCTAACTCACTCCTTCATAATAAGGCATGTTAATTATGACAATGATATCTATCTAATATTCTTATAAGAACTGTTCGTGCCAGTTGAGCACATGTGTTATAAATAAATGTTGGCTTTAAATTTGGGTCGCCAACAACTGCCTACTAATATTAAATATTTTAATTGGAATATATTTATATTTTTTAGAACACTAACAAATATAAATTTGTTAGTGTACTAGGTATGTATAATGCTAATAATAGTATGCTGCTGGTCACCTACTATTAGTCGCACTGTTGATACTTCACTTAACAAAGTAGAAGAAATGTATTAAATTGATATTACAGTATATCCACGAATACGTTTTTTTAAAACTAAAAGTTAACTTACCTGCCGAATTCGAAGAAAAGTGTACATAAAAATAAACTTAATCCAGTAATACTTGTTACGCTGTTGATATATTCCCAAAATTGGCGGTTTATTCTTTTTGTTAATAAATCGAAATATTAACACCAAACTCACTGAAATCACTAAAGAAGTTACACAAGATAACATTTTGTACGGTGCACAGACTTTGGAGTGATACTTATTACTACTAGACTGTTAAAGCAACAAATATTTATAATAATTAGTATTTTTTTCATTGACCGATACGATAATAATCGATAACGAATACGATAACGTTTTTCCGACGCCGGTTATAAGCTCGCAGCTATCGGAGCACAGAAATGTATGAAGCAATATGTTGTGATGATATATCGGCATCGGAATTCGGAACCCTCGAATTCTTTCTCCGGAATAAAAAAATACTTCAAATTCAGTTTAAGCCACATCCGGCGGAAGTCTCTTCCTGCCAGTAAAAGTCCTGTATAGACATAACAAGTACCTAAGTATAGTTTATAGTATTTATTAAAATTTAGGAGACAATTGTTTAGAAGACGGACGAAGTGTCCTTCGACAACCGAGATAAAAACTTATAGCACCTATACCTTATTCTATTCATTATAGAACGATTATATTTATGTATATTAGTAAGTCGTCTTGGTACCAACTTATCGTACCGTTACCGTGTCGGGCAGTTAAAGAACGCTTTTGGTAGGGTTGTCTCTATATTTGATTTTGCCAATACAATATTAATTAGAAAAAGGCGACTATTGCGACAGCAAATGGCTACCGATAAAGTAACGAATTTCATAGAAGTGTGAAATGTAGGGTTTCATATAAATATGTCAATGCAATGTGTTTACAATAACTAATAGCGAATTAAAACAACTATTTAGAATATCATAGAAGTAGATACAAATAAGTTTTCTGATCTATAATTGTTGAGTATTAAATATTCAACAATAGAAAAGATAGGTATAATATTTTTAATATTACATATATTTTTATTTAATAAAACTATGACGTAGATAAAAATCCTTATGCGCGCCATAAATAGCAATATTTTTTATCGTGCAATGAAGTGATACGGAACCCTAAAAACATTTAAATGTCTAAGCAAATTAAAATCACCGATTCTGATGAATTAAAATTACTTGAGATGCATCCCTAAAGATTTGGAAACATTTAATCCAAAACATTCACTATCTTATCAGTTTCAAGTAAATAAATTGTTTAACTTAGTAACACGTCTTGACAATTTGTTTTTTTATTATAATTATTTATCAACTGATTGAAGTATAATATTTTGCTTATAGGATTTATTTTATAAAAACAAAAAACTGCTTAGGAGAAAGAGTGAGGCTTCAGAATATCGTAAAAAATCGACGACCGATGGCGGTCGTAACATAGTGCATAATGTTTCAAAATATTAGAAGAATATTATCAGGAGCGTGAATACGTTGATATTATTTTGATGACAACAAAAAATGCATTTCCAGACAATTGAAAGGATATGCTTAGTTCTCGGACATACGCAGAAAACTGGAAGTAGTTGTAAAGTCTGCACTATAGGTACTGTATACTGTATAGTTATAATCTGTGATTTTAATTGGCATTCTTCATTCAAATTATTCATCCATGCGATCTCATCAGGAACAAAGAATAAATAGTTAAAATAAATGTCAATAGATGGCATTATACGTTGCATTATAATTTACAATATATGTAACTAGTTCATGTAAAAATTAAAATATAAAAGATATTTTCCTCTTATTTATATAATTCCCAAATGTGATTTAAAAAAATCTCCAAGTTAATTATTATGAAGAAATAATGCGCTAGTAAATAAAATTTGCGTAATTTTACGGTTTATTTGGAAACATAGGCCAAATTAGCGCTATTCAATCTTTTGTATGGGATGGGACAGTATAGTATTAGGTCATCTGGAATTCATATATTACCATTCAAACGCAAAGTGCCTTTAATATAAAGTTATCCAAGGTTATAATACATTTTTTTGCTTTCAAATTGTATAAAAAATATGTCAATCCGTTTAACCAATGTTTTTAAATTTTAATCCCTAATAATAAGTTACATTGTTATTTTTATGAAATCAAAATCCTCAGTATTAAAATGTAGTACATATAATAAAAAAAACTATAAAGTCTTATAATTTATTTACCAATTTAGATAAGGAAATTACAACTCAATTGTATGATCCATTACAATAAAAATGGTGTTGAAATTAAAATAATAGTATTATAAATTTACTCAGCGGTAGCCAACAAATGTTTGTGTACACATTCCTCCTTGTTGATGAGATGTGTTGTTTTGTTGACGAGCTGCATCAAAGTGTTCAAGTTGCTTGACCATTCGTTCAGACGGTCGGAGGAATCCATGTTCAATCTGGAAAAAAATATTTGATGTTATTCTTATATGTATTTAGCCCTTTATAATGTCCCACTGCTGGGCACACGGGCCTCCTTTAATGAGGATAATCAGACTATAGTCCACCAAGCTGGCACGCCAATTCTGCCGTCATAATAAAGAAGGTATATAAGTTTCTATATGATAAGTTAGTATTGGCATAGTATAAAGCACATTCTACGTTCAAAATTTAAATATATAGGGGTTGTACATATATTTGTAATAGATGGCATGAGGGGTCTTTTAAAACGCTCTATCGTTTGGTTTAGATGATTTGTATAAATAGTGTTGAGCGAAATAAATTTTTAACCACAATCCAATCACTGGAGTTTCATTACAAACCCAGAGGAAACCCCACTCCCAAGGACAACATTGGATTTTCATAAGGCCCTAACTAACAATTTGGTCAAAAATGACTTAAATGCAGATTCAGAATCAGCAAAAAAAAACTATTTAATAGTCTTACTCATAAAGCTCTAAGTCTTACGAATCCGGAGATACCATAAGGAGGAGGACTCATGTCTTTAAAAACTAGTTAGATTCTATCAGAGTCACATAATCTTAGAGAAGACTCTCATATGACCAGAGTTGGTAATAAATCACACTACAATGTAAAATAAAACTTACAAATTGGCTTCTAACCTTAAGTTATGATCAGATAGAGAATTTAACAAAATAACATGCACATATACATTCACACATACATAAATAAATATGTCAGGACATTAACACACAACACCATCTAGTTCCATGGTAAGCTACGAGGCTTGTGTTATGGATACCAGATAGTTGATACATTATACATATATAACTTTAAATATATACATATTATAAATATAAACACCCATGACTGGAGTACAAACATTCGTGCTCATCACACAAATGAATACCCCCAGCGGGACTCGAACCCGCGACCGCTGGCGCAGCAAGTAGGGTCACTACAAACTGAGCCAAATGTGTCGTCCTCAAAACATAACATTCACACTCTTACTCACACAATCCACACTGACCCGTTCACTACATATCAATTATCTCCTTATTTAATTAATGTATAGTCTGGAAAATATTTTTCTATTACAGGAATCCCAGTTCAATAATACAAAGGTTGCAAGCCTTTTTTTTAGGAAAACCCCTTTGTTTGTAAAATCTTTGCAATTGGCAAAAAGAATTGGAAAGTACCAAAAAGACAGGTCCACAACGATTGTTCACGATTTTTTATTATTGTTTTTGGCAAGAATGCATAAACCATATTATAAAAGAAAAGGATAAAATGTGCCTTCTTAATGATCTGATGGATAGTGTGAGTGATTCTTTTATAATCCGAGTGGATGATGACGACAAGGATGATATAAGTAATAATGATTAGTAAATATTTTCATTTCTTATATTTTGTTTTACTCCGTTTTTTTCATTTAACCATTAAAAAATTTTTACATTATAGTTAGCGTGCATTGATTGCACAAAACAAAGACTATTTACAATGTCGTACATATAGTTTACTTGATCTAATTCTGTTTCATATTTTTTGTTATTTTATATTAAAAAAATACAAAACAGAAAAGGTTTATGATATCTGAATTGTCAAAGAATGTCAGCTGTCATATTTCCATGGAATTAAAAATCAGACTATAATGCCTTGCAATATTAGCATCAATTATTATTCCTTTTTTGCTTTACTTAAAATAATTAAATTTTTTGTAAGATTATTTAATTTACCTAAAAAGTTTGTTTATATTTTTGTTTTTATAAATGTTATTTTTGATTAGTTTTTGAATGTATGTACATATTTTTTGTGTAATTTTTCTGGTGGAGGGCGTTAATAATTTCGGCACAGTTCCTAACTTCTGCAATTATTATCGTTTATAACTGTTTTCGCTATATATGTACTGAAATTTCAATAAATAAAAAAATATTTAAATGCTAAAGTTTGTATGTTATTGTATGTATATATTTGTAACATACATTACACTTCCTTCACATTAAAACGGCTGAACAGTGAATACATAATAATTATATTGTTGATAGTTTTAGTCTCCCAAATTTTGGATGCTTTACAGTAATCATGAACATGCACAGAGATATAAAGTATCCTGGAAAAAATTGGAAAAGATACTAATATTTAAAAGATAAGCAAGTTCACCTGAAGTGCACAACACCAGCAGGACGGTCTATCTTGGCTCGCACCACTCCGCTGACCACCAGCTGGCTGAGAGCGTCCTCCGTCTCCGTCACGCTGAGCCCGAGCAGCTCGCTCATGCGTTGCAGCGTGATACGAGTGTAGTACATTGACATTATGCGGATATTCTGAAAAATAAATAAATATTTTGGGACATTAACACACAGCGCCATCTAATTCCATGGTGAGCTACAAGGCTTATGTTATGGATACCAGATAGTTGATACACTACACATATATAACTTTAAATACATAAATATTATAAATATTAACATTAAACACCCATGATTGGAGTACAAACATTTGTGCTCATCACATAAATGAATGCCCTTAGCGGGACTCGAACCCGCGACCACTGGCACAGCAAGTAGGGTCACGACAAAATGAGCCAAAAATATAACAGAATAATTATTATATTATATTAAAATTCACAAAATCTGTACACAATATTTCTTATAATTTTCTACTTTGTATAATATGGTCTAAATAAATTATCATCATCAGCTTCTTACAGTCCACTGTTGGACATAGTCATCTTCCAGTGTGCAATTGAGCGTGATATTGACAATATAAGCAAAGCAAAAAGAAAATCTGTACGGTATATTATCAAATTTGATTTTAATGAAAATCTTGTCAAACAACATCTTCAAAAATACCGATTTTCATGGCTAATCTGTGGCAAATTCGAGCATTCGAGAGAGCTCGCGGCCAACAAAAAAAACTTGGCAAATGGGGGCAAGCTACAGTTATACCCTTTAACCCTTAAATTGTTTCCTGTTATATATATGTATGTATGACAGTGTCCTCACCTACACCTCTCTTCGTTGCCGTTTAGATGCCTTCCTTAGAAAACTATATGGATTAGTACACTGTATTATAAGTAACTAGCAGCCTTTTTTATGTCACTGAGCAAACCTATCATAGGGCCTTTATTGACCTATGTAAGGATTAAGATCCCTAAAACCACTTTCCAGCCATTAATTATTAATGATTATACATTAATAAACAATTTCAACATCATGGGAAAACATTTGTTTAATAAAATCATACCTGAGTCTTATGCATGGGTTAAATAAATTTCAGAAAAAGATTTCATCCCTAAGAGACTAGAGTTGCTGTACCATTTTTATAAATTCTTTTTTTTTTAATTTATTTTTCAAATTTTTTTAGGAGATTATTTGTACACTTACATGTTCTACCACTCTGTTTTTAAGATCATTCCAACGTTCCTGTCCTTTTTCATCAGAAGTATTGAAGTATGGAGTCTTTTTCAACATCTTTTCATATGTAGAACAAAGAGTACTCCATCTTATGATCTCAGGTGTTATGAATAGACCTAATAATTGTCTGTAACAAGAAAAAATTATGTTATGTTATACATATGTTTAAAATCAGATTATAAGTGAATAAGTTTGAGAAACTTTTTGATGAACAGACTAAGTAATATTATTAAAAACCAAAATAATAATTATTAAGTATCACATATCTAATACACTTTTGGGAAAATAATAAAATTATAATTAGGGTTATAAATAAATGCTATAGTAGCTTTAAAACTAATATATGTAATAAATTTAAACACACTTAAGATTAATTATATAAACACTTGTTTTAATGTCTTACTTGTATTCAGGTAATTTATCCAAATCTTTATCCTCATTCAATCTATGGGTCAAGTCTGCCTGTTCATTGTCATATGGGGCCAGGATAAGGAAGATCACACTACCAACAAGGGCATCAGAGCCACCAAGTTGCCCGAGGGCTCTAAAGTGACGGCAGACAGCTAAATATTGACCATTGTGCTGATCTACTGCTATCATTAATCTGTAGAACTTCTCTTTTAATACCTGAAAAATTATTAGTTAATCATGTTTTTAATGTAAGCTGTTTTTAAAAATAAATTATTAAATTATTTATTTATTGAATTTTTAACAAAAAAAAATTCTTACTTGTGTATCATCCTCTTCAAAGAACTTAGTATTGATCTTCTTAGATATGATTTGAGTTCTAATATAATCCTTGATAGCTAGACAGAGTCTCATTTGTTCTAAAATTAGTTCAACTTTCTCCCTCTTATCCATGGAACCATATGTTTCGACTTGTAACTCCTGAATAATTTTAGCTGCTTCAGCAACATTATCTTCTTCTTCACGGATCTTAGCTAGTATGTGAGTGAGTCTTGCTCTTTCAACTTCAACATAAATTTTACCTTCAGTTATTGATCTAAGTGTCTCAATGAGTTTTATTTTAGTCTCTTTATCAGGTGTTTTATCAATATAGGTACAGCATTCTTGGACCATTTTCACAACTGCCTGCTTTAGCTGTGACCTAGAATTAGAAATAGTTTTTAGAATCTCTTACTCTTAATATACAACATACACAATATAATTATAACAATTTATTTACCTTCTCTTTGATAGAAGAACAATATGGTCATTAAGGGCTGTCCAATTTTTTGCCTCATAGCATATTTGGACAATAGTTACTAAGATCCTAGCAGTAGAAGCCATATCTGCGCCCTGAGTAAAATTAAAAAAAAAATATTTTTATTAGAATTATTACTTTTTTTTTTATATGTCAATCTCCACAACATAACCAATTATTCATCATTCACTTACTGTTCTGGTTTGCTTCTCTAGAGCTAACAGCTGATCTATCGCTTCTTGAACTTTACCACCGGCAGCCCAGGACTTCCACAGAGGAATCTTCTCATCACAAGTGGCACTATAATCCACCTATCAAAGAAATATATTCATAAATATATATTTTGTGTGAAATAATATTAGCGATAGAAGAAACAGTTTATAAAAAAAACATACTTCCATTTTAACTATTTTACCGCTAGCATCCAAGCTTCCTATATCACCGTTCGTAGTCATCTTGCTGCCTGAAAGGTAATGGCAATGTTAGTCTAGTACTATGGACTGGCTTCACTCAAATTTGTTTTATTTCTTATTCAATAATAAGTTTACTTTTTGATTATTGTTTGTCACTGTATGATTATGGTCACAATTCGTACAAAATTCTAGAAGTAGATATTTGTAAATGCAAGATCACTGTAATTGACAGCCAAACAGTATTCGGATTTCGGTTCGGAAATGAGTAATGACAAAGTACAAACTAGTGCTGTAGCAAACCGTATGTATTCGTTACTGAGTAACGGGTACGCCATCTAGTACCGAGTACCGAAACGTTACTCACGAATGCATTTCGTTACTCGCATTTTCCGTACTAATTTTCGTACTGATGTTTTTATTGATTTTTTATTCAACAAAATACAACTTTTAGTTAATACCATTGATGAGTAAATTAGAGAGCTTATTTATTTCTTTCAAGTTGCATGATTTCCAGATCTTATAAATTTTGTTTAGAAACAATTTTCAATTAGAAACAACCATTATATTTAGAACACATTTTTAGTTTTTTATCCAACAAATACTTAAAATTTTACTGAATGATTATGTCAAATCTAATCAAAATATGATACTTTATTCATATAGACTTTTACAATCACACTTTTACATTATATAGACTTTTACAAGCTCTTTTGAACCGTCAATTTTACATTTTAAATTAAATGTCAGTGTAGTCAGTCCGTTAAGAAGCTACCACCGGCTCGGAATGAAGTTTTCTGATGAGAAGAACCGACGAGAAACTCAACAGTCGCACTCTTAAAATAATAATTGTGTACAATATTGTAATACAATAATTATCTATTTATCCTACGTGAGATATGATCATGTGATTATGTGCAATACATACAGATTATGATTTGATAAATCGTTCGCGCAATTGATCTTAAATAATATATTATGCATTACTACGTCACACTAACGTGATAGATGGCGTTATTCATTTTTAAATTATCTATTTTTTATTTATTATTTAATTTAAAAAATTATTAATAAAAAAATATTGTTAGTAAAATTTTAAAAATTATATAGATTTATAAATAATTAAAATTTCTGGGTTCTGTATATCATGTAACTCTCCAATGGAAATGGTTTGCTGATCGTGCATTATTCCACTGAAAACAACGCGACGTCAACGTTATACCGTACGCAATACATACGAAACACGACTCGATGCGATGCTCTACGAGTATGCTATCGGATATCAAAAGTAACGAGTAACGATTCAAAAGTAACGAGTACTGATGCTATAGTAATGAATGCATACGGGTACGCTATTTTTCGTTACTTTTACACCTTGAGTACAAACGTCATATTCACCATAGATTGTATTGCGTTTTATGCATAGAGTAAAAATTTTCCCTCCTATGGTCTATGAATGTTTCAATTTATCCTTTGTACCACAAAAGCAAATTTTAAGTGTCCATTTTCAGCGTGACTTCCTTATTACATATCAATTAAGCTTTATTCGATTCACTGGTATTTAGCCCATTCATTTCTATTTAGCCAGTAGATATTTTTAAAAGCTATCTAATTTTTTGTGCCTCTAAATAAAATAATCACTTTAAAGAATTGTAGATTGTGTACTTATTAAATGAATAATAAAAATTTATGAGCAATTCAGCGGAGGATTATAGCTCAGCTAGCGACGTTGTACTATATGTATAACTTGCACGTTAATAATTATTACTTAGTGTTCATGTTTCTTGTAAATATAAGAGAAATATGATAATAAAAAATATTTTATTTATTACACATAAATTTATGTTAAAAAAACTTATGTTAAGGCAAAAATGTGACATCACGTTTATACCATAGATAAAATACAGACTGTTATCGTAGATGGTTGATCCTTTGTTTTGTAATGTTCAAACTTTTAGTCTGTGGAATGTGGATAGTGGAAATGGTGTAGCGAAGTGTAAATTTGTTTTTACATTTTGTATATAATTGTTTTGTTAGACGCAAATCCATACGATTTAAGCAATTTATGTAGTGTATTTAGTATTACTCTTTCTTCCGTACTTATTGTTCGTATTGTTATTCAGGGCGCAAGTGGCCTAATTTTGGTTGTGGCTTTTGTTCACTTCTATGTAGGAAATATTTTATGATAGTCGTGTTATTTATTAATGAGTACGATGAATTTAATATCAAGCCCTGATAATTGTGTGAAAACCTTTAAAAGTAAGAGATGTCATTCAGCTCAAGGTTTAGCTGTTAGTATTTCTAATTCAGCTATTAAAATACCAATGCCCCCTCGTCTGTGGATTACAGGTCTGTATTATTATGCAATGAACATATGTTTATAGTGTACTTCATAATTTATATAAGTTATTAATGATATGTTAAGAGTTATAATATAAATTGCTCCACAAATGTAATATGAAAATAATATAATTTGTTGCACAAATGTAATATGAATATTGTCATCTTGTTAGACGTTGAAGATGAGTCGTCTGACGAAATGAGTGGAAGTGTAAGAGACGATGGGGCTTTACCTGTGGAGAGGACGAGGGTTAGATCTAGATTTCGACATCACAAGCAACGTACAGCTGTTTCAATTCCTGTTGGAATCTTTTGGGATATTGAGAACTGTCAGGTATGTCAATTTAATACATTATTTTCTTATACAAAAAATACAATAACATTAATAAGAACATTTATTATTAGGTACCCAGAGGATGTTCTGCGATAGATGTAGTTGCAGCTATTCGAGCTAAGTTTCTTACTGGTAGAAGAGAGGCGGACTTTGTGGTTGTATGTGATGTAAGAAAGGAATCTGCAAACAGACTGCAAGAACTTAATGATGCTCAAGTAAGTTGATATTTTGTGTGAATCAGTTTTATTAACTATTTTTACTACAGTCTATGCTTAAAATATAATTTAAATGATTCAGTTTAAAATATTAATAGCTTATAGTTTCTACTCTGTGATTTATATATGTGATTGTTATTGTCAATAGGTTAGTTTAATTCACGTATGTGGAACTCAAAAGAATGCAGCAGATGAAAAACTAAGACAATGTATGAGGAGGTTTGGTGAATTACATTCAGCACCTGCATCCTTGTTGTTAATCTCTGGGGATATTAATTTTGCAGCTGATTTAAGTGATTTTAGACATAGGTCAGTAAATAATGCTAATAATTAATTAAAATTTAAATATTATGTAGATGTGAAGCTTTAATTTTAACTTCTTACTAATTGATATAGAATATATATTTTCTTCAAATCAAATTTATTCTTTATTTTAAATATTTATTACTCAATTAGGAAAAATATGGAAGTGATATTGGTGCATAAACAGAATACTTCATCTGCCTTAATAGCCTGTGCCTCATCACATTACTGTTATAATGAATTGACTGCACATCTTCCGAGGAATCCCAAGGTAACCTTTGGTATTCTATATCATTAATATCATATTAAAAATGATTTTTCATAAATTATATATGTAATTCAATTGACTTGATTCATCATTTTAAAAGCTCTTATGATTCAAGTAATTTAGTATTGTATGTACTCAAGATTAAGGAAGATAACGTCACTATAACAATACGACTTTGAATAACTAGATAAACTTTAAATAAACAGTTTTTAATTACATAAAATATAAACTTTGTGTAAAAATAATGTTTGATATTTAATCTTAATAGAAGGCCATTAGTTAAAAAACTTGACCAATAATTGATAACGCAGTGATAATAAAATATAACAATTAATCTAATTTTGTAATCTTATATTGACATGCTTTACTATAAAATTTTGTAAACATTTTTCAAATGTTATTTTTATATATTAACTTTGACACTTCTTATCTTATTATTGAGTTCCTAAGACTGCTAACAGTTTAAACGTTTTTTCAATATGTAAAGTCCTATTTGATTCAACACCTTATGATATTAAAGATATAGCAAAATGTTTACTATAAAGTACTGTAGTAAAACAATTTTCGTTATTTAAAATGTGTCACTTTTAAAAATTACTTCATTTATATTGTTTGTATTTTTTTTGTTTTTTGATAATTTGCAGTTGTTTTATTTTACATATAACCAAAAAAATCTATCTCTCTTAAGATTTACATTGTTTTTAGAACAGTGCTACTCAAACTTTAGATCCATATACATTCATGAAATTTTCCATAAAACTATGCATTTATCAATTTGTATTTTGTAAAGTAAAATTGATTCAAATACATTTTGTCATGAATACTTCATTTCTTTTGTATATATTGTTGATATATGGCAAACCTTAGTTTAGTGGTTCCTCATTGATTTCGTACCCTGTGCTATAATTAAACTTGTAATATCTTTATATTTGAGTCTATCTCAAATAGTTTAAATATATGTAAACATTTTGATATAAAAACTTCAGGTTTCCATCCTACTACTATTATAAACGTGAAAGTTTGTAAGAATGTATATAACATATAGGCTACTTTTTTTTCCCAGAAAAATAAATGGTTCCCGAAGGATAGATTTGTATTTCTAGCGGGGACCCAAGGCGAGCCACTAGTGTTTTCATAAATCTTTTCAAACGGCTAGACCGATTTGTTGATTTTTTTTGTATACTTATATGGTCACCACGATGATTCTTAGCTAGAGTCTCCCCTGTAAATGATGCTGTGATCGAGATATTTTTTTTAAAAACATAAACACATATTTTGAAGTCTGCTTACTGGGACAAATAGTAATCATTTCTTTTAATAGGTAAGTCAAACTGAGGAAGAAGAGCCAACATGTGAGATGGAAGTAGCAAACCTCCCACTGGACCAGCCTCCGGAGAGAGTGTCTAGGCGACTTCGAAGGCTGGCAGATAACTGTGGAGGGAAAGTCCTCCGTGTGACCGCTTCCACGGCCATGCTTCGGTTTCCTACACCTGATCATGCTTCTAGGTTAGTTTATAAAGTTCTTTATTATACAATAATTGCTATGCCCGCCCTGTTTGAGGATCACGTAAAGTAAATAATAAAGTAGGATAAATATGTATGTTATTATTTTCGAAATATGCGTAAAATACCATTTTGTTAATATTAATTTAGTTAGCATTTGCATTTTATGACAAAATTCAGCTAGCAATGTCGCGTCTCCGAACCTATGCCCTGTATTAAAGTTGGTAGTTTACCTTTTTTGTGTATGTTACACTATAGCCGGTTGTAAGCCGATTTAATTTTTTAAGCATTTTTTACCATCTTACGTCTTCCCTTTATGAAAAACAATAGGTATTGTCAGTTTGACGTCTCAGTCTGTTTGTTTCTGTAATTTCGGTCTCAATTATTAATATACATATATGTATTTAAAATATGTATATTATTGTTGTTCTAAAATTGTCGGGACTATGTTAACAAAATTAAAGTATAAATCGCCAAAAGCATTTTGTAGGCCAAACATTTAATTATGTACATGTTTATATAATTTCTTACTTTTTAACGAATATTTTTATGACAGTTTTTCTTAATTTACTATTGAAAATACAATATTTAATTAGAAGAATAAGGGTTATAAGGACCGTTTAAAAAAATATAGATACTAATATAATTTTTTTTTATAAAATACTCGGTTATATTATCGCACTATTCTATCTCATATGTCGCTTTTATTATATAACTTGACAATAATACTAAAGACTAAAGACCATGTATCAAACACAATGTAATGTTGAAAAAGTGAAAGTTTGAAATCTTTAAGTAGAACACCAGTTTGAATCTTTTGACACACATACATTTGTTAGTTTTAACGGGAATTTTAGATCACAGATGAAAATTTATTAACTACTAGCAGAACCTGCGGTTTCGCTCGCGCTAAAACTACAAAAAAAAAAACTAAAATGCTAGGTTTCATACAAACTTTCACTCACTATTTTACCCCCCTATGGGATGAATTTCGAATTTATCGACTAACAATTTTAATTATAAACAATAAAAAAATAAAAAAAAATTATTAACAATTTTTCGAGTTGTATTAAAACGTGTTTTCCCGCGGTAAAAAGTATCTTATGTCACTCTCCAGCCCTCCAACTATTTCCACAAAAAAAAAATCACGTCGATCCGTCGCTCCGTTTCAACGTGAAAGAAGGACAAACAAACAAACACACTTTAACATTAATAGTATTTAGTATGGATATATATCTACTTAATACTTTTTTAGATTTACTATATTATGAGAATAATTGACATTTTAAATAAAACAATTTTTTCGGCTTTTTTCGAATTTATTTTGATTTTTGGTTCCGGACGTTTCGAATGCTTTACAGCAATCGTGGTCACGGGAGAGACCAATCAAAATAAATCTGCAAAAAAACTGGAAAATATAGTTTTATTTAAAATACTATAACCTCAGACCACAAAAAAAATTATTGGTCTGAGTTTCTTAGAATATTCCAATCATGTAAATATTGTGGTTAGTAAAATTAATTACTTTGCAATATATTTACATATTATGTATATGATGCAAATAACGTTAGTATTCCAATATAGTATAGACATTTCCCTAGTGGTTTTTACTAGCAGCTCTAAATTACTTAAAAGTTCTAATAACTTCTTTGTCTGTAGAGTATTTAGACTAAATAGTTTTATAACGATATGTTTATTATTTGAAGGATGATTTTTAGAATACATATTTGCATAACCTTTCGATGCGTATATATTTATATAATAACGGTTGTTCAAGATAAGCACGTGTTGTGACTGCCCACAATTCATATAAATCCGTACTATGTATTGTGAAAATTAATTTTTATTTTATCTTAGGATTTTGCTTAATTTAATAGCTAAATTTTACAAATTTAAAAATTTAAAATAATAAAAATGCATTCTGCATTTATAGTGATTTAAATAAGGCTATCTTACGGTGACGTGTCAAGATCTCAATTTTTGCTCTTTCACTATGAATAGGTCAATGAACTTAAATCAGCTGACTATAAAATTTTTTAGGAGGTAGTTCGACATCCAATCATTCTCATATTATGCAGGGGCCAGACAAGTAGAAAAGTGGATAAGTCTCTTTCGCGAATCGCGATAATAGTTTATGACGGCACATTTTGCACAGTTTATATTTACCCTACTTGCTGTGCCAGTACGGTCGCGGGTTCGAGTCCCGCTGGGGGCATTCATTTGTGTGATGAGCAAAAATGTTTGTACTCCAGTCATGGGTGTTTATATTTATAATATATAAATACCCATATAAATGTATTTAAAGTTATTTATGTGTAGCGTATTAACTATCTGGTATCCATAACACAAGCCTCGTAGCTTACCATGTGTTAATGTCCCAACATATTTATATACTATTATAAACATGTGTTTGAGATACGTTTTCAATAATATAAAGAAAATCCATAATTTTTTTCGGATATTTTTCTTTCGTTGAAAGATTTTTTATATTCTTTTCTTCATTAGCTGTTTAATCAATACTTAAGTTGTGCATTTTTTTTTCAGTCATATTTATCCAATGAACGTTTTTATTGGATACACAAAATATTGTCAGAGCATAAATAAAAAAAGGCCAAAATATAATAAAAATTCGCTGGTATGATACCAGCATTTGGTTCCGTTAAACTTAATTTTTTTATACTTACCCTCATAAAGGAAATCTGAGATATGTGAATGAATCATATGAGATCGGCCATTGCATCGCCAGGCGCAAACAGGAACACAGTTTTTTTATATATATATATTAATTAATGAAATTATTTAATAATAACTTATTTTATATAAATTTTATGTATTTATTGTGTGTTCGGTTCCAATTAATGAAGGCGTCCTGATATAAAGCGAAAAAGCATAAAATGTTACTAAGCGGGTAAGGTTCTTATTGAGTCCATACAATAGAAGTTTAGTAACGTGTTCAAACCTTAAACTTGAAGTATCAATTTAACGTATTGTATTATGAGCATTTCCTTACAAATATTTTTATACTGGTTATAAAATAATGTATAATTTTAATGTTGAAATCGTTAATTTTCTAACATTTAATCGTTATTAATAAATTCGTTTGATTTCCTTTGCAATCAATTAATTATATATTTTGCTGTTATGGATGTGGATTTTATATCTAGAATAAACTTACGTACATCTAGAATAAACTGCGGAAATGCATGCTTATATCATAATTTAATGCAATGAATACACTAATATTTACGTATCTATATGTAAATATGTAATTTAGCAAATACATTTTTTTTCCTTTACTATATTCCCTCCACGACCGCGGACACGCCGGCGTGTCAGTTAACAATAGATTTCTTAGATTTTTTATGAATTTCTTAGAAATTTACCTGGAGGTGTTAAAAACTTATAAAATATTGTTTAAAACACTAAATTGTCATATCCTAACTTTCTTTACGTAAATTATTACATTGTTCTAAACTTTTTACTTTGTGCTTGTGATACAATCACAAGCGAACGACGACTTTAACGAGCAGACTAAAATATATTTTTTATTTATACATAATCAACGAATCCGATATTCACGGCTCGTTGAACATTACCCAAAGGCTGTTTAGTGACGAGTGAACCGTAAACAAGGTTTCATCTAATCCGTTACTGTAAGAATTTTCTTGTTATATTATGATAAAACAGTGTAGGTAATAAGTAAGGTTTTAAATGATTTTCCTTTTGATTTCATTTCATATGTGTTGCAATGCAAGTTGCCACGTAGGCTTTTTATTACGATGTGAGATGTGCTTATTTACTAAAGTTCTGCTTAGATTTAATCTAAAATCTAATTAAGAGATTTCTTCAAGTATGATAAAGATAAAACGTGTTGATTATAAATTTATTATATTCGTATTACGGTTAAATTTTTTACCGAATAATTTTGTGATGCGACTTTATAATATGTATTGGGAAATTATATGATAAATTCTTATGTGCGTGATCAAATATTTGGGGATGAATAGTTTTTTGTGTACTTTGATTGATAAAATATTTCATTTTTGAAGTGTGGATGTCATCAAATATATACTTCTCTAATATAACAGCTGTTTTGATGCTAAGAAGTTATTTCTTTAGACTTATATATGTACTTATTATACTATGTGTTTATGGACGGTTATTAGTTTCTATAAAACATAAATGTTTTATGTCATAATAGTAAATGAGAAATTCTTATGTATATACTATATACATACAAGTATAAATTTATTTCGGATTTCTCATAAAGGCCTATAAGGATATGGATCAAAATTTTATTTAGGCAAAATTTTGCTTTTCAAGTTTGTCTATATCTGTTCATCTTATCCGAAAAAATGTAATTTTTATATGTTTTTCGAAAAATGTACATTGAAATAAGTTCAATAATATTATTTATATCTTGTTATAGAGCGTTGAAACGTATGGACGGTGAAGATGTATTTGGACGAAAGATAAGCACGAGATACGCGCGCAACGCCTTCCAACCGACGTATTCTAGTGATGAAGGTTACAGCACCGCGCCCGGACAACCGAGGGCGCAACCGCAATTTGTACAACCGGGGCCGCAGGTGAGTGTACAAACGAGGCCACAGTCTTTTTGTTTATTAAGAATGGGCATACTCTTGACCTTCATCTTAGCTCGAAGGTTTAGATAAAGTCTATACTAATATAGGTCTACTAATCCATACAGTCGTTTAACCAAGGTATCTAGGCAAGGTTCGGGGAGAGACGTGAATGAGGGGCACCTGAATGTCATACAGATTTTTATATGACAGTCGGGGAACGGCTTTAGGGTTTACGGGTATAACTATAATCAGTAGCGGATTTAGGTTTAGGTCCGTGAGGCCCAAGCCTAGAGCGGCAAATTTTGAGGGGCGTCAACATTTTTAAGACGGCTAAAATTAAAAATCGATTGGGTTTGCTGTAAATTGTAAAACCATATTTTAAAGTTTATTTTAAAAACATAACATAGTACCAACACAACAACAAAACATAGTACCATTTCAAGGGTAGATATTTCTTTGTTAAAATAATGAATCTATATATACTGTTACGAAAGAAAAAGAGCGCATAGAACCTAAATCCGCTACTGCCTTTAACTTGTCACGAGTGACGAGGTGGCATTACATCCCTTTAACTTCGAAATCGTTTGCCATGAAAATTGATATCTTTTACAACTCTTGCATTTGGCAGGCTTTCCGCTTAAATCAAACGCTATCTCATATTGTATGGATTTTTGTATTGTGGTAGTAGAGTAGTTTGCTGTTTAAAAATGTTTACAATTTTTGTCGTATAGGTAGCTCATTTCCGTTGAAATGAGTTAACTGATATAGTGTTTTAGATTTTATGAAATATAATAGTCGGCCATTAGTACATACTTGTCGAAAATATTCATTTATTTGCAAGAGGTTCATGAAAAACATGAAGCTCTAACACTTAGAAGATATAGTCCATATTATTATATTGTAGTATACCTATATTATACGTTAATTAAAATATTACATTATCAGTGAAGTTTGGTAGCAAGTACTGAACGGAACACACCCGATTCTACCTCTAACGATTTTATTACATGAACAGCTTTTGAATCAGAGCTATTATACATAGCGACATGACTGTCGTCATTTGGCTCGGTTTGTAGTGACCCTAGTTGCTGTACCAGCGGTCGCGAATTCGAGTCCCGCTGGGGGCATTCATTTGTGTGATATGACGAATTTTTGTTCTCCAGTCATGGATGTTTATATTTATAATATGTATGTATTTAAAGTTATGGTATCCATAACACAAGCCTCGTAGCTTACCATGGAACTAGATGGTGCTGTGTGTTAATGTCCCAACATATTTATATTTATAGCTTAATTTAATTGTATTTGGACATTGGCGTTAACATTAATATTGCGAATGAAGCGTTAGTATAATTGTGTGTCGCTAATGTTCGTGCTGTCGACATACATACATACATTAGAAATAAAATATATCTCGTTAACTAATAACTAATATTTGTAGTTGGGATTTCAATTCGTAATAGACGACTCTTAACGACTTATACAAGTTTACTTTAGTTATGAAAGTGACTTGTTCTTTTTCGAAGAGGAAGAGTTTTTGAGTTAAATGATTTACATATTAAATTGTTTATTTTTATTTGTTTATTGAACGTCCGTTTTACACTGAAATTAAATCAAACTTGATAGGTTTCTACTCAAGGTTAACAATAAAGTCTTATATGTTTATTTATAACGGGCGACTTGTTAATATCGGCAGATAATAGCTATTGATCGTACGAATGAAAATATAGACATCATTTTTTTCGTTGTGATTTTAGAAATAAACTCATTGAAATAATTGATTTTTTGTGATGATTCTTAGGCTTTGATATTATTTTTTATTTAGTTTTAGTCAAAATTTTACTTAAAATCGTTGAACCTATGTGTGTTAGTGTGAAAATAAAATAACTAAACTCACATCCACACACACTGCGTCCCTAGATAGTAATAATCTATTTGCATCTGTATTAAATTTCATAAAAATCCGTCCATCGTGACTGTATTAAGGAGTACAAACATACACACATACAAACTTTTGCGTTTCTATTACTAGCTTTTGCCCGCGACTTCGTCCGTGTGGAATAGTTACTTTGCTCGCAGAGCTACCGGGCCAGCGCCCTCCCCCCTCATGACCGCCCCGCCCTCGCCTTGCATCGGGTTGAGAGCGCGCTCACCCATAGGCCATAGCCCGCGTTAAAGCGATAAAGTTTAATATGTATATTTTAAAATTATGATATCTCCTAAAATATTCATTGAAATCAAATGATGTCAAGAGCAATTTTGTTCAAAATTAAATATTTGTGATGAATAACGTATTTATTTGGTTATGGATTAATATCATGTTTATAAAAACACGTTCGGAAATAATGCATTATTTTAGAATAAACATTACCATAAAAAGAGTTAATTTTTTCCCGTTTTTGTAACATTTTTCTTTTATGCTCCGCTCTTATTGGTCGTAGCGTGATATTATATAGCTTAAAGCCGTCCTCGATAAATGGACTATCCAACACAAAACGAATTTTCCAATTGCAACCAGTAGTTCCTGAGATTAGCGCGTTCAGCCAAACAAACAAACAAACAAACTCTTCAGCTTTATAATATCAGTATAGATTCTGAAGTTCGATTGGTGTGATAAAATGTAACAATTACAGCAGGTACAAGTGGTCCCGGTGGAGAGACCGCCGAGCGTTACGAACGAATGGGCCCTGGCATTGCAACAACTGCCCGCGCCCACTCCGCCGCCCTTAGATTTCTGCCCACCGCCAGCGCCTAAGCCGAGGAAGATACGGGGGACTCATGGTAAGATTTGTTATATTTTATTTATTATGTATATTACTTTTGTAGATAGTAGTGGTCCAGTGGTAGCGCGCTCGCTTGGGAAATAGAGTGAAGCCGGTTCTAATCCCTGTTGTCGCAGTTCTGATACTGAAACATTTCCAACATGATTACCACGTCTTGTCTTACAGTGAAGGAAAACATTCTGAAGAAATCTGCATGTTTGAGAGAACCTAGCAAGTTTTCGAAAGACATCTGAAGTCTGACGGACTTGACTAGCGTGGTGGTCTATGGCTTGATCTCTCTCAGCAGTGCGATGTTAAAAAGGGCTGAATACTAGAATATTACTTTTAATTTTATAATCAATTTGGATTTTTATTTTTTTTATAGTTATTTTCGAAGGGTTCTGTTAAATATCAGGTCTTATGGTTTAGCAATTTGTTGAATAATATGATGAAGGAGGTACCTATTTTTATATTAAATTATATGACAGACGGGAAATAGCTTTAGGGTCGACGAGGAGAACTAGAACTATAACTTGTCAGCGTTCACCATGAATATTTGTATTTTGTTGTTTTTGATAGCTCTTGCATGTGGCGGGGTTTCGGTTAAGATCTAAGGGATATATTGTACGGATATTATATTTTTGTTTTATACCGTGACACTCAGGGTCCTCGAACCTGGACCGGTCGGGGTGCTCGTCGAGCAACAGCGGCGAGGCGGGGCACAGCCGCGCGGCGTCGCCGTGGAACTCGTCCACGTTCAGCGAGCACAGCGAGGGCGAGCCCGACGCCGCCGACGGCGCCGAGCTCACCGTGTCCAACCTGCCGCCGTACGAGCCGCTTGTGTTGCAGGTATACGCGCGCGCACACACATGCACGCCACTGTGGCGAAGCGTCCGTACTAGACGTCTTACCTTAAAATGTATTTTGCTATAATTTTACATACATTTATTTTTTTAAATAAATAAATGTTCTTATGGAAATATATATATATATATATATATATATATATATATATATATATATATATAATATATATATATATATAATAGCTTTATTTACTACTAGCGTTGCCCGCGGCTCCGCCCGCGTTCAGATGACCGAAAATCAAATTCTTAGGTTGTACATATTAGTTTACTCTTACGTTGCAGTTTTTGTATTTTTTCTCAGAAATGAGATATTTTCCCGCGGTAAAATGTATTCTATATGTTGACCCGGACAAGCACCTATCATTGTACTAAATTTCATCAAAATTCCTCCAGTGGTTTTTCCGTGATGCAGTAACAGACAGACAGACAGACAAACTTCTCAAAACTATAGATTCGGCCTCTGATAATAATGTCTATTGATTTTCCAAAAAAAATATTTGATGTACAGATTCGGCTTGGTTACAATTTTATTATATGTATGGTTGTTCTAGCTAATCTCCAAATGTTTGTATCATTCACAGGAGATGTTAACGAAACTGTTCAATCAGTACGTGCCAGTTGTCCGTGTGTCCATGTGGGCGACGGGGGACGGCCCCCTCGCTACCGTGGTGCTTCGGTCGGAGTGGGACGCGCGCCTCGCCATAGCCCGCGTCCACAAGCGGCGATTAGACAACCAATGGGCAAGTCGCAGGCTCGAACTGTCCCTAGGTAGACCCTCGCCAGCCCCAAATCTAGACGTCCTCAAAATACGCCTCAGAGCTATACTCTTAGACCAAAAGAACTATACCCTACCACTGCTGAGGCTACGTGATGCGTATGCCAGTCGACATTGCTGTGCCCTGACCACATCAGACATAGCCAAAGTCAAAGATACTGTGGTCATACACGAGGGATTCGGCAGGATGGTCCAGTTGATTGATCATACCCCGGTCGCTAATACGGAGTCTGAAGAGGCCCCCTGGAAGTGTCACGTACACGCCATGTTGAACACCGGCCATGAAGACGGTAGTCGTATATTGCAGCCGGTTTATATGAAGATATCCGTTTTGGCGAAGAATACTCAGCTGTTGTTGGAGAATCACGGTGGAATATTGCCACTTTTGAGGTTAGAAATAGATTTTTTTTATTGTTTATTGATTTGGATAGAAATGAAGTTATTTATTTCTTTAAATAAACTTAGTTCTCTTTTTTTTAAATTAACAGAAAAAAAACTAACGTAATGTTCTATTAAAATTAAATTCGTCTTATCATTTATGGCCAAAAATTAAATAACATAAAAATATTTCATACAATATTACAAATAATATTTATTTCATACTAGTGGACTCACCCTCGCTTCGCTCGGGTTTGTAGGTTGATTCTCCATACAAACTTTCATCCCCATTTTCACCCCTTAAGGGATGATTTCCGGGATAAAAAGTATCCTATGTCCTTCCCAGGATCTCAAACCATCTTCTTAACAAATTTCAACTAAATCGATTCAGTAGATCCAGAGATTACCCCCTACAACCTCACAAACTTTACCTCTTTGTAATATCAGTACAGATAATATTAGAGACTTACAGGAGAGAAACAACGGTAAGTCGTTAGGTATCTCATAGCCTATAAGTTAATCTAGGTCTTAATTTATCTAATTTTTATTCAAAATCCGTTCAGTCATTTCAGCGCGAAGAAATGACATATTACACATGCACAATCTTTGACATCTATAATAGGAATTCAATTTTATCCTATTGAACAGTTTCGTAGAATGCTACGAGGCAATGTTCCCGCCGCTAGTGCCGGACGCCAGGCGCGGCGTGGCCTTGGAACTGCTGCTGCGCTCCATTCCCTCTCTGGAGGTGAGGGACAGCCCCTCTCGGCACCTCACGTGGCGTGCCACTACCAATAGGATGGACTCGCCCTCACATAGCTTTCAGAGTGAGTTTATACTGTGTTTACTTTTTTTCCATTTTTAGTATGAAGTGATTATTATTATTGTTCACTAGCGACTCACCCTCGCTTCGCTCGGGTTCATCCCTGGCTTACTTCCCCATACAAATTTTCATCCCCATTTTCACCTCCCTTAAGGGATGATCTCCGGTATAAAAACTACTCACTCATTTCTCATATCATGAGATTTAAAAAAAATCTTATTTTAGTAAAACAAAATCTTTTAATTTTCTTCTATACAAATTTTGTTCTGACAATAACAAACACAAAAAAAGAATTATCCAATTTGGTGCAGTCGATCGGAAGTTATGCGCGTACATACATTTCGATGATTCATTTTTATCTATATAAATTTGTATTACTAACAGATCGATGGATCGAAATGATCAATGAACTGCTCTCAATTAAATTAATAATTTTCTTTCTGAACTATCCCAACAAGCTTGTACTAAATGTATTTATTAGTTTATTTTTTTCAACTAACGATGTAATTATATTTTTGAATATGATTTATTGTATATCTAGTATCTATTTTCGTATTGATTTAAAATATTGAAATCGGAGATGACCACACGATAATTTGATATCATCAATTTGTGGATAGTTGATATTTTAATTGCCTACTAGTTTTTTTTTAATTTAATTGTAACGAGACGTTTTGCTTAGTTTGTAGTGACCCTACTTGTGGTCGCGGGTTCGAGTCCCGCTGGGGGCTTTCATTTGTGTGATGAGCACTAATGTTTTGGTCTTCAGTCATGTGTGTTTATATTTATAATATGTATGTATTTAAAGTTATATATGTGTAGTTTATCAACTATCCGATATCCATAACACGAGCCTCGTAGCTTACCATGGAACTAGATGGTGTTTTGTGTTCATGTCCCGACATATTAATATATTTATTATTTATATGTAAAGGTGAAACATCTCGTTCGAGCGGCGAGCGGGAACGTCCCCGCACTGCGCCCGCCCTGGAGCCTATGCTCGCTCTGTTCGAGAGGGAACTCATCGACCTACTGCGCACCGCGCCTCGATGCACCATTCCTTTCAGCAAGTTAGTATTGGTTTTGCCTACATTGGTCTAGATTCTAGAATATTCTAGTGGAATACCTAAGGTTTCGAATCCTGTGCACAGGTTAAGTAGTCACAGTAGCATGTGTTTACCAAGTTGGTGTTGGTTTTAACAACATTAGTCTAGAATATTCGAGTGCAATATCTAAGGGATCGGATCCCGTGTTCGAGTTAGGTTTCATTAAGTACCTTTATAAGCTATTAGTATCTGTGTTCTCAATTTCACGTTAATCCTTTGAGTCGTTACTATATGTGTGTTACGCACTTTCTCACTTGTAATTTTACGTATTTATAATATTATTAATCTGCTATATACATACATAATCAAAATAAATCCGCGAATTGCGAATCCGAAAAGATAGTTTTATTTAAAATACTATATAATTGTTAATCTTAAAAAAAAATTACAAAATTTGTTTGAATTCAGTTTCTTAAATGTACAATAAATATTTTTGTTGAGATTTATTCAAATAAAAAGAAGAGATATATGATTTTAACTAAAATACTATGTACGCTTGATTACGTTGATAGTTAACTAAGATTTTCTTACAGACTTATACCAGCATTCCATCATCACTTCGGCCGTCAATGTCGAGTGGCAGATTATGGATTTACCAAATTGCCTGACCTTCTGTCAGCTCTTGGCAATATAATTGTGGTTAGTTATAATTATTAGCCTTTATAATATGCAATTGACAATATCATTTTTATACTAAAGTATTATTTACTTTCCTTCCAGGTATTAGGTTCTGGATCTTATCGCGTGATAACAATATCAGCAGCAGCACAAGGAAAACGATGGACTACGGATCTCCTTAAAATATTGAAAGCTCAACCTGGTCGCACAATTCAAGTTCATGATATACCCGATTTATATCAATCGGTCATCGGTCGAGCGTTCTCAACTGTAGATTACGGGGTCTGTACTATAGAAGAGCTGATGGATAAGGTGACCCCGCAGAGTGTGATCATAAACCCTGACGACACCATATCACTTCCACGTCGTACTCCAACTCCCGAAGAGAGAGCCCGAACCGTCCAGTTCGCAGTGCAAGCTGTAGAATTGCTGTGCTATACGCCCAACTTGAGAATGGAATTTTCTAGATTCGTCCCCGCCTACCACGCACACTTTGGCCGACAGCTACGCGTCGCACACTACGGTTGCGTCAAACTCGTCGAACTGTTCGAGTCGATACCGGACGCCGTGACAGTGTACTGCGAGACGTCCGGGGAGCGTAGTGTGCGCTTAGCCTTACGCGCAGCTCGAGCTATAATGGCGCAGAGACTGAAAAGTATCACTCCAGTGTCGATGTCGATGTTTTCGTCGGTATATGCGAGCCAATACGGCGCGACTCCGTTGCCGGATGTTCTAGAAGCGTCTACGCTAGAAGGCCTGGTGTACGCGGCGGGCGGGTGTGTCGAAAGGGGAGTGGTAAGAGTTGACGCGGTGGCGAGATGGGCGAGTGCGGCGTTGTCGGCCTGCGCGGTGTTGTCGGCCGACCGTAGTGTCGCGCGTGGCTCCACCGAGGAGTACTTCGTGTCGGCCTTTCGGTCGTTATGCGGGGCGGAGCCGGACGTGCCGGGGCTGGTGTCGGCCGGCGTGCTCGTGTCGGCCGACCGCCGCCTCCGCGTGACGCCGACGTGGCGCGCGGTGTGGCGTGTCGCACAGATATTGTCGGAGCGCGAAGCCGAGTGTCCTCTACCTGCGGTGGAAATATTCATCGAGTACATGAAACGATATGGACCCTCGTTTCCTAATGCCGAATTGGGTGTGTATTTATTTGTTTTTTATTTTTCTGTTTAGATGTCTACAGTGCTATTTATTTAATTTTTTATCCATATCGTAGTCAAATTTAATAAACTTTTTTTATTCTTGTAAAAATAAAAATTAGGTGTATTTATTATTTTATGACAATTAAAAGATAATCTACGAACATTTAATAAGACTGACGATAAGTATTTGTTTCCACATCGAAAGTCATAGGTTCGAACCTCGTATATGTAATTCGCCTTTTAGACATATATCTCAAATTATCTTTCGTCTGATAAACCTCTAATATAAGACAATCTGACAACTCGTTGGGATCGTTGACTGTATTGTATTTAACTGTCTTTACTACTATTTTTTAATTTGTTATTTGACTTTTACTATTATATCTTTCTCGTAGGATTTTCCTTGTTTTCCCTCCAAATATATACCTTTCGGACCACACTTTCATGACTTATCCATGTTAATATTAATAAAAATTATTTTCATCCAGGCGTAGAAGCAGTAGTGAAGTTCCTCCACTCGCACCGCGCAGTGTTCGCGGAGGCGGGCGCGGGCGCGTGGCGGCTGTGCGCCGGCGTGGCGCCGCGCCGCGACCTCGCCGCGCGCTGCGCCGTCGAGGACTACTCCGTGCACGACACTCCGCCTGGGCAGAAGGTGTGTTGTATATCGAAATCTTCTGATATATTATATCGATTGTGTTGGTCAACCTTACTGGATATGGGCATGTCCACATGAGATTTATTATAGTGCAGAATAGACTCCTTTCATAATTTAAAACTTTGGTGGGATGGCATTTCTCGATAGTAGCCGATCGATTGTATACGCTTGAACCGAGTGGGGAAGAGAGAAAATAAGATCTTGAGTTATGCTGTTATTCATTCTAGCCACTCGAACTACGACGCAATTGAAACATGTTACATGTTGAACAGATTTTTTAGTGCTCCATAGGCTTAGGCAGTAGCTTTATCTGACAAGCAAAGCGAGGTGTGCTCCAAGAAGTGCTCCAGTAAGAGCACTGCTTTGTCTACAAAATAATGGAATACTCTATCCAACTGGACAGAAGGTATGTTGTACATGTCGGAGACGAGTCATAATCACAACTAATCGGAACGCGAGCGCCACCTTTTTGAGCTCGGCAGAGTCTACGTCGTGACACTCGACCGGGCTCGGCGGAGTTACGCTTGGTCGGTCGCACAGTGAACACTAGTAGAAACTGTCTTGCGTCCTGTATTGTCTATACGTGGTAATAGTGAAGTGGTTATGGCTGTGTAGTGAAGTGCTGTGTAACTATGTACAAAGTGATTATTGTTAATTTGAAATACAACTTGGATTGCATCGACTTTTATTTCAACCAACACTTCCCATATAACGCCCACTGTATAAGTCATGATAAAATAATGGAAAATAATAGAGAAAATTAAATGCAGCTTCTATATACATATCTTCTCTCCTGATGCAAAAAGTACTTCGAACGGATTTTGAATAGTAACTGCTAGAACTCTTCCTTCAAAGACAATGCACGGTGTCTTTGAAGGATGATAAAAACTTGTTCATGAGTTGAACGCCTCAACGCGACTTACCTGCTAGATTATAAACCTGATTATCTTTATAACGATTACTATAATTCAGTATCATTTTTTCGCAATAGGGTTCACGAGTATTCGAATCGCCAAAAACAAATATTTGGTGCTCACCGCCCGCCAGCGCTCTGCCCGCCCCGACGGCTCTGCTCAGTCAAGATAATAAACGTAAGTGACATTATGTTATAAGCTTTTTGAAGTAAAACCTTCTATAGGTAGGTTTGGATGAGGAGTAAATTCATGTCGTTCAAGTCGTCATCGACATGGTCACGTGACGTGTTAACGCTAGCACTCAGAGTGCCGATAGATGTCAAAACCAGATAAATGTAAACAGTTTTAATTCACAAATTTTAATTTAAGATCAAGTAATTAATTTGAATATCCAAAAATAACAACTGTTTGTTTATAGTTTTCAGTTTTCACTTCTGTCGACAGTCCTCATGACTGCTTTTTTTTATTTTTTAACTTTGACTTATCTATCAAATGTCTGTCGCCCAGATGTTACATTAAAAGCTTTAGAAACTTTCATTTGTTTAATATGTAAGGTATACCTAGAGAGAAGGTAGGCTACATGTACCACATCTGTTCAATAAAAATAAATAAATAAAATAAAAATAACAACGGTTACCATGGCAACAAATACTTATCAGCTAACTTCATCATGTAAAAATATTACTCTCATAATTTTTTCCAAACGTTCCAAAAGAAGTATAACTTCAAAAAAATAAAAACTGTGTACTATAATTTCATCCAAATCCTTAGCTGTTAGTTAGCATTGTGAAAGAGTAACAACCACACATACAAACTATTGCACTTGTATTTTATATGCGATAAAATCGACACGGATCTTGAACTTTGAACTTCATTTGCGCAGAAGTTAATAAAAAAGTTGAATTTGTTATATTCCTGCGTTGTTACCCAAACCAGAATCCTAGAAGAAAAGGGTATAGAGTAGTATATTGTGAAAACTGTGTCGACCACAAGTCTTCGTTCATTTTTCATAAATATATTTGCAAATTTCCAGGTCGCACTCGTTTGGCGGCACAGTTTGATGCGGCATAAACCATTTCCCACCTTTGAAGCATTCCAATACATATACATTATAAAGAACTTTGCATGTATACACTAGTGTGATGAATATGAGGCCGCAACGAATTTTATCATCCAGACTAAAAAAAGTGTCCTATTAAATGTGATGTTTATAACAATAATGTTTTGATGGCGTATATTTTTGTGTGTTTTATTAAAGTTAAGTCTTCATGCATTCGTTAAATGTTCAAAGTGCACTAATGTCTTGTATGTAAGTAAAGAAGGCGGTAAAATGTTGTTTTTTTTTTTTTACTATGCATATGTATTCGCTTTTCATGCCCATGGGATTGCCTAAAATTTATGATGTGATTATGACTCCTAAGTTTTATACAACCTCCTTTTTATTTTTTGACATTTAAGAATCTGTGTCACCAGTTTCCTGTGTGTGTGACGGGCTTTATATTTATATCTGTTTTACACACAAAAGCTATTGTAAAGAGTGAATACTTTTAACTTTTTTTCTACTAGATTTTAACGGAATCTGTGAGACAGGCTCTTAATTTTTTTTATTAATCAGTTACGTATTAGCCGTTAAGACTTTTACTACATATCATACGAAACTGGCGCCTAAAGATGAAGGAAATTTTATTTGAATTAATGCGCTTGTAACATTTTTCGAATGCAACTCTAATAATGTAATAATAATTAATGTGTTAATTTTTTAGAATTTTATCCTCTGATATTTGATACACTGATCTCCAATGATTGTACAAGTACATACAATTTAATTTGGCTTTATATGACTTAGCATAAATTCACTTAGAATCGTCGAAAGTCACTGTCGAATTTATTATTTTAAGAGATTTTATTATTTAATATGTTGAACATTTTATATTCTTGATGCATCTACAGGTTTCTTAGGTGAGCTTAGTCAGCCATGTATTTCCACAATAGATATTCTTATTTTTTACCTAAAAACGGTATTAATATCAATAAATCATCATTAAAATATAAATAAGATAGAAATTCTTACTGCAACTCAACCCACAATGTAAGAGTCAATTATAGATGTTCAAATGTTTTATAAAAGTATTGCTTAATATATAAATAATCGCTTTACCGCTTTGTATGTAGGTAATGCTTGTGCCTGAAGTGCAATGATTTTATTTAGTACATATATTTCACCGTCAAATTCGCCGTTCCACATTAATAGTTTTAGTGCATATATATTTTTTTATAAGAGTTTGGATCGTATTTTTAGGATATTTTTTTTTAATTTACGGCTAGTCTAAAAATTTGTTTCGAACGACGGCCGTTGTTTTATTTTAACATGTATTTTCTAAGTGTAATTATATACTGTTACTTATCAGTACAAGTACATATTAAATATATTAAAAAGATCGTTTTATGTATTAAGAGTTACAAGTGGTTTTAGCGTAAGTAAATGTGCAATCATTTATTTAACAATCAAAATATTTGTGATATTCTAGTACCAATAAATGTGTTAAAAGTTATAATGTTCCGTCGAGTGTGTAATTCTCTAATGACCAAAATGAACATTTCAGCAAATGTCCAGTTCACTTTCAAAATGTCGCTGTTGATATTTCTATCTAGCAATGTATCCATTTAAATAGTATATAAGTCTTAACATTGATCTAACTTTTCGATAAAATGTTAATAAACACATGGAACTGTTTCTTATGTGAGGGATTGTAATGTGAAAACATAAGAGGGCCTATAAAAGTAACTAAATAATATACGTGTCTAATGTACAATGTAGATTTAGATAATATTTTGTGTGATAATTATTTAATGTTATTAATTAAAAAACGAAACTCGACAAAGTTATCGAGTTTCGTTGATCAATTTGACATTTTAATAATCTCAATGTACATATATTTGGTATATAAATAAGGTATTTTGAGACTGAACCACTGGTTATTTTGAAATTAGACATGAGAACATTTGTGCAAAAGTATAAAAAAAATCACTAATCCAATGTGAAATCAAAAGAAAAATATTTTTATGTATAAATTGTACATATCTTGTTGATTGGTACAATAATATAAATCAATAAGCACATTTATTTACAAGGTTGATAGTAAATCGAATCATAGTGTAGCTATATTGATGTGGAACTCCGATGTTTTATATTATATGTTAATATTATTATAATTAATAACTTCTAATTATCATTATAGCAGTTATGTGAGCAGGCCCTTGCATATATGTATATCTAGTATATGTTTTAATGAAATAATAGGGAATACGCGTGTTTTTTTTATAAAATAGCTTACATCGTTATTTAGTTGGAAAAAAATGTCCAGCTCCAAAAAAAATAAATTTATTATAAAAAAAATAATTAAAAATATAGTTACGGACACTTTAAAAGCTCACCATTTTCGCGCTTGGCGTGACGTCATAGTCTATGGCAACGGTGCATACAACGAATGAACAGATCTAGATTGTTAGTACCAATCGCAAACACCAAACAACAGCGCTCTATTATAATAGACTTTGACGTCACATTCGGTCTGACCAATGGCGTTGCGTTTCAACTACTTTGAATTTTGCACCTATTTCTGCATTTTTTAATAACTAATATCTTAATGAAAAAATTATAATAAAAAATATTGATATAGGCATAATTCAGAAGCAATAAAGTTATAAAAAACAATATTTTACCTTTATTCAAATCGCACGCATACTCCCTATTGTATCGTTTTTGTATTTATTGAAACACTGCCAGTCTGCATTTGAATATTCAAATCAACTACCTGTCCAATAAATGTTATATATAATTCTGCCGCAAATTCTATTAAGGTGATTTTAACTTTGTGACTTTATATAAAATTTATTCTTATTTTAAAAATGAAGTTCTATTCTAAATGCCACAAACATCTGTGAATTGAATTTCTCAAGACTGTAGCAGATAAGTTAACTTTTAAGCCAATGTTGTTTTTACTTTTGTGACCAATAATAAAGTTTTAAATTTATAAGTATAAGTAGGTTTAAGATTTTCAACTACAGTAAGTGAAGATGTTAGTATTATTTTCTACGTCTTCGTCATTCTGTGATCCTTAATTTCTTGTTATAGTTCCAACTAGTGAATTGGTGTTTGTACGGAAACTGTATCTTGTCATAATTGCATGAAATGAATGTAGTGTTGGAAAATAAATGTTATTTTTTGAAACTTGCATTTTATTATGTTTATGCTTATTAATTTAATCATAGGTCCTGTTTTAGGGACTTTCTTTTCTATATTATTTTTTTTATAACATGTTAATGTTATGTGAATATGGCCTAAATTGTTTCTCATTTAGAGGTTACATGGTTAATTACATATTATGTGTACTAGCGACTCAGCCTCGCTCAGCTCGGGTTCGTCCCTAGGAGAAATTTAGGTTTGTATGTATTCTTTAATGCCGAATCATAATTTTTTTATAAATTTTTTTTTGTCCAAAATATAAAAACAAATTTTTTGGGGTTGACCACACTTATTACTTAGGCGTATGAAAAATAGTTTACGTCCTACTCTCTGACCTGAATATACACAAAATTTCATAAGAATCGGTCAAGCCGTTTCGGAGGAGGTTTTTTACAAACACTTCGACATAAGAATTTTATATATTTTTATTAGGTATTATATTTATTTTTATAGATAGATATATATACACTGACTTAAAAATATTGGCCAAACAATTTTCTACTCTTTAGAAGCTGGGTAATTAGATAATTAATTGGTTTATTGCAAACAATTTGGACTAAAGAGTAAAGAATCTCTAATGTCCCATGAGTTAAAAGATAGTTAAAAGGACTTTTGACTCTTAATGTTAAATAAAATATAATTTTCACTATAATTTTATTGCAAGAACATTTAATGGTATCTACTTATAAATTACATGGTTTACATCACTTATTTAGTGTGTTCGGAGAGAGGTCCATGACGTCTTTCCCAAATCATACGATGTTTCTGTTTCATATATGCCTTCTTAGCATCTGCATAAGCTCCTAGGTCACCATCTAGAAAAGGGATATTGATTGTAAAATGATAAGAAAATCCATAGCAGATTTACTATTTTTTAGATATTGTTATATGATTTTGACCTAAATAATTTATGGAACAAGTAATTAGTGTAAAGAATGTGTCCCTTAGCTAGTATTTATGAATTGGGGAGTAAAGATTAAATAAATACACTTTATTTTTGGGAAATAAAGGAGATTATATAGGGCTAAACACGTCTATGTTAGGTATAAATATGTTGGGACATTAACACACAGCACCATCTAGTTCCATGGTAAGCTACGAAGCTTGTGTTATGGATACCAGGTAGTTGATACACTACATATATATAACTTTAAATACATACATATTATAAATATAAACACCCATGCCTGGAGTACAAACATTCCTGCTCATCACACAAATGAATGCCCCCAGCGGGATTCGAACCCGCGACCGCTGGCATAGCAAGTAGGGTTACTACACACTGAGCCAAACGTGTCGTCAAATGCTCATCCATTATCAAAAATTACTATCAACAACAAATACACATGGTCCTCATCAAATAACTTTTAGTTATTTTTCTCATTAAATAGCTTTACACTTCATTTATAAATAAATTTATTTAAAAACATAGAAAAGTTATTTATTTTTATAGGTACTGATATAGAATTTATACTAATATTACATTTTTAACATAATTTTGATTATTTAACACATAATTTATTTTGTGTAATAAATTATATACTTACATTTAATGAACCAAGCTTCTTCAGCAGCTTTGTATCTTTCCCAGAGAGGTTTGCAAATAGTCAAATGATCTGGGGTCTCATACGCCATGCAATCTTCATAACGCGAACGAATAATACTCAATATTTCAGAATCAACAGCCCTGTAAAAGTAATGATGCTAAATAAAAATATTTTTTTTACCAAATATGATTATTTATATATTATTTTTATTTAATATTTAAATAGAACAAAGTAGTAAATTGTTATAATATTTAAAAAAAATAACCTATCACGTTTAAACTGCGCGTTGGCTTCGAAGTCGCAAAGGACGTCATCAGTATAACATTGGTCAATGGTAGGAACGCGGCGGTACACCTTGTGGTACCAGGGATACTTCTTCTGGTTTGGTTCCACAACACTTTCTGCAGCACAACAATCATTTTATTAGTAACAAACTTACATAACAAGAAGGAACTTTTCTATTATGATGCATCGTACCTCTGAACCATGTTACTGGAGCATCAATAGTATTATATAAAGCGTTTATAAACGCTCTAAACAAATTATCATCTGGAGGATTTTCACCCTGTACCATTTTTAAAGTTTATCGATCCCCCCACAAAAAAGGACATTCACTAATGAAAATCTGACATTTCTCTCAGAAGTCAGAAATCATAATGTGACATTTATCAAATTATTGAGGCACCACAGAGAAGAGACAAATAGTGCATTCAAAATAAAAAGAATATTATAGTGTTACTTTTAAAAGCTTATTTTTCTATTCAGACCTAATTTAATAATTAAAATTGTACTTTTTAGGCTATTAAATTATAATATATCAAAGGCTGTGTTTTACCTAAAGTACCTAGAACCTACCTAGTTTATCTATGATCATATTATAAAACTGAAAAAAATGTTTATATTTTATTTGCTTCGAACTACCACTCCGAACTACTTCGCAGCAAAAAATTATTACCTCGTCTGTCGATCGACCTTTTAAAGGTCGATGTCAAAAAGACCCCTGTCTGTCAAGCGACCTTTTAAAGGTCGATTGGTCCCGATGTCATTTATTGTGTGATTTTTCGCATTTAAACTATATTTATTTTTATCTAACTTTTGTAACGTGTAAAGGAAAATACAAGCAATAATATCATACTACATTTCAAAAAAGTAATAACTCCAATAACATAATTTTTTGTAATTTGTGCAGACAATTTATTTAAATTTTGGCAGTCTTCGAACTCAATACTTATGAGTAAAAAATTAATAAAATAGTGTAAAATTATTAGTATAAGGATTGGAATATGATGGAAGGGTAAGTAATTAACAGTTTGTATTTCATAGGATGTGTATTGAATAAAGGTTTCATACAGAAATTGTTATATTTGTCAAACATCGTAAGCATTCACGCGCGCTTAGTCCTTATATTTTCACTTTTTCTGAATAAAAAATACACTAGCGAAAGCATTATATTTTTATTAACATGATTTAAATTTATAACTAAATAACTACGTATAATTGAATTTGTAAATTTTCTATTGGATTTTAAGTAATTATTAATATAACAACACGTAACCTAAATTCGAGCCGCCATTTTTGACGGCTGTTGGATAGTATGGGGAAGGCTTTTTTAATATTGATTAGAATATTCAGATTGATGTTTTTTTAGCATTATTTGAAATTTAGTATTTTATAAAATTATTTTAACTGTTTTCCTACAAAAATAAAAATTGTTTTTTTTTTTTTAAACAGAACGATTTTTATTTTACAGATATAATTTCAACTTACAGATTACTTTGAAACATTATAAAAATAAAAAAACCTAACTGCATAAAAGCTAACTAAAAAGGTGAAAACAAGTTGACAAAGGAATAAAGTATTGTGCAGTTAGTGACATACATATGTACATCTCGCGACAAGAATGAAACGTATTTTTTTATTTACAGCTTTTTAATTTTATTAGACATTTGAAGTTATAATAGGTCTTTTGAAATTGCCGTTCTACAATACTTACTGGCCATTGGAAACGTAATTTATGAATGGCCGGCAATAAATTCTATATTCAAATGTATTTTATTTTAAAAGTATGGAGTTATATTTTTGAATTCAGTCGTTTGTTTATTAATTAGTGTTTTGTTTTCACTACATTTGTTTGTTTTTCATCAATATGAAAATACGAGTAATTATGAAATACGAGTTCCATCGCGGTAGCAATCCCGCGCAAACGGCTCGCAATATTAATGACGTGTACGGAGTGCCGAGTGAACACTACAAACGAACGCACGACTCGTTATTGGTCTGAACGCTTCCAACATCGAAATTTTGATCTTAAAAAATTAACCCCGTGGTCGCCCGAAAACTGAAATCAGTAACGACGCATTAAAGGCGATAGTGGAAGCTGACGATACTCAATCTGTGGATGAGATAGCAGCAGCTTTTAACGTAAGCATCAAAACAATTTTGGTACATTTGCATCAAATTGCATCAATAGCATGGGTGCATATTTTGATTAATAGAAATGAAAAATATTTATAAAAAAAAATGCTTTAACTTTCTGTATATTAAACGACAATTTCATAGGTATAACCTAATATTTAGCAATTTCTTATCCCAAATTACCTCTAACATGTAAGTTGTATTCTTTTAAATTTTTTTGTGATCACCAAAAATCTTTATTTTGAGACCCCATTCGATTGATTTGGAAGATTTTTTTACAGAGACACAAATTGGCGCCTGATATCCGCCATTTTAATTTTCAACTATTTTTAATTTTTAACTATAATGCGAGTATCATAGGCTATATATAGCTTATAGCACTCGCGTAAATACGACACTAACGACATATGAATCATCAAAATCGGCCCACGCGTTTGGTTTCTAGAGTGCCAAAAAGGAAAAACATACATATGTACATACATACATACATAGACTGATAAACACATTACCCTCCTTTGCGTCGCGTTGTCGGGTAAAAAATATGTTTATTTGCATCTCTTACACTAGTATCATGTTGCATTTTATGTTTATTGTAGCTGCACCAAAATTGCTTAAAACATACCTTATTAGATTACAATATTATGATCGGTGGGGTGAACAAGAAAGACCAATTATAGGCAATATAGAGCGGAAGCAAACAAGGGTGTAGTATAAAAAAACTCTATAAAAACTTAAAAAAAATATAAACCGACTTACAGATTACTAAACGGAGGTTTTCAGTTAGAATAGATACCTAATCAGATATTTTCGAAGTCGGTGCCAGCCGACAATATTGAAAGATATAAATATCTAATAGGTAAATATATGTTTTACGTATCGAAATATATTAGATGTGCTTTGCATCGGCTGGCACCGACTTCGAAAATATCTGATTTATATATTATACCACGCCTTTGTTCGTTTCGACGACGTGACTGAACATCGAAGACGTGCTGAACTTTATATGGGAGGAGGTTAGTATAGCTACGTATGTATCTTTACTTAGTGATAATTAGTATTTGTTGCTTTTAGGGTAGATGCTCATCTTTTTTTTTCAATTAAAAAAATATGTATAAAAGCTTCTACCTGCCAGCAATATTCATTAAAAAGTGTCCTTTACTTAACAAAAGGCATCCAAAATTTTCAACTTCAGATTTAAAACATCTGTATCTATCTGTATCTGTATCTGAGTACTAATTACAAAACTTTTATACTCTACTATAATTTTGTTTACTACTATAACTACGGAGTCCATTAAATACTCAATATAGTAACTGGCACAATACTTCAATCTTATGAAAAATTTAAATTAAAAATTTAAAAGTAACCCCGACATGTAATTCGCCATTTTGTGGCGGCGGCCATCTTGGATTTGAAATTTATCGTAGTGTGTATTATACTAGTCAACCCTAATTCATTTGATACCCATATTGAGGGAGTTGTGAAATAATATGTAATCCGCTATTTTGTGGCGGCGGCCATCTTGGACCGATTTTCATTAAACATAGCTAGAACACTTCCGAATAATTCACCTTTCTAAGAAAAAACAAAAACAAAATCGGATCATCTCTTCCGGAGCTACTATGCCACAGACAGACAGACACACACACACAGCACGTCAAACTTATAACTCCCCGTCGTTTTTGCGTCGGAGGATAAAAACAGTTGAAAAAAAATAATTCCTGTCCGAATTAATATTTGAAGTTATTTTATTTTTTATTGATGTTTTTATTATCATTTTATTTCCATAACATAATCTGTTCAGATGTGATGGAATTGGTCGTATCCATACTTTTTTAGCTGTCCCTTGTAATTCTTATAGTGAAATTGTTAGTTTTCAGAATTGATTTCTGATATATTCTAATAAGGCAACATGTCTTTTTATTATATTTTTCTAATTTTAAATATCACTAAATTGTAAGATGTTCATATATTTTAATGAAAATTTAAACAGAATTTGCTCTGCGATCCAAAGTTTGAGATGACGTTTTTTAGTACTTATTTTAAAGTGTTTGGTTTATTGTTTAATTCTCGTAAACTAAATAGTTATAAGAACTCAAACTATGTCAGTATAACGTATGTGGACTAAACTATAATATAAATGATTATCCTAAATCTCTTGATCTTCAATGCTCTCAGAATTAAAGTATAAAAAAACCTCTTTTTTATCCAGCGCTAAGTCGCTATGATTGAGACATGTTATTGTAAAAGCTTGTGGTATAAAAAAAATGTACAGTGAGTTGTGTTGTTTTAATCAATTAATATAAAATATTGTATCAATTATTAAATGATATTATAACTTTTTAAAATAATAGTTTTATTTTGTAATAATTCCTGTTTTCATACTATATACTGCTAAAAAATCACTTTCAGTAATTTCAACTTAGTATTAACTATATATTATTAAATACAATTGAACTCATTTATATATATATTCTTAGTTTATTTTAAAACGATTCTAACGATATAAGCTTTATATATAGCTTATATATAAAAAATTTAAGAAATATTGTTATTTTAATGATGCGTACATATTTCGCGCAGGCCCTCGGAAAGTAGCCGACAGATGCGCCATATTCTTGTAAAATGACAGCGACAGTTGAGGGGTTATGCGTCATGAAAATACATAATCGCAACCGCGGCCAAAAGCTAGTTACCTTCTTATAAAGAGTTGCTTAATTACTCAGCCAGTTAAATGAAGACTTAAGTAGAAAACAAGATTTTATCTACAATCGTACAGATTAATGGTAACTTCAACCAAATTTAATGAAATAAATAGTAATTAATCTAAAAAACAATGCTTCAAGATATAATATATTGCAGCTGTATTCCTGTTTATAGAGTTGCAACATATAATATGTTGGAATAATGCATAAGGTGAATATTATGTTATATCAAAATTATTACGAGCTAGAGAAAATTCAGTCAGAAAATCCGGAAGTGTGGGACAGAAGTATGAGCATGCTGTGCAAAGGCATGAAACAAATCATTACTCAAAAAATATCAAAAAGTTTCGTTGTTTAGCCATGTACATAAATAAATTGTTATGGTTATTTTTGTTTTTCACCGACTTCGAAAATATCTGATTAGGAATCTATTCTAAATGAAAACCCCCGTTTAGTTATTTTTTACATTTTAGTGGTGGCTGGGAATCAGTTTTTATTTAGTTATTAAGTTTTTTATATAAAAGTAATAGCTGCCACTAAGCGATGCGCCTGATTTTACACAGTGAGCAATTTTGCTCATACATACTTTCTTTTCCATTATATTATAATAAACATAATTTAAGAATACTTTTCAGTGTTATTAAATTATGTTTAAAACGAAGCGTGGGAAGTTCTCCTTATATCTCCGGTAGACCGATGACTCGGGCATCGGACAAAAGTCGCTGGAATCCACTAGATGCGGATTGCACAGGTCCGATAATCGCGGAAATTTTTGGGGGAGGTCTATATGACCCGCTGTGAACGTGTTTCGGCTGAAAAGACGACCACAACGACCATATAAATATTTATAGAATCACGTTATTTTTAAGAATAACGTGATCTATACCTTACAAATGTCCATGACAAACGAAGAAATTACCTATTCATTTTTTTTTATTTGGAAATGGGAAATACCATTACTCATACCACCTGTCTAGATCCTGGTGGTTATGTTTTGACCGGTGACTTACCGGTTAGAAAAGACAATACTAATACTAGTACATATCTTTAGCAGTTTTTTTTGGTTTTATTAGTTAATGTTTAAACAACAACATATAAATAAATCACCATGCTAAAAATCCACTCGTAGTAAAATAAAACTTTTTATATGCATGAGCATTTGTAATCAAAGATTATTGTCGTACGTTACTAGTGATAAATGATCTTAAGCGCATCACTATGCGATACCGTGATTATTTGATGTCAATAAATTACTTATATTTTCGTTACGTATAAGACCTATTTATTCTATTAAAAATATTGCTTTTAATTGTTTCTAGAGGGGTCACTTTTGTTTGGTTTATTGATACTTTACTTAAAAATTTTTAATAAAATAATTTGTTCGAAGATACTTTTTTGATCACATTAATTTATTATTGTTGACAAAACTTATCTAAAAGTATTTTGCATTTTGCAAATACGAGATAAGTCCAAAAAAGTATTTCAAATAAAATACATAATGCTTTTCTAAAAAAATTACGGAGAAGTGCGAGTCGGACTCGTCCACTAAGGGTTCCGTACAAATTTGTAGGAAACCTGTTAACTTTAATTTTCAATTTTTGTTTATTTTTTGGAATCTTTCCTTTACCTAAGACCTTGCTTGAATTTTGGTTAAAAGTTGATTTTTTTTTATTTTTCCATTTTTAGTGTAGACGTAATAAGCAGGTAATTTGTAAGAAGAAAGTTTTTTCATAACATATTCGATTAAACAATTTATTTAAAAAATATATTTATTGTTCATTTTTTAAAAAGCCGCCCGACCGATTTCGATAAAATTTATATGGGACCACCCGGGAAGTATACCCTTTGAAACCAAAAAAAAATATATTTCCAAATCGGTTCAAACTTCAGACGGCTTCAGATTCCGACGAATTGAGAACCTCCTGCTTTTTCGAAGTCGGCCAAAAATATGCATCGGATAGTGTAACGAAAACGTTGCTTTCACTTTCAATGATGTGTTTTGTCTTTTTTATCATACGTTCATTTCGGAAATTCTTGCGAATTATGTTGGATTGTTTACAGGAGATGGAGGTGGAGATTATCATAAAGATTTTTAGAATTCATTAAAAAGCAGGTAATTTTCAAGTGCATACAACAGCATCCCTCATATCCTAGGAAAAGTATATATGTACCTATCAATGCTAAAGGTCACAAACGTTTTGGACCCTATCATTGAAGATTGATAAATGTAAAATGTTTTATTTTAGATAATACTAGCATTGCCTGCGGCTCCGCCTGCGTTCAAATGATCAAAAACCAAATTCTTAGGTTTTACATATTCGTAAACTGTTACAATGCAGTTATTGTATTTTTTCATAGAAATGAGATATTTTCCCGCGATAAAAAGTATCCTATATGTTGACCCGGATAACCAGCTATCGTCATACCAAATTTCATCAAAATCCCTCCAGTGGTTTTTCTGTGATGCGATAACAGACAGATAGACAGACAAAAATTCTAAAAACTTCTAAAAACTCTGTATCGATAACAATGTTTATTTCATTAAGATTTTCTAAAAACTAATGTACAGATTCGGCTTAGTTACAATTTTATTATATGTATAGATTATTTAATTAATCTCTCCTGTGTTATTTTCATTCTACGCAACATCGGCAAAGTGACTTTACTTTAAAATAAATAATGTAAACGGTAAACCTCTCTTAATAATAAGAAATTAAGTTACATCTTCATCTGTATATTAGCACAATACTAAAAATGTTAGTAATGTTAGTATTTTGTGATAATTCTTAGTTAAAACATTCCTTGGGAAGGGAATTTATAAGTTAAACGTATAGCTATAATTTTATGCTGTCTCGCATTTACCGTGAGACGTGACCAACGCGAAGCGGAAAATACATAATGTGGAAAGTGAAAAATTTATAATACTTAATGCGGCGGACGAGCTGTTGCTTTAGACGACGACGTGACGAGAATGAACTGTACATGGTAAAATTGAATATTTATGTACCTATCTGAAAGCCATTGTAATTTAAAAAACGATTTAATGAAAACATCGAAAATATCTAGTTGTTATTTTCGCGGTCAACAACAAGTTGTACCGTTATTATCATGTTACGGTAGGAAAAGCAATATCTTTGAGTGTTAATATCTGTCTTATCATATAAGCATAATCGAATATCATTTTCTTTTGTATATGTTATGGTTCTATTTGTTTGTAGTTTGTACGTATGCGGTCTTATTCTAAAACTTGAGTGTGTGCTTGTGTGCCCGTGAATGTTTTTATTTTGTACCATATAGCAGTATGTACGATAGATTGCGCCCGAATTGTAACGGAATTGAGAGATTTATTAACAAAACACAAAATTCTTATATAATTGCTATGAATATATACCTATTACTGTATGTGAATAAAGTAGTTATAGATAAATGAAAAAAATATTTTATTTCATATCTGAGCGAAGTCATATTATGTATTCAGCCTTTTTTAATACCCCACTGCTGGTCACGGGCCTTCCTGCAATACGAGCTTGATCAGTCCATACTACCATAGTCCACGTTGGCTAAGTGCTGGTTGGCGAACTTCTCGTGTCTTTCGAAAACTTGCTTGGTTCTCTCAGACATGTAAATTTCCTCACGATGTTTTCTTTCACCGTAAGATAAGTGGTAAGTAATTACATATATTCGAAAATAATTCGCACATAAAAAGGAGAGGTGCGAGATCCAAGCTTTATAGCCGCTTCACTCGGTTTCTCAAGAGAGCGCGTTACCACTGGGCTACCGTGTCCGTTATCTTATCAAAAAGTCACAGTAGGTCGCTACTCGCTAGTAATATTATTGTAGCTTTGATAGTTTATTTACAATGTATGCATGACGTAGCATGCTAGAGTGGTCTAGAATTTTTCGTGTTGTATATGAAATATACATATATCCATACTTCCATACTTAATATTATAAATGTGAAAGTGTGTTTGTTTGTTTGTTTGTTTGTTTGTTTGTTTGTTTGTTTGTTTGTTTGTTTGTTTGTTTGTTTGTTTGTTTGTTTGTTTGTTTGTTTGTTTGTTTGTTTGTTTGTTTGTTTGTTTGTTTGTTTGTTTGTTTGTTTGTTTGTTTGTTTGTTTGTTTGTTTGTTTGTTTGTTTTGTTTGTTTGTTTGTTTGTTGTTTGTTTGTTTGTTTGTTTGTTTGTTTGTTTGTTGTTTGTTTGTTTGTTTGTTTGTTTGTTTGTTTGTTTGTTTGTTTGTTTGTTTGTTTGTTTGTTGTTTGTTTGTTTTTGTTTGTTTGTTGTTTGTTTGTTTGTTTGTTTGTTTGTTTGTTTGTTTGTTTGTTTGTTTGTTTGTTTGTTTGTTTTGTTTGTTTGTTTGTTTGTTGTTTGTTTGTTTGTTTGTTTGTTTGTTTGTTTGTTTGTTTGTTTGTTTGTTTGTTGTTTGTTTGTTTGTTTGTTTGTTGTTTGTTTTGTTTGTTGTTTGTTTGTTTGTTTGTTTGTTTGTTTGTTTTGTTGTTTTGTTTGTTTGTTTGTTTGTTTGTTTGTTTTGTTTGTTTGTTTGTTTGTTTGTTTGTTTGTTTGTTTGTTTGTTTGTTTGTTTGTTTGTTTGTTTTGTTTGTTTGTTTGTTTGTTTGTTTGTTTGTTTGTTTGTTTGTTTGTTTGTTTGTTTGTTTGTTTGTTGTTTGTTTGTTTGTTTGTTTGTTTGTTTGGTTGTTTGTTTGTTTGTTTGTTTGTTTGTTTGTTTGTTTGTTTGTTTGTTTGTTTGTTTGTTTGTTTGTTTGTTTGTTTGTTTGTTTGTTTGTTTGTTTGTTTGTTTGTTTGTTTGTTTGTTTGTTTGTTTGTTTGTTTGTTTGTTTGTTTGTCTTTCTTTCACGTCGAAACGGAGTGACGGATTGGCGTGATTTTTTGTAGGGAGATAGTTGGAGGGCTGGAGAGTGACGTAGGCTACTTTTTACCGCGAGAGGCTATCTAATTCCCACGGGAATACACATTATAATACAACTCAATAAAATATTTATGATCAGAATTACTTGAAACTTGGTATTAATGCTCTTCAATACAATTAAATAATCGAAATTCATCCCATAAGGGGTAAAATAGGGCATCAAAGTTTGTATGAAACCTACTTTTTAGAGCTTTCTTTGTAGTTTTAGCGCGAGCGAAGCCGCGGGTTCTGCTAGTAATACTATATAAATATTGTATTTGTGAGTACGCGCGTTCGAATGTATGGGTAGGGGTATAGAAACATATTCTTAGTTAAGTTTTAACTATAGTTTTTTTGACTAAGAACTAAAGCGTCATTAGTCATAATACTCACACTCGTAACTCTAACGAACTGTTTCATGCTAGGCTATGTAGTCTAATGATAAAACTTTTACACACTGTTCCAATTGATAAATTATAATTATTTGATAACTAGCACTGCCCGCGGCTCCACTCGCGTTCAGATGACCAAAAACCAAATTCTTAGGTTTTACATATTAGTATACTCTTACATTGCAGTTTTTATATATTTTTCTGAAATGAGATATTTTCCCGCGGTAAAAATTATCCTATAAAGGCAGTGGTAGCCCAGTGGTGACGCGCTCGCTTGGGAAACCGAGTGAAGCGAGTTCAAATCCCAGGTCTCGCACCTCTGATATTTTCATATGCGAATCATTTCCAACATGATTACCACTTGTCTTAACGGTGAAGGAAAAACATCGTGAGGAAACCTGCATGTCTGAGAGAACCTAGCCAGTTTTCAAAACACATGTGAAGTCCGCCAACCCGCACTTGGCCAGCGTGGTGGACTATGGCCTGATCCCCGTCGTATTGAAGGGAGGCCCGTGCCCAGCAGTGGGACGTTAAAAAGGGCTGAATATAAAAATTATCCTATATATTGACCCGGATAACCTGCTATTACCAAACCATACTTCATTAAAAACATAAAGTGGTTTTTCTGTGTTGCGGTAACAAACAGACAGACAGACAGACTAAAAATCTAAAAACTGTAGATTCGGCCTCTGTATCGATAATAATGTTTATTTCAATACAATTTTCCAAAAAATATTGAATGTACAGATTCCGCTTAGTTACGGTTTTATAATATGTATAGATATGTAGGTATATTATTTGCATAAGAACACAGACGAATTGATAACCTCCTCCTCTTTTTTAAGTCGGTTAAAAGCAATAGTGTTGCGATATAATTAGATCTAATTTTATTCAGACAATCATTACACCATCAAAAGCTATTTTGATTGAATAACAGAAGTCTAAATTAAAATCAGCAGAATTTCATTTCAATCAGCCACAGTATATTTATATCAGCAACATAAAATAGGTATATATATGAATGATGATGATGATGATGTTCTCCTAGCCGATTCCGGCTACGGCGGCCAATCTCATTGAGACTAGCCAACTGCGCAGGAGATATTATAGTGCTCAAGTGTACGCGTAGACACAAGTGCACTCTCTATTCCTATCACTCTTATACTCCGGTGGGACGACTGCTCGACACGACCAGTGAGAGTTAAGGCGCAGGACCAACGGCTTTACGTGCTCTCCGAGGCACGGGGGTGAAGCACCGCCAACTACCCTACTCCGGGCTGTTACTGAGACTTTCTATACAGAAAGACTCAATAACTAAACTTGGCCCGACCCGGGACTCGAACCCAGGACCTCCGGGTGTGCAGCCGTACATGCTAGCCACTACACCACCGAGGCAGTTTATATGAATATTTACTACTCTGTATAAAAAAATATATCAATATAAGTACGTACTTTACTGATAAGGCTATCTTGTAAAACCCATTTAACCATGTATTATTTCTTTCATTTATTGTACCTTCCTTGTTGTTTTTTTCAACCGACTTCAAAAAGAAGGAGGTTCTAAATTCGACTGTATTTTTTTTTATGTTAGTTACCTCAGAACTTCGTCATTTATTAACCGATTTGGACAATTTTTGTTTTGTTTGAAAGGTTGGGCTAAGTAATTAAAGCCTACCTTTTAAATACATACCTAATCAAATATTTTCGAAATCGGTGCCAGCCCATACAAAGCAAAGCACACCGACTTCGAAAATATTTGATTAGGTATGTATAGTAAATGAAAACTACCAATCAGTTATTTTTTACTTTTTAGTGCTTTTGTTTGCAATCGGTTTTTATTTTTTTGTTAAAAAGTTTTTATTGTGCAAAATGTGCATATAGGTTTTATTAATAATAATAAATTTACTTATTGTTAATGAATGAAAAAAATTCAAGACCAGGAGAAGAATCGTAACGAGTATGTATTTTCTAGCCGTTATCCGTGTTACGAGGCAATGAAGTCAACAATGATGAACAGTGAACTGCTACTTATATCTAAAGTTACTTTAAATATAAGATGTCCAGCGTTCCACAACAGTGCGATTTTTAAGGCATTTTCTGCCCCGCACAACCACTCTGTGGAACCAGCTATCGCCGGCGGTCTTTCCGAACCGCTACGACCTGGCCACCTTCAAGAAGAGAGCGTATTCCTTCTTTAAAGGCCGGCAACGCATCTGCAAGCCCTGCGGTGTTGCAGATGTCCATGGGCGGCGGTGATCACTTTCCATCAGGTGAGCCTCCTGCCCGTTTGCCCCCTTAGTCCCATAAAAAAAATGCAATATGCTAAATAAATTAATTAGATAAGCTAAGTATTACAATAAATACTCAATAAAAAGAAATGATAAAATTTACATTTAGGTAGGTGGACATTAAATTATAGTAAATTCAAAATGAAAATTAAAACATATTTTATGTAAAAGTTTTATATTTTTGTTTGTACGCAACTTAACTAGACAGAATAAATGTAAGCCAGTGCCACATTTATTAAATACGAAAATAGAATATTTGCATGGCTTATTAGAAATTCGCTAGCGGCCACCTTAATTAGCATAGCCTATTTTAGGCAGGTTCACTATGATATATGGAGTTTCACTGACCTACATTATGTTATTTAGCACTCCAATTAATGAAAGCTACTTAATTAAGCTTTCATACAAATTAATGAGCTTTTCGTTTTGTCGTTTATATAATTTAATAATGATATAACATTTTAATCTGTTGTGAAGGATTTAATTTAGAGAAGCTCGCCCAGCTTTTCAAGTCGCCGTCAATGAAAGTCATTGAACGAGGGGCGGGTGGCGCGCATGCGCTTTTTCAGTTTTTCTTTTTGAGTTGCAAGCTTATATAAAGTTACTGTTTTAGGGAAAAAGTATAATTACAATAAATAATATTGTTTATACTTTAACATTATTTCTAAAAATTATATAAAACAATTATATGCATGACATACAATAATGCATAAATGATAATTTTATAGCTATACTATATTAGTTCAATAATATTTTAAAAAACTTTTGCAAACAAAGAAAGAAACTTTTGCAAACAAAGAAACAATGAAAAGAGTGGTTATAAAAACGATGTTATAGTAACAGAAAAATATAAACTTTGTTAAAAAAAGGCTATCTATCATGCAAACAGTATTATATACTTTTTCTTGGTGCTTTACCTATCCTTAATATGTTTTTACAGCAAACAAACAGATTTATTAAAAAATATATTATTTTGTTTCAAAACAAAAGGAGTTCCCATAAAACAACACAGGAGCTTGCAACCCCATTGGATTGAAACCGGTGAGCTGTCATTTAGAAGTGCGTCAGTGTGCGGGGACGTCGTGTTGTGCGGAAGGCTGCGGCCCTAGTGACCGATTAAGCGTAGGCATGCACTATCTGCGTCCGTTTATCGTTTAGTAGTCGCTTGCTGTCGGCCATTGTCGGTTCGCGCTGATGAATGCAAGTACAGTGCTAGAAAGATGCGGTGGAGGGCACGCGCGGCTCCTTCCCGCGCCAAAGAACGCGCGAACATCAGTTTCTTTATCTTCATCATGTTCTTCGCGGTCTTCGGTGTAATAGTGCTTACTGAGCTACTGCTGCTGGAACGGCCGGCACCAGGATCGACTAGATCCAGATATAACGAAGACCTACAGGTCAGAATAACCAATTTATGATCGATTTTTCTTATTTATGTAATACTATTTACAAAACACTTAATGTGTTTTGAATGGATTTATGATGTATTATGTTATTTGTTGGCTTTTAAGAAAAATAATGCTGAATTTATTTAATTCTTTAGTATTTTCTATGATGCTGAGATGAAGCTTTTGTTAGCTTTGAATTGTTTACTACGGCGATTAGGAATTATTTTGCGTGCATAAATATGAAAATTTATATTTTTAATATCATAAAGATGTACATTATGTTAGGCATTTTCATGAAAATGTAAGTTATGATAATAATTGGTATTTTTGAACCAGCAAGTTCTGACTTATTTTAAGCTTTTCGTTCTGAGCTAGTTAATTTCCTAGGAAGTAGATAGCCTATATCTGTTTATATTTAAATTTTGATCCAATAATTTATGTGAAACATAAATAAACATATTATTTTAACGGTTAAAGTAAATCTTCCTTTTGAATATTTGTGCAAACATGATCTTTAACGTCAGAATGACAGTTATCGGCTAAATGGTCTAATAACATAAAGGTCAATAACCGGCAATTGGCATCGCTTTTCGAGGTCTTGTCTGTTATCACTTATAAAAAAAAATACAGGTGTTTTAATTTTATATTATTATTATAATGTATTTAATTCTTGTTTAAATTACTATCTATTTTTTACCAGTATCTTCTGAAACATTTAAGTACCTATATTTTTCTTACATGTTACAGTAAATAAGTTATTACATATTCTAATATGAAATTATAGAATTAAAAAAAATATGAATATATTCTGTAAAAAAAAGAAAACGACACATATATATATATTATAAATTTAATTAGGAACGTATTATAATAAGAATGAATAATATAATTATATTAAATATATTTCCCGTATCTCTATTTGTATTTAGCTTTTTAAGTTTATTTATATAGGTTTCGTCTCCGCAGGTGACCAAAAACCAATATTAGTATACTCTTACATTCCAGTTTTTGTATTTTTTCTTAGAAATGAGATATTTTCCCGCGGTAAAAAGTATCCTATATGTTGACCTGGATAACCAGCCATCACCATACCAAATTTCATCATAATCCCTCCAGTGGTTTTTCTGTGATGCAGTAACAGGCAGACAGACAAAAATTCTAAAAACTTTAGATTCGGCCTCTGTATCGATAATAATGTTTATTTCAATAAGATTTTCCCAAAAATATTTAATGTACAGATTCGGCTTGGTTACAATTTTATTAAATGTATAGACTAGCGACTCACCCTCGCTTCGGGTTTATTTGTATCCCACGGGAATCGTACATTTTTCCGGAATAAAAAGTAACCTATGGGCTATTGCAGTCTATAATCTATCTCTGTGCAAAATTTCATCCAGATCCGTTTAGCCGTTCTGCCGTGAAAGAGTAACAAAACATCCATCCATCCATCCATCCATCCATACTCACAGACTTTCACATTTATAGTATTAGTAGGGATTTTGTACTGTAAATAAATGTAAATTATACTGATACCATCCGTCTGACATATATTATAATCAGCTAAGCGTCTGTAGGTATATATGAAACTTATATATATATATATGTAAAGCCGAAGGAGAACATAGTATACTCTTCTTTTAACACTATCGAACCTTCTTTTTTCGCCAGTTAATTGTTAACATTGAGATACAATGATTATAGGTAATATGATGACAACGTTTAAAGATAAATGACAACAAGAGTACTAGGGACAATGATAACACTAAAATATTGGTGTTTCAAACCTTACTAAAACATCTAGTAAATAAATGTCTAATTTTACGATTGTTAGAGTATGTCGTCATAGATATACTTAAACGAACTCAGCTTTAATTTGAAACACGCAGCGCATATAAATAGATAGAAATGAGTAGCATACTTTTGTTCATAATTCTTGACTGACTTCAAAAAAGAGTATTATATTATATTACAGCCGGAATTACGGTTTATATCTCAAGGATTGCCCCATACAAATTTAAAAAAAAATCCATCTTTAATATAAGGGATAATTGATTGAAAAATAATTAATTTTAATAGTGATGTTTTGAAGTCCGAGTCTCTGTTAAAAATTTGAGGGAAACATATATGAATAGTAATTACCCATCTATGTATAAAAAAAAATAACTTTCTTAATGAATTATTGATAACACTAAAGCTCACTAACACACTCAGCTAATAGTTACTATACAAAAAACAATAAGAGAATCGGTTGACAAAAAGACGAGAAAAAGGTACAGAATGTTATCTTTGCTTATTTATACTATAGTACCTGGGCCACCGAGCTTCGCTCAGAGTTTTTGGTTGAAAAGTAAAAATCTCTTTAAAAAGAACTAAAAACTTGAATAAATACAAAAAAAAAATTATACCTTTGTATCCGACCGTGATTCGAACTCGGACGGACACCTATGATTGTCAATCTTCCGTCTTTTTTTTTTTAAAAAAAACGAAAAACTTGAATAAATATTAAAAAATTAAAGTCAAAACTCGAAAACACGCGTTTTCTCAGACATAAGACTAATCTAAATCGATTTCTTGCCCCCGAAACCCTCTGTATACTAAATTTCATGAAAATCGTTGGAGCCGTTTTCGAGATCAGATTATATATATATATATATATATATATATATATATATATATATATACTATATATATACTATCGCTTCACCCTCGCTTCCCTCGAGTTCGTCAGTAGATACGTTTTAACGCTTAGTATGGAATAGATAGACTATTTATATTATGTTACTGCTCCGCTCAATTGTGTAGTAGCATGATGGTATAATATAGCTCATAATCTTTCTCAATAAACGGGATATCTGACGCAAAAAGAATTTTTCAAATCAGTTTAGTAGTTCCTGACAAACAAAAAAACAAACTCTGCCTCTTTAAAGTGTTAGTATAGATTAATTAAAATTTCTTCTAGCGATCATTATCAGTTTATTATAACGTTACTATCACGCCTGTAGGAAACCATGTAAATGGAAATGGTTTCAATTCTTAACAAAAAATGCCGCTTGGTATCGGGCAGTTTATTTATAATAATAATGAATGCATAAAATTGATTGAATTTTAATTTCGTTTGAAATTCCAAAAATTCTAATAATAGAAATTACAGTGTATTTTTATACTAAAATACATAATAATTACAAACATAAAACAACATATACATAAATGTAGTTAAAGTAGAAAATAAATATATTGCGAGGAAAGTTAATATATAGGTAGATATAGAAATTGAGTTTGTTGCATTGTAAGGAAACAAATAATGTACTTTGAGTGATCAATCTAAAAATACTCGTACAGCGTGTGTTAGATATAGTTACTCGGACGAAGCATTAAATTCTATTAAATGGCCCACATTACCGCAGTAACTGAATCTTAAACATCTTATTAATATACCTACTTATCTAGTTAACATTGGTCAAATTGATACAACTTGCTTGGTTGTTTAATACTAGCGAGTCACCCTCGATTCGCTCGGGTTCGTCCCTAGGGTATGTATACAACTTCCCTGTTTGAATCGGATATTATTAAATTTTTCATTGGTTTTAATTTTATTTCGTGGGACCCTTTTTTTCTAAAATAAAAGTAGCCTAGGTTACTCCTTATTACATCAGATATATGCCAGTGAAAGTCCCGTCGAAATCGGTCCAGCCATTTCAGAGATTAGCCGGAACAAACAGACAGACAGCAGACAAAAATTTAAAAAAATGTTGTTTTATATGTACCGTGTATACATCCATTTTTGACATTACAAACAGACACTTCAATTTTATTTATCTGTATAGATTATATAGTTTTGTACTACTGATAATACTGAGTAATACTGATTAATTAATATTAACTAACGTAGAAAGTAATGAACAATTTTAACTAAATTTTGTGATAAATGTAGTGATAATTTATTACTCGGGTCAACATTTAGGACACCTATTGTACGGGAAAATCTCTCATTACCACGGAAAAACACACAATTGGTACCTCCGAGTGGACACCTCGACTTCATATAAAAATTAAAATTATAATTTATTCCACAAAAAACTATTAGTAGTAGTTTTAAGAACTTAACATTGATATACAAACATTTTTGGTTTTATATATCCATGGGGAAAATACAAAAATGAAAAGTTTAAACCCAAGTCGCTCATAAACATAGTATAAAAAATTTCTTGCTTCCTCGAATTCACGCAAAGGGTTTTGACTTGATTTTGTAAACAGTTACATTAGTAGAAAGATCTCTAAGCGAGGACGATTTTTGTACATACTCGTAATTTATATATATTTTGTACAAAATGGCTGAAGAATGACGGTTTTTTGACATAAAAATCGTTTTCATACTCTTACTCCCTCATACAGGGCTAACGCTGGCTAAACCTTAAGAGATACATTAAGAACAGTGTACTACAATATTGTTGGCCTTAAAAGGGCCTACAGGAATGCATCTGTGATAGCATGTGTCTATCTCCTAAAGTACCATCACAATATAAAACATTTTTATCCATTTAAAACGTGCCTACCGACGTACCAAATCGAAGTGAGGGTAAGTCGCTAGTATAAAATGAAATTTTAGGATGTACGTTTGTAATATTTTTAATATTATAGGCAATAGAAATAGATTTAAGTCAGTGGTAGCCCAGTGGTAACACGCTCGCTTGGGAAACCGAGTGAAGCGGGTTCAAATGCCGGGTCTCGCACCTCTGATATTTCTAACATGATTACCACTTGACTTACGGCGAAGGAAAACATCGTGAGGAAACCTGCATGTCTGAGAGAACCTAGCAAGTTTTCGAAAGACATGTAAAGTACGCCAACCCGCACTTGGCCAGCGTGGTGTACTATGGCCTGATCCCCCTCCGTATTGAAGAGAGGTCCGTGCCCAGCAGTGGGACGTTAAAAAAGGGCAACCGAAATAATATATTTGCATTGTTCAATCATCTATAAGGCTCAAATCTGAAGTTAATTCAAATGTTTGTCGAATTAAATTATCGCGAAATATGAATGATGAAGAAAGCAAAAGCTTTACGGAGGAGTTTATTCATTTTGGTTTTGGACAGAATTCTAATGACCAAGTCTCCTAAAAATATCAATTAAAGTATAGAGGTTTAACTATTGCAAATAGTTTTCTTTGATCGTCTTTTCTGAAAGTCGACTTCATTTATGAGATCGCTTATTAAATGGTATTTGTGAAAGTCCATAAGAAGTTTGAAATTAATTACAAATGATCATCTTAAATTGTTTTCTTTGTATTCAGATCAGTGCTTTAAAGGATAACGCGTAAATGCTAGCTATGTTATTAAGGATATATGCTACGTAATTAATAAACCGGTAAAATCTTTTAAGGTTATATTTCAAATGTTCTTAATTTGCAATAAAAAATAAAAAGCTACACACATGCACTATAAGTATGATTTAACCGATTAGCGAAATGCAAAATCGAAAAACTAACTACTGCAGCCTAAGTAAATTACAATTATTATGAATTGAGTTTACTCTAGTATCACCAATCACATATATTAATAACTCACACAGCTACATGCTTACGTTTTTTATTGCTCAAGATATCAGATTTTTAATTAAGATTAGATTTATTTGATGTACATTTTAGTGCTTTGGTTCATTTATTAGTTTGCTTGAATTGTTTCCTGAGCTCGCAGTCTATTACGGCATGGATATCGGATAAACCTTTGTATGTTTTAGACTACAATATCTTACGATCAAGTTGGTTCAAAAGTGCGTGTAAAAGAGGAAATAATGGAAATTTCATATTGATTTCGCTGTTTAAAAAGGCAACGTCTCCACACTGTCGAAAAACAGAAAACAGAATACGGAAGAATCGGACTATAATTTTATTAAAGCGTTTGTATGTGCGTAAGTATATGTGAATATATATTTTTTACTCATACACATTGAAAGAGCTGGAGGAATGGATGCTTAGTACACAGTAGACTGATCTAAAAGATCACATAGCTACTGTTATTCACTTAGGGATGCACCAGAGCGAAGCGAGAGTAAGTCGAAGAGTAATTTTTTTTTAGTATTCTAAATGCTAACTCATGCTAAGTATCTCTACTCACCTTTGCACTTTTATAAAATAAAAATTTAATGTTATTTTTACATAAATCTAATAATAATAATAAGAACCTTGTGGTTTCTCTTGTATCCTTGAAATTATATTATTTTAAACTTACACTATTAAAAGTCAGTTTCATTTTATACCGCGAAGTTGAAGCGCATTTAATAGATTACTTTAACATGACAACTTTTTCGATCCTTAGCTAATGAAATTTTCCTATGCTTTCATTCAATCATCAAACTGCGGTACGGTGCCCTACAGCCCCTACATTAATTTGATTAAAATGGAAGAAGATGCGTATTATTATCCAGTGACAGCTAAAGTAGTTAATAAAAAATAATGGCTATTTTAATTTATCTACATTCTAGGACATGTAATTTTCAACTATGACGATAAGAGTAATTTGTGTGGTGCGTATGTATGTATTTTAAATAATCGCGTGTTTGTTAAACATATTAGAGTATATTTTATAATAAATTAAGAGTAAACAAACATTTTTAAAAACAAGCTTTTATTTGAATTCCCTAAAAAGAAGAAAATAAACCGCCATATGGCGGCCGCCATATTGGATTTTGCATATTGTGTTTCGCTCATCAAGCCCTTTCATTTGATGTCCAAATCACAAGGGTAACTACGGAAATTATAAATCGCCATTCTGTAACTTCCGCCATATTAGATTAAAAAGGGCGGCATTTAGGTAATTGTACATTGTATCGGGAACAATTAGTGTGCCAAATTTCAGCTCAACCGGACACTCGGAAGTGGGTCAAATTTAACTTGTAAGATACCATTACACAGCCCGCTACAGGTGAAACTAAATAAAAGCTGGTGAAAAGAAAATGTATTTTTTTATTATTCGTATAATATAAATAGTGGTTTTATACTAATTAGTTTTGAAGTAATCATTCAGTTTTATGAAAGCACAACGTTCATTTTATGAATAACAAGAAAATAAATATTTATTAAAGAAGATACGAAAATAGAAAGTTAATTTTGAAATTACCAAACTACAAGAAACATGTAATTTTTTAATGTATTTTCTACAAAACAATGCGTTAAAGTCGCTTTGAAAATTAATATATAATCGTTTATACTCGTAACTCCATAATAGTTGGCTTACTTTAAAATGTCGCTTAGAAATATCTACTTCATTTTTAAAGACCTAAGTATCAAAAGATGTACAATAAGGTCCAAAAGTGTTTTATTTGTCTTCATTTTCTTATTCACATCAATCGCATGGGAGGTAGGTGGCCTGTTAAATTAAAGCTATATAAAAGCAATGGTGTTCAAGTAAAATGAGTGTAGCATACGGACATGACGAATGAAATTAAAAGAGTTTTAGCCACACAAAACCCTTAATGTTTTTTAATGGTCCATCAATCTATTTAAATATCAATATAAGAAACACTTTATAACAGAATAATTTTTTTCAAATATTTCTTATATATCAATTTGTGACGTATTCATAATATTATATATTCAGATATGCTTTATAGTTAGTAGGTATAGCATCGAGACCAAACATATATCTTATTCTTATTAAAGTTTGATAAAATGAATACTAGTACATAGTATTCTCTCGCTAAAACTCAAAAAGTGCTGGACCAATTTCAATAATTTTGTTGTTGATTTATGGGGTTTGTCAGGGGTGGTTTTGAGTATAAAAAATAGGGAAAATAAAAAAGATAGGTGGAAAATCGAATAATTTAAAACTGTTCATTTTGTACCTATGTACTATATATAATAATATATAGTGCATTATTCCATACCAACGGTTAAAATGTGCCTAGGCACGAACCTGAGCGAAGCGAGGATGAGTCGCTAGTTAATAATAAGTTTATTAATTTTAAATGCATCAAAATAAGCTTGTAAATCTATATATATAACTAGCGACTCACCCTCGCTCCGCTCGGGTTCGTCCCTGGGGTTGGGTCTGGGAGGACCACCCTTATCCTTATCACTTAGGGGTATGTAAAATAGATAGTAGCCGATTCTCAGACCTACTGAATACGCATATAAAATTTGGTAAAAATCGGTAAAGCCGTTTCGGAGGAGTACGGTAACTAACATTGTGACATGGAAATTTTATATATAAGATAAAATTGTAACTAAGTCGAATCTGTACATTAAATATTTTTTGGAAAATCTAATTGAAATAGACATTATTATCGATACAGAGTCCGAATCTATAGTTTTTAGAATTTTTGTCTGTCTGTCTGTCTGTTACCGCATCACGAGAAAATCACTGGACAGACGTGGCACTGAACGTGGGCGGAGCCGCGGGCAATGCTTGTATTACTATAAAAATTTATTTAATCAAACAAAATTCTCTCAACAAATATGTAAATATCTATTATTTAAATAATAAATCAGTAAACCAGTACGCAATATTAATTAGTACATTTTGTTAATCCATTGATTTTATCGGTACAAATAATATTTGATTTCCGTTTACATTTATAAATTTTAAGCCTAGATTCACAAAGTACGAGCTTTTAAAATAAAACGGGCTTTAACTGCAAACAAAAATAGCCGGCTATTTGTGTCCGAGTGCAAAACAATGGCACACTTGAACTGAGGGTATACAGAGATGATGGCTGGTTAACGTCCGTCGTAGAATTTCAATTTAGAAATGTAGCTGCCGTCCACCTTTATTTCTTTTAAGCACAGAATTAGTAATAGGTTATTTTCTTTTCTTTGTGACTTCTACAGTGTGCATGATTAAAGGTGTGTCTTCGTGTTTCGTAATAATAGGAAAGTACTCGTTCATCTTGAGTTCTAGACGTCCACGTTAGCAACACATTTTTAAAAATATATTATATGTTTTATGTTTTCTTATAATGAATTAGCGATTCACTCAAATCTAACAGTTTAATTAAAGTTTCCTAAATCTAAGATTAACTGACGGAAAAAAACTGGATTATGAACCATTTTGCTATATCTATACTAATGTTATAAAGATAGAAGGTAAAGTTTGTGAGTTTTTGAAGTTGTAGGGGATATCTATAATCTCTGGATCTACTGAACCGATTTAGATGAAATTTACGAACCGATTTAAAAAATATAGGTAAGAAAATAGATTGGTACCCTGGAAAGGACATAGGATGCTTTTTATCCCGGAAACGTCCCTTAAGGGGATGAAAATGGGGATATTCTATGGGATATCCTATGATCCTATGGGGAATCAATTTAGTTTTAGTTAGTTTTACTTTTATATAAAATAAGCTTTTGCCCACGGTTCTGCTCGCATAGTTTATTTATGTAAAATTTGCTTTGCTTCTAAAGGTCGGAATTTGTTAAAGAGCCTGAACCCTCGTCTATAAACAATTTCTTTAGATTAATCTTGTTAGCTAAGAATTCATTTTATAAAATTAATACTGTATGTAAATCGCAATATACATACAGTATTAATTTTATTATATTTAAATGTAAAAAATGTAAAAGTCTAAATAAATGTAAGGTGACCTAAATAAGTACGTACCTATACACATACATACACATATTATGTAGGTCACTTACATTTACTTAGTTGCAAATCCTTAATTTCATACTATTTGATACCCCTAACATGGTCTGATTTTTGTGTTTATACAAAAATCATATAGAAAAATATTCTTAATTTTCCAATTTATTTCCTTTTTAAGCTTTATTCGAACTTTTACGAATATTTAAAAAAAAGAACCAAGTCGTTCTCAAGTGGAAAGGAAGGAAAGGCTTACCAACGGACAGAATATTTTATTTACATTAACTAGCGGCTCACCCTCGCTTCGCTCGGGTTCGTCGCTAGGTACGTTTTAAATAGAGATAAATAGTTATTAGCCAGCGCTAGCCATATACTTTTTTTTCGTTAATTTTTCTGATGTTTTAATACTTATTATCCTATTCCGGACTAAGAGAAATCCAAAAATTCAAATATCATAAAAATTGGTCCAGCCGTTCTTGAGTTTTATGTCACGTCACACGGGAACGCAATCGAACGGGATAAAAAGTATCCCATGTCCGTCTCCTGGGTCTAAGCTACTTCCCCACCAATTTTCAGCCAAATCGGTTCAGCCGTTGTTGAGTTATAAATAGTGTAACTAACACGACTTTCTTTTATGTATATAGATATAAATGAAGATATATTTCTTTACTTTTTTTTCATTTCGTTCTATTATTTTTATTATATAATTATTATAGAATATAAAGCGTTAAATACTAAATGAAAAAATACAAGTAGCACAATTACACCATGACCTTTATATATATATATATATATATATATATATATATATATATATATATATATATATATATATATATATATATATATATATATATAAAGCTTTGTTTTGTTTGCAGGGTTGGGAAGGAAGGACGGAGAATGGAGGTGAGGGAGCTGAGCCACCGCTACCAGCACATGCACCTCTGGACGCAGTCTGGCAACCAGTGGCTGGCACTAGGTAAGTCACTCACAATCAAAAGTGTTTTTGTGGCTACAAGAAATACTTGAATGTTTTAAATATTAATATTTATAATTAAGAAAATAATAATACTTGAGCAATTATAACATATACAAATTTATATTGTGGGGGTTCCCCCTTACATGTGGAGCCCCCGAGTCTGCAGCCTCGGCTATCCTCCCCTAAATCCGGCCCTTCACTAACCTATTTCACACTACTTTACTCGCTTTAATATTGATGACGGGTTCAATAGGAAGTCGAGTATTCCCTCGAGCCGCACTTAGTATGTACCTGTTCCGGCAAATTGTCACGATAATTATTTATTCCGTTTGCGTGTGTGTAATTAGTGCAGATGGATGTGTCGCTGTGATAAAAGATACATTATTGACATCGATCTTTATAACGCTAGGTCACGCTAACACTTGTTAACCTAAATAAATATATATAAAAAAGCCTCAGTGTTTTGTTCTTGAGATTTAATTTACAGTTATAAAACTTAGTAATCCTCGAGGCAAAGAAATTCTTTATTACTTGGGATGAAAACTTTTCTAATCCCGCCTTCATGGCGGTACTCATAATACTGTAACCACCTGGATAAACTGGTTTAAACAAATAAGCATTACAGCGGTTAGCGTTATACCAATAAGTTACAGAGGCTATAATTTTAAAGGGAGCTCCTCCAATAAATTGGGAGGCATTAAATTTTACTGTTAAACGCGACAAATCTTGGCTTGAAGCCAACGATTGTTCTCTGTTGTTCGTTTGTTGTATTTATTTTCAAAATCTGCCCAAAACATAAATGACGTGGATGTCAGAAAGTTATAATTGAACCATTCAGTTGAAGAAAATTTTATTCGTGCTCATTCTATTTGGGCGATCTAAATTTTGTATCTACACTTCACTTGAGGGGTAGACAAAACATAGTAATCTTTTTTGCCATACAGGATATTCTCCTACAGTCATATTTTGCGTGCTTTTTAGTATTACCCAACACGCTTTGTAGTACCTGATCGTGACAAATATGTGTCCGTATCGTCATTATAAACATTCACCCTACACTACACACCCTAAAAATAACATGACACACGGATATTAGATGTGTCATTGTATCATTAAAATAAATTAAAACCTCTTCGATATTTAGAAATGTTCTGTTAAGAATTGGTTAGTTTTGAATTTTTATTAAAATACTAGCATTGCCCGCGGCTCCGCCCGCGTTAAGATGACCAAAAACCAAATTCTTAGGTAGGTAGGTATTTACGTATTAGTATACTCTTACATTGCAGTTTCTGTATTTTTTCTCAGAAAAGAGACATTTCCCCGCGGTATAAAGTATTCTATATGTTGACCCGGATAACCAGCTATCGCCATACCAAATTTCATCAAAATCCCTCCAGTGATTTTTCTGTGATGCGGTAACAGACAGACAGACAAAAATTCTAAAAACTATAGATTCGGCCTCTGTATCGATAATATTGTTTATTTCAATAAGTTTTCCCAAAAAATATTTAATGTACAGATTCGGCTTAGTTACAATTTTATTACGAGTATATGTATAGATTAGTGTTTAATGGAAACTTTACTTAGTCAAATACGTAATATTCAGAAAAGCATTATTTAAATATGTCAAAGTAAATAGGCCAGGTTTTGATAGATATATAAAGTATATCTCATTACCGAGGCGTTTGAAAATTTCATAAAAGAGAAGCGCTAACGAGGAGTGATGGTGAAAAAAAACCCTTTACTTTAAAAGTTTCCTTTTCCAATTTGCTAACTGCTTGCCTCATTTTCACTCTGCTGTTGAACCATTTTACTGTGCTCGCTGCTTCCTGTTATTTTACCTAAATGAATGCATTGAAAACAATTTTTTATATTGTTAATATAAACTATCAACTGCCTCGGCGGTGTAGTGGCTAGCATGTACGGCTGCACACTCGGAGGTCCTGGGTTCGAGTCCCGGGTCGGGCCAAGTTTAGTTATTGAGTCTTTCTGTATAGTAAGTGGTGTTTTACCCACGTGCCTCGGAGAGCACGTAAAGCCGTCGGTCCTGCGCCTTAACTCTCACTGGTCGTGTCGAGTGGTTGTTCCACCGGAGTATGAGAGTGACAGGAATAGAGAGTGCACTTGTGTCTGCGCGTACACTTGTGCACTATAATATCTCCTGCGCAGTTGGCTAGTCTCAATGAGATTGGCCGCCGTGGCCGGAATCGGTCAGGAGAACATCATAAAATATATATTTTTTATTTTTTCGTATGTTAAGGATAACTTCATATTTCTAAACAATCATTGTTACTTAATTACTCAGCATCAAACATTACATTTATGTTCTGTTGTAACTTACGGAAATCTTTAGGTTAAAAGTAAAATACAACATCATTTTTCTACTATATCCCTAAAAGGAAAATAACATAAATAATTTGGTATTTCATAGTATTTTAATGGAAAACAAAAATAATATGGCCGCATATTTTGACCAAGTTTTGAAACAAAAATATCCCATATTAAATTTCATTATTTCATTGAAAGTATTTTGGAAGCTCTATAATTTTTTTACAGAATTTACCAGCGCATACTTTAAAAGTTAGAGGGGGATAGAATGTGTATGATTTTGAAATCTTAAGTTTGTAATTATTGGCTTAAATAAAAAAAGTCTTGAGAATACATCTATTACATATTCAAAAACCACAATTAAAAAATTTACGTAAGTTTGTGGAGTATCAGTATCAACCAAGACACTTATCGTCTCACATATAAAGCAGTAATAGTTTCCGAATAATATGGCTGCGATAGACGGATAGATCAAGGGGTGGACAGACGGACAGACATTTCGAAATTATGTATAAGGTTACGTTTTTCCTTTTGGCTACAGAATCTTAAAAATAGGACATTGCATATATGGACCAGGGCCGAAGCCTTTAAAAATAGTAAAAAGTGACAAAAAAAATAGTAGGATGAAACCCACTGAAAAAGGAAGAGAATATAACAAAAATGAAAGGAAAAATAACTTACAGGCGATCTGAGGTCGGCAAGTGGAAGGCGATGAGGGTTTAAGGGTAAAAACGGCTTATCTCGATTTCCGGCAAAACTACAAGTCCAATGAAAAAAAGTCAAATGGCAAAATTGTAAGTAATAAAAAGATCTACAACTTTTGTATTTACACTTTTTTAATGGAATAATAATAATAATGCAAAAAGTATAGGCCAGAAGGGCCTAGCCCCTAATTTTCATACTAACTTCAATCTCGTCAGTGTTTTCATTCGGTTGTTTTATATGCCTGAGTTTGAACATTGCTTTACAAGGTGAGCAAAATATATGTAAAATATGATTATACACAAAGAAACTCTCCGATGTTTCTTTGAAGTTGTATTTATTTCGCAAGACGTTGGTAAAGTTATTCTTTGTAAAGAATAGAATGGCTTCAAAAATACGTTTGCGAAATTCATGGCGTTTAACTTAAAGCACAAACAAAGTTACCTATTTATTTTTTCTATTGATAAATAAATTTGTTTTTATTGACTGATATTTCTATACCAAGACCAAACCATAGGATCTGAAGAATTGATTTCATAATATATTTTTCTTATAACGACATAGGTAACCATTAAAGGATATTTTAAAAAATAAATCCCACAAGGGGTTGAAGGGGCAGGCAGAAAAAACACACAAGGGGAGTGGCAAAGTTTTCATAAAAAATAATTTTATGGCCTAATATAATTTCTGGCCTATTTAATTATTGAAATTATAAATCCGAGGGTGTGTTTTGAATTTCGTGGCTTTGGGACGACAATGATGATATAAAAAAACCAAAAGTTAGATATTAATAATAATAATAATATGTTGATTATTAAAAAACGAAGAAGTTACATTTTAGTGACTGTACTCTTTAAAATTGAGAAACTTGTTCCTTCGTTTCCTGTATCTGGTCGATTGACAGATTTTTTGAATTAGAGAATTGGTCCACTAAAACTATTTTTTTAACCTTGCTCAATTATACAACTATGTATGTGCCGATAACGAACACTCGAGGAACAGTTGACGTAGTTCTGTTTTATAGTAGACCCTCGTAGACAAAGGCAATTGTAGTGTTAAGAGGTATTCAAAGAATCTCAGTTCTAGAGCACTCCTATCTACGACTCTTGAGCGAGCCTTCATTAAGAACTATGTGATGTATCTATCATACATTAAGTACTAGTGACAACTGATTTGATTGATTTTGTGATGACCAGATCTCGTAACGCTCAGATATAGGATTTTCTAAGTAATTTTGCAACATTATTTTTTAAATCAGTTATTTACAAGACCTTATTACTGTACATAACATTGATCTGTTCCTACTAATTAGGATAAAGCAACAAATAAACTTTCCTAATTATAATATTAGTATCGAAGCTCTGTGTTGGTACAAAACCATCGGGTTTACATATTAATTACTATTGTCGTCATTCTCCAGTGATTTACGGTTTTATTTGTTATGACAACTTTATTATAATTTTAATATAATGAAATTTACTTTATATAGGTCTGTTGCTTTCAGATTATCTTGCTTGTAATAAAAGAAGATAATTTTCATCAATCAGATAGTTAATGTAGAGTACATTGACTTACTGATGATATTACATGAATCGTCTAATTGCTTAAAACAAATAAACTGTAGTTAGCTGAGCTTTTAAGACATTTTACGACTTTACTGGACTTCTTAAGCTGTTTGCAAACAGAATTAAATGGCTTTGATGTGTACTCTTGTTCACATCGTAGAATGCAATGTTATACTAACACAGTTTTATTTACTTGAATTATTATATGACAAAGTCAACAAGTGCGAATTGGCGGACTTCACATGTCTTTCGAAAACTTACTAAGTTCTCTTAGATACATTTCATTCTTTTATTCTTTCACTCAGTTTCTCTTTTCTACTCATTTATGAAAGCGTCATAACCGATCCGGATAGTTTATTTCATTGCATTCAATTAAGGCAGTTCACAACGTGCTTCAGAGAAATTTCTTGTTCTGGAATATAAAAAAATTAGAAAAATAAAGCTAACTAAATGTCAGTGCATAATAAATGTAAGGCACCAATTTAAACCTACTTTTAATATCCGTATTTACTTGTTACTTGATATTTTGAAAGTTAGTTTACTTCCGGGTACTAAAAAGTAATAAATATGTAATAGGACAGGATTTTTCGTATACAGATAAGTATCAGATATTTTGGGACTCGGTGCCAGTGGACGCAAGACACATAGGTTTAAATATTAATACATCACAGCACAGACAAAGTTAACTTACCTTGTTTGTCCACTCAAGTTTTTATATATTTAATCATCAGGAACTCTTGATGTTTTGAAATATTGATTGTCTAGATAATTCTAAAAGTGAGTACAAATAATTAAATAGAATATGAGAAGATAATATATGTATATACATTATTTATATATCAGCATAACGTGTTTGTTGCTTTTTTTTTTTATAAATGTATTATGTTTTTTTTATATATTTCCGGGAAAATGCTAGTGATTTATTATTAATTTATTGATATACCACAAAAAATCCAAATAAAAATTTGATATCATGACATCAAACATGATAGGTAGTTAATCTCTAGTGTGAGAACATGAAGTGTGTTGTAGGTATAAATTAAATATACAATAACACAAAGAATATTAACCTAAATTTGTAAAGTAAACTTTTTTACTTCTACTTGTCGTATAATTAATCCTTACACTTTTTGCGGACTTAACACAAGAAATTCTAAAACAAGTTCGCATTCCAAACCGCAGCATAGCGATGTGTCGTGTGGTTTATCCTTTATATCTTTCTCTAATTTAATGATTGTATTTTATTTACGTACGTGTTTAGGAATCAGTAAAAATATTTTACTTCGGTCTATTTTTTTTAAGCGAGTCTACGAACACCACAGAACTTTATCCGTGCCTTTTTATGAGCTTTTGTTTTATTTGGAGTGATTTCTTTTCTCTCGATCTCGCCGCAATATTGGGAATTTAGTTGATATAGAGTTTACAGAATTCTGGCTGGATGATCTTTCATGGCTGCTATTTGGAGCTTTCTTCCTGTGTCCTCCTAGGTGTTCTTGGTGAGATCGGACTATTATTAAAAAATGCGAAGGTTGGTATGTGAGTTTGTATGTATGCTTATTACTTTTTTACGCTAAAACGGCTGGACGGATTTGAATGAAATTTTGTACTCAGATAAACTATGACTTGGAGTAACACATAGACACCTTAGACCGTACACAAGCGAAGCGTGTCGCTAGTGTACAATAAGAGTGATAAAAATTAGTTTAAACTGTAACTTTTAAAGAAAACCAAATGGTCTTAAAAGGTTATAGGCAATCTAAATGGACTCATTTCAATGGTTTTTTTTACTAAAAACTTCAGTAGAGATAGATCTAGTTCTATTTATTGTATTTAATAAAAGTCTTTCCAGTTGTTAAGCTTATTACATCTTTTTGTATCTGAGCGTGAGAATAGTATAAACAAAAATGGGATATTTGACTTCATCGAACGAGTTGAATTTTAGAACATGTTCGCATAAGCGAAGGTCCTACAATGATAAAGTAACCTGCATCTGCCGGGAAAGTTTGCAGATTGCCTTAATCCTTGAAAATTTATTATCTTATGATAATTTAATCGACATTGTGAGTAGATAGCGACTTTAGATATGCTATAATTATTATATTACAAATTAAATGTATGTAAATATATTTAAACATTAATATGTATTTGTATGTTAACTAGTACGTATGTTTGTCTAATTTATAATAACCATTTTTTGAGCAATTATTGACCCTTAAACGTGGCTACCTTTAAATGTGTTTTTTTTTTAATTTTTGTACTTTTAATTCATGAATATTTAAATGCTATGTACACTTATAATTGACATAAATATAAGGTATATTATTATTAAAATGTTTTATATGTATGTTGTAAGTGTGCTTTTTAAAAATAAATGAATAAATAAATGTGCCGCTAATATAACGTTGTAGTCTGCCCGAAATGTTTTACTTTGAAGCATTCTGTCGTATCAGCGTTAGTTTATTTTTTTTTTGTTAAAATGTAACACATTTTGTAAAGTAGGACAACAACTTAGTAAATCTTTAACTAACCTTCTTCATTCTACGCGACATATGCTAATCAAGATAGGACTAAATGCCACAAATCAAAGAATTAATACAGCTAAGATTTGTAAAATCTGGCGACTTTATGATGATTTTTCATCAACATTGATTAAATATATAGCGTCAATTTATTTATTATTCAATCTTCACGCGAGTTTCCACAGGTTATGAAATGTAACCAATTTTATCCTTATATATTCGATAGATCGTTTTTATATGGGTATTTCATCCTCTCTTTGATCTAATGTACCACTAGGATATTGCCTTTGGCTTTCCACGTAATTATTTCAATATAAAGTTATAGAAATAAACGAATTTATGATTATGAGTTATGTAAATTATGGACAGCTAAATCTGCAAACTCGGACGTACTTAAACAAAATAATAATGTTTTAAGTATTCTTAACCGATTTCAAAAAAAGGGGAAAGGTCCTCAGTTCGACTATATAATTTTTTTAATTATACTATCTTTGTTTAAATTAATAAATTACTATGAAATGAGTTTAAAGTCCAATCTCCATACGCCCTTTACAGTTTAATTGTACGAATAGATCAGTAATAAATAATTAGAGCCATTGTTTCTCATAGTCTCTTCAACTGATAACTCAATAAACAAATATAGGCTGCAGAATTTAATTATTTGCTTTTATCATGTTAAAGTTATATCAATTACGATGTGATTAATACTGTCATTCAGTACTCGATAGTAAAATTAATCTGTTTATTCGCATAATCATTTGTGAATAGATATTGAAAATCAGAAATGCTTGATTTCGATTATACTCTATATTATACGTTGTTACGTTTTAACGTTACGTATAGATTTGTCAGAGATGAGATATTTTCCTGCAGTAAACAGTATTTTATATGTTGATCCGGATAAACAGCTATCTTCATTCTAAATTTCATCAAAATCTGTCCAGTGGTTTTCTCGTGATGCTGTAACAGACAGACAGGCAGACAAAAATTCTAATAACTATAGATTCGGCCTCTGTATCGACAATAATGACTATTTCAATAAGATTTTCCGAAATATATTTAATGTACAGATTCGAAGTTTTATTATATGTACAGATTATACTTATTGTTAGTAAACATTATAATTAATTATTACTATTTATTATGTCTTACTATAATATTATTACTGTCTTATAAAACTTATTCTTAGTAAGATGGATTTTTTGGGATTTGTGGATGCATCAACGTTATTGGCATAGAGATTATAAGGCTACTTTTATTTAGATACATTTAATGTATTAGTTTGTAGACTTCAGAATAACAAAGGTGGAGTATAATTATATGAATATCTTAGTTAGGACTTAGGTGTATATTCGATAGATATGGTTGTTACGAAGACGCGATATTCAATTACGGCCCTGAATTCGACACATTTTGCATTAATAAACGATATTGTTTGGCAAAAAGACGTTAGAACTGTGACATGACAAAGGCTGACAAGATAAAATCTTCGTTTAAAATGACTTTTAGTGTATTATTTTCCTTTTTTATTTAAGTGACTAACATCGACGTTGAAATGTGTGAGTGGAAACGTTTTTAATATTTACGAGGGAACTCCATTTTAAGACTCTCGCCTTACATATTTCATCGCGGTGCTACCTGCATGCAATAGAATATTACTGTAAGGAAAAACCCTGTTTCATGTCAAAAATATAAGAGTTGTATTATGCTTTATATTTTTCTTGTAAAAAGCTTGTATTATCCATTATAATATATATTTTTTTTAAATTAAGACTTTAAAGAATTATTAAATACTAATATTATAGAAAAATAGTTTAGTAAAAAGCTATATCTTTAATTGTTTGTAATGTTCTAATAGTCATGTATGTACCTATGTACGATGGAAAAACCTATAATTTATTCATATCCCCCAAATTGTGACGTTGTTTAGATATTGTATTTTACGAGCTACATTAATCTTAATCTATACTAATATTATAAAGAGGTAAAGTTTGTGAGTTTATGAGTTTGTGACCTTGTAGGGTGTAATCTCTACTGAACCGATTTTCAAAATTCTTTTACCAATAGAAAGCCACATTCTTTCTGAGTGTCATAGGCTATATATTAACCCGAAGAATGAAAAGACTGTCATGGTAGTCGGATTAACAAAGTAAGTCGGAGAAAAAACGGTCGAACGAAAACGTTTCTGACGAATGCTGCCTCAACGATGAGAGATATATGATTATGTTTTAGATAAAAGTTGTAGAACTTAATAATGCCTACAAAAAAGTCAGCGACAGCATATGTCTAAATCTCATAAAAAGTAGTTTTTTATATTAAAAAAATAATTTAAATCGGTAGGTCATGTTTATTGGTCATATTATCAACAATTATGAATTCTTATCAAAATAAGTAAATTTATCGTCTAAAATGTTCAAAATAAAAGACTTTTCCCTTTTACTGCATATAATTTGGAGAAATGGTTAAAGAGATAATACTACATACTCGTAGGTATGGACGAACCCGAGCGAGCTGTTTGTCTGTTTTTCTCTTTGTACGGGCTTATCTCCGAATCTATTGGACCTATTTAAATGAAATTTTACATAGTGGTACCTTATATCCCCGGGCAACATCTTAGATACTTTTCATCCCGGAAAATTAAAAAGTTCCCGTGGGATAGTTAAAAAACTATAACAACTTATACAGCTTAGTACACAAAAACTTCTGATTGGATTTTAATGAAACTTTACAATAATATAGTTCATACATGACAAAAACGAATCAGCTACTTTTCATCCCGGAAAATTAAAGAGTTTCCGTGGGATAGTCAAAAAACTAAAGTAACTTTTACAGCTTAGTAGACAACAACTTATGCACCTAATTTAGTAAAATTTGGCATGCTGATACATTATATTGCCGGTCAAACAACAGTTTACTTTTCATCCCGGAAAAATGAACGGTTCCCGTGGGATAGATCTGTTTATGCTTTTCTAGAGGCGACCCGAACGAAGCGAGGGTGAACCGCTAGTACTAAATAAATACGTATACATATTACATAAGCTTCCCCCAGGTATATGGTATTGTTTTAAATACTAATAATAAAACAAACTGAAGGGTTTGTGTTTTTGTTTGTTTGAACGTACTAATCTGTGGGTCAGTTAGATTTGAAAAAATATCTTACAATTAGTTTATTTTTTGAAGTAGTTAATAGAGAAATAAAGTATGCGGAGCCGCAGGACAAAGTAGGTATTATAAATTTTAACAAAATATCTAGTGTACACTGTATACATATATCAATAATACAGTGAAATGCGTCTATCAACAACAATGGCACTCTACGGTGTCAGTCCTCATCTCGGCATCCGTTTATGCACCGCGGCATACGGCGTGTCCTTTGAAACATCACGGAAACCCATTAATGATGCGTCTCTCATGTAGCGGAAGAGGTTACCCGGCTTGTCGGAATTTCATTAGACTTCCGGAATTTGAATTAAGCTCTGGAGAAATATTCCTTGTGCTCGAGAAAACTTATTTCATGGGTGGTAAATGTTGCCGGCTCATTTGAAAAGAATTTTTCAGTTAATTGTTTGAAGATAGTTTCTAAAGTTACAGAATGTTTATTGTACCACAAAATGAATATTTGTTTTGAAGTATTTCTATATAAAATGGGTAAAGTGTGGGTGGAGAGTTTAATAAATAAGTCATCGAGATATCGGTGAAGAGTGAAGCTACTGAACACTAGAGTGCTAAAAATCTATACTAATATTATAAAGAGGTAAAGTTTGTGAGTTTGTGATGTTGTAGAGTGTAAGCTCTGGATCTACTGAACTGATTTAGATGAAATTTGGTAAGGAGATAGTTTGGAATCCTGGGAAAGACATAGGATAGTTTTTTATCCCGGAAATCATCCTTTAAGGAGATAAAAATGGGAATGAAAGTTTGTATGGGGAAGCAAGGGACTTCTAGAGACAAGCCCGAGCGAAGCGAGAGTGAGTCGCTAGTACCTAATAAAATCACATCGTTGTAATAACCATATATTTTTTCGTTATTATTTGTTATTGAATTACATACTACTTACTAATTTTAATTGTAATGTGAAAAACAACGCAAAAATAAATAACCCCAGCGAAAGAATTCCTTAGGTTTAAACTATATATTACAACAAGAATATAAACTAAATTGTCAAAAACATCTCATCTTAAATAGCGTACCTACACTTTTTTTTTAAGTATGCTAAACCCCATATATCCCTATAATATCTTTTTGTTATACGAAACTTTCAATATTGATTTGTGTAGGGCGTAGGCGGCCACTACATATGTTGATCCCGAGCTAGCCAACAGATCACTAAATTGCCTGTTGCTACTATAATTGGGTTCCATAGATCCGGAGGCAATATATGACAATGGAAAATTGAAAGTAATTTTGTTTTCATCAGTGTCGTAGCCATTTTTTTTTATAATCTCGTTATATCTTATTAAAATGTCGTATTAGAGATCACAATTTTAGTTTATCGATGATCGATCTGTGTGTTTATTTTCAACAAAGGCTTTATTTTTTTGCTTTGTTACTGAGTCGATTCTTAATTGAAAGTTGTTTTTTTCTGGTGACCTTAGATAATAATTAACTTAAATGAAATGTTTATCAGCCTTTAATTAATAATTAATTAGGTTCTTTAAGCATCAGTCGATTGAGTTCAGCAACAAGTTAAGTTGTTAAATATTGAAAAATATGTATTATTTTCAATGTTACATTTTCATAAATTGCGCCCTTGTATCGTATACGTATTCCTTTCTTGCGATAACACGTCTTTGTACTCTAAGTAGGTTGCTTGTCGAGGGAATATGTTAGCGCTGAAGCACAGAATAGGGGTGATAGTATAACTAATATGTGCTACGCCATCGTGATATTTTTCTGTGGGAGACGTATGTTGTAGAGTGCAATCATCTATCGGTATGATAGTTAAGTGAATGTATGACGCATATATTTTTATTTAAAATGTTTTTACGTAACAAAAAATATAGGTACTAAATTCCCATTTGTTCTGTATTTTGGTTTCTTCTTTCGTATATAGTATGGATTAATTATATGACAAGAAACTGATTGTCTGTTTTATTGTTTGAGAGTAGTGTAGAAACAATCCGAGCCAGTTTTATAATATGCACAAAGTATTTTTGCATTTTGTAAAATACATCATTAGCGAATACCGCCTACAAGTGGAAAAGAAGGGGGTCAAGTTACTTTGTATAGAATCTAATATTAAATAGTTAGTATTTCATTTTGAATCTAATTATCTATATCTATACATCTATACATATAATAAAATTCTAACTAAGTCAAATCTGTACATTAAATATTTTTTGAGAAATCTAATTGAAATAGACATTATAATCGATACAGAGTCCGAGTTTATAGTTTTTAGAATTTTTGTCTGTCTGTCTGTCTTTCTGTCTGTCTGTTTGTCTGTTACCGCATCACGAGAAAACCACTGGACAGATTTTGATGAAATTTGGTATGATGATAGCTGGTTATCCGGGTCAACATATAGGATACTTTATACCGCGGGAAAATATCTCATTTCTAAGAAAAAATACAAAAACTTCATTGTAAGAGTATAATTATATAACTAATATGTAAAGCCTAAGAATTTGGTTTTTTGTCATCTGAACGCGGGCGGAGCCGCGGGCAATGCTAGTTATCAATAAAAAAATAGACTTCTTTAAAAAGAAACTATAAAAAATCAGTCATGCCACAATTTAAATTAATTTGGTATGTACATATTTAGTTTTAGATATACATACTCATCACAATATGAAAACAATTCCTATATTAAATGCAAATGTACAGTGTAAATTTTATCGATTTGGTTCCACTATTTACAAGTATAATTTCTCAGCTTGTTACTGCCAATGTATGAGTCCGTATTAAATTACCGATAAGATTACGTTCATGCATAGTTAATGCTTGCGTTACATATGAGTCTAAGATATTAATTTTTGCTAGTTATAAGTTATATACATATATAGTACACACGTCATATAAAAATATTTTAAGTATAAATTATTAAGGAATAAATTATAGTTTAAAAAACTAAAAAGCACTTTAATAATGAAACGAACTAAAAAAAAAAGTGTAATTGTGGAAAAAGCTTGGGGTGCTTTGTACAAGATGTTTATACTAACTCTACTTAAAGAAATCGTACCAATGGAATATCTATAACAACTTATATCGAGCATCCCATGCTTTTTTCACAATAACATTAATTTTCTCGTAAATAATTAAACTAATATTTTTTTACCATATACATTAACTGAATTTTATTTATTACTAGAGACTCGCCCTCGCTTCGCTCGGGTTCGTCCCTAGCTTGCTTCCCAATACAAACTTTCATCCCCATTTTCACCCTCTTAAGGGATGATTTCCGGGAGAAAAAGCATTCTATGTCGTTCCCAGGGTCACAAACTAACTTGTTACCAAATTTCACTTAAATTGTTTCAGTAGATCCAGAGATTACCACCTACAACGTCACAAACTCACAAACTCACAAACTCACAAACTTTATCTCTTTATAATATTAGTATAGATTAACTAAGTCAACATACTAAGTTTGCTTGTGAAAATTAACATGTGATACATTAATAGTGGTTTTATTTACTTAGAGTATTTATAAATAATAAATATATGTATTGAATTCAGAATTTTAATATAAGTTTTATATTTTTATATATCTTATTACGATCGCCATTATATATATGTACATAATTTGTATGTATGAATTAGTATATGGTAATCAACAAATAGTAAATCCTTTAATATAACAAGCGTGAATTAAAATATTTTACAAAAATATAGTCCTTTCTTTGATTTACACGAATATTAAAAAAGATGTTTTTTTTTTTAGATTTTTTGCCTTTTTATTTTACTTTTTTATTCCTGAAGTTTTGATCAAAGGATTCGAAAAACCTCGGAAAAAAATATCCACGATGTTTTATCGAAAAAATAGTTTTCTTTAAAATAAAAAATGTAATCATTTTAATTTTTTCTTGGATATAAATAGAATATGGAGATTTCGGCTTCATGAGATTTAGCAATTTTATTATTTTGTTGAGCTGTTGAATTGAAAACTTCTATAGGCAGGTTGGATTTATAAAAACGATATTTTTTGCAATAGATATTTGAAAAAAAATTATAAACAAATTGTACCTATTTTTTATACATAAATTTTTAAACCTTATGATTTTATTGAATTATTTATTTAAGGTACAATTAGGATCATCAGTTTAGAAACTTTCTAAACGCTCTAAGTACAGTGAGGTCTAATCAGTGGCTTAAATCTGTATTCCTATTACAGTAATCTATATGAAGATAATTAAACAATTACACTTACATGTAAGTAACAACATCGATTATTTTTAGATTACAGATACAAAGTATATATAATTACTTGTAAGTAGTTATGAATTATCTATACTATAATAAAGGAGTAACTTAGCTAAATCTGTACATGAAATATTTTTAAAAACTATGACTATAACGTATTATGAATACAATATAGACCCCAAAACAATAGTTATTAAAATATTTGTCAGTATGTCTGTTTGTCTGTTTGTGTGTGCGCGTTTCACGCAAAAAGTAATGAACCGATTTTAACGAAATTTGATGAATTGATAACTTATTACTCGGGTCCACATTTAGGATACCTTTTACTCCAAGAAAATCTTTCTTTCCCAAGGGAAAAAACAATAACTGGTTTTATCAAGTTCTCCTTAGAAACCTTCCGCTGACTGAACCATAAGACATGCATCAAAACAATGTACTAAAAAATTCTAGGTCTTGAAAAAGCCCACAGAAAAGTCCTCAATAGTATATGTCTATCTCCTAAGGTACACTCGCAATATCTATTCTTATTTATACCTATAATAAATCTAATTTAGTCGAATCGATATGCGCGTTTCACGCAAAAAGTACTGAATCAATCATTTCTCATGTAAGGTATATTTTTTTTATTTTTTATAATACTTTTCTATACCTATGTGTGTACACTGTACATATATACAATACAATATATACAATACAATACGCGTCTTCACTCCCTGTACAAATTGTTTTTGTTTAATTATTATTTTAAATCTTAAGTATACGATTACTGTGCAGTAAAAATGGAGTATAAAATAAATTAATATTTTCGTATAGATATATAGTTTAGATAACAAAAAAAACGAAGTCCTTGTAGCAATATGACCTAAATTCCGTAGATCTAATATTTTTGTAGTGAAAATTTCTATAGGCAGGTTTGGATGAGGAGTAAATTCATGTAAGTCTTCATCGACATGGTCACGTGACGTGTTAACGCTTACACTCAGAGTGCCGATAGATGTCGAAACCAGATAAATGTAAATAGTTTTAATTTACTTAGTATTTAGTTTTAATATCCAAAAAAACAACTGTTTCTTTATAGTTTTTAAGTTTTCACTTCTGTCGGCAGTCCTCATGACTACTTTTTATAAAAAAAAAATTCAACATTGCTATCTACCTCTTATTTCAAAATTTAAATTTTGTGATTTTACACGCGTCGCTTAATACATGACAATACATTCTAGACTGACAAGTAATTAGATGCCTAAATTATTCTTAACTGGTTGGTGGTTAAAGTTCAGAACCATTTAGAAGAAAATTGTTATATCTAATGAAGTTGAAAACCTCCAAGCCTTTTCGGCTTTTATAATTATAATTAGTTTTTCCAGGTCATAGTTTGTCTGTGTCTAAATTTCATCCAAATCTGTCCAGCATTTTCAGCGTGAAGGAGTATAAAACATACAAACTTTCGCATTTATAATAGTGGTGTGATAAGTGTTCAATGTTTCTGAAATACGATGTTTCTGAACACTCTGTCGCTATAAAAAGTTATCTTCGAATATGCGTAAATCCGATAACGCAAGGTCCCCCGACACCAAAACGTAACACATTTCACAACGTAGATACGATATTCTTCCGCCTGATACGTTTTTATAAATAATATTGACAGATACTCGTATATAGAATGCCCTGTTGTAGTGGACATAAAGATTAAAGTACGATAGACTTCACATACTACCCTTATTTTCTTTCGACAGGATTGATATCTTCGGATGATTGCATGAGATATTGTGTATATTTATGTCACATTTCCTCACGATCACGGTTTCGTTCGGATTGTGCGTCGAACTAAATGGTCTATTTTACTCGAGTGTAAGTTTCACATCGAAATCTTTGAGGTAATAAAAGAATTTTCGAAATTGTTACAGAATTTCCAGAGCTTAATCTCAATGACATGTCACAGAACCATACAAATAAATAAGTGAGCTATTATAATTATAAATAAATAAATAAAAATATTTTATTTCCATAAAGAGATACATGAGTCGACAAAGTTTGTGGTTGAGGTCACCTTTTGAGCAAGTAATTTTTGCCTGTATTAATAGACCCCAAATAATTTTTAAATTTGAACAAAATATCAGGGACCGTCATCGTATGTCCACGTTTCGGCCCCGAAACTATATGAAAGTTTCATCGCATTTATATGAACCCTACATATAATTTACATAACTAGATCGCTGCCTGTCGTACGTTGAATATAGAAGTATGCCTAAAGCCGTCGCAGATGTGTTACATACTAAAAGTTACAAAAATTTCATCGCAATGGTTGATTCGATTACAGTATCATAGTTAGGAATACGTATTACATACGTTACAAACGAAAAATATATACTATTTGTAAGTTAAATTATATATATATATATATATATATATATATATATATATATATATATATATATAACTTACAAATAGTATATATCGACTTTTTGAAAATTATACACGAAATAAATAAACCGATAGCTAACTAAAATTATGTAGGTAATATCTTCTAAATATAATTAAATAATATACTAGCGACTCACTCTCGCTTCCTTTCCAAAACAAACTTTTATCCCTATTTTCACCCCCTTAAGAGATAATTTTCGGAATAAAAAGTAAAACAAACTATCTTCTTACCAAATTTCATCTAAATCGGTTCAGTAGATCCAGAGATTACCCCCTACAACGACACAAACTCACAAACTTTACCTCTTTATAATATTAGTATAGATTTATATTCTTTAGTATGGGCTAATGTGACGTAAGTTTACAAAAAAAAAAATATTGGTTGTAAGATTAGAATGCTCGTTGTAGATATATTACTGACAATTTTTTTATCGATTTTTGTAAAGTAAAATTAATAACGACGTGAATATGATGAGATTATATATGATTGATCGTTTCAGCGATGCGAATAATCATTTTTAAATTTTTTTACACTTCCTGCGTGGAATGAGTAGTTTATTAGTAAGTGAAAACAAAGAGATTATATTATGTAGTTTTGAATTCATTGTGATATTTGAAAAACTACAAAAATCTATAAAAAAATGCAGGTTTTTTCCCGAATTTAGGAGCAATTTTTTAATTTTTATTTCCTAAAAACTAATTGGGATTAATTCAAATATATTTAAAAAAAAAAGCTAAATCGGTCCAGTCGTTCTTAAGTGATCCGCTAGCCGCTAACCAACCAACAATATTTCGTTTTTATTTATTTATAAGTATAAATTACTTAAACTACAAATGCCATAGGTATAGTTAATGTGTACAGTATGTATCATACAGTTAAACACTGTCTGAAATCAATGATTAACTCTGCGTTATTTTATATAGAGGAAAGACATATAAAGAAAATTTATTTTTGAAGTTCGAAAAATTTTGGTAAGTGGCATAAAGACTAATATTAAACACAATATACGTGCATAATCTACATATACTCTTACTAATATTATAAAGAGGTAGTTTGTCAGGTTGTACGGGGTAATCTCTGGATCCACTGAACCGATTTAGATGAAATTTGAAAAATAAAATAGTTTGAGACCCCGGAAAGGACATAGAATACTTTTTATCACGAAAGTCATCCCTTAAGGGGGATGAAAGTTTGAATGGGTAATCAACCCAGGGACGAACCTGAGCGAAGCGAGGGTGAGTCGCTAGTCTTATATAAATATATTTCAGCTTACAAATATGTTTACAAAACTAATATAACCTTGTTAAAAATAACGTAAATTTGTGACATTTTATTACGCCCCGTTATGCATTAGAGGCGATAATACTTCCTTAGATTTACGCGAATGTTTGACATTTTTAAATAAAACTATCTTTTCGGATTATTTCGCGGGAATTAATCCGAAAAGAAAACTATTTAAAAATTAAAGGCGAAATATTGCTTTTTTTTATCGAAAATGCAAAAGCACGGTACGTGCGGACTTTAAGATAGGCACTATACTCGTATATTGCGAAGTTGCAGTAATAAGTTAATTAAGGTAATTGTTTAAAACGTGGTTGGTTTAAATCTGTTGTATTTGACCTACAAGTTAATAACAAAAAAATAAAAACCGACTTCAAACAAAAGCACTAAAAAGTAAAAAATAACTGATTGGTAGTTTTCATTTACTATACATACCTAATCAAATATTTTCGAAGTCGGTGTGCTTTGCTTTGTATGGGCTGGCACCGATTTCGAAAATATTTGATTACGTATGTATTTAATAGGTAGGCTTTAATTACTTAGCCAAAGCACACCGACTTCGAAAAAAAAAACATACAGTCGAATTGAGAACCTCCTCCTTTTTGAAGTCGGTTGAAAAAATGACCTATATTGTATTAAAATATTGATCGAATATAATCCACACTATATGGCAATGTGAAAATCTACAAGTATTTCGTGAAGCAAACAGCGCAAGATACAATAGGTATGTTGTTGTTCAGGTAGGTATCCTGAAAAGGTTTTGGCTAGTGTTGTTTTTATCTAAGAAGGTCTGTCATACGAATTATTATAAAACTTGTATTCTATTAGCATTTTCAAAAGAAAATTCATTAATTTCACAAATTTAATAAATAATTGAGTTCACCTCTTGGTTATTAATACAAACCGATTTATAATAATAGTTTATAAAATTATTTTGATTAAAATATGTTTTATAAATACGTTAGGTACATATTTTAACTAAAACTTTCTCTACCGATAAATTTCGTTATATGAAACGATTTAAATCATTCAAATTGACATATAACTTTTATAAAAATTAATTTGGGTAAATCCGACTTTGTCGCATTTGTCATCCTTTTGTGGATATTTATTGAAGCGTAAAAATATCAAAATTTTCATATATTGTGATAAATGGCCTATTAATATTACTTGTATTCAGCCATTTAACTGCCTCGGTGGTGTAGTGGCTAGCATATACGGCTGCACACTCGGAGGTCCTGGGTTCGAGTCCCGGGTCGGGACAAGTTTAGTTATTGAGTCTTTCTGTATAGTAAGCCTCAGTAACAGCCCGGAGTTGGGAAGTTGGCGGTGTTTCACCCCCGTGCCTCAGAGAGCACGTAAAGCCGTCGGTCCTGCGCCTTAACTCTCACTGGTCGTGTCGAGCAGTCGTCCCACCGGAGTATGAGAGTGATAGGAATAGAGAGTGCACGTTGTGTCTGCGCGTACACTTGAGCACTATAATATCTCCTGCGCAGTTGGCTAGTCTCAATGAGATTGGCCGCCGTGGCAGGAATCGGCTAGGAGAACATCATCATATCATCATCATTCAGCTATTTTTAACGACCCATTGCCGGGCACGGGCCTTCTAATGCGAGGGGGAATATCAGGATATAGTCCATGACGCTGGCCTAGTATGGGTTGGCGGACTTGACATATCTTTCGAAAATTTGCTAGGTTCTCTCAGACATGCAGGTTTTCTCTGGATGTTTTTCTTCACTATAAGACAAGCCGGTAATTAATTCAGATATAGACATAAAAGAATACTTTCAAGAAACTCTTGAGAAATATAAAAAATAGCTTTTCAAAGAAGAAATGGATGAATATAGATCTGAATACTAAAAGTTCTTGTTGAAGTAAAATTCTTTATGCAATGTAGCAACTAACACTTATTAACTTCAACTCAACCTTTTCATATTAACTTTACATACAAGATGAAATGCATAGAAGATTTTGTAAGCAAATAGTTTTGAATTTCGGGGGGCACGGAGTGCCCCCGCCAAGTCGAGCAAAAAAGGGCACGACAGTACCATCCTTTTCTCGAAGCGATTCAGAGCATTTTCCACCCCCCCATAACTTCGTTATGGATAAAGCTAGAAGCCTGAATTTTCAGTGACTAAAAGAACATAATAATACTAGGCATATTTCCAAATTACATTCAATTTGAACCTGTAGTTTAAGAACTGTTGCAGATCAAAATTCGCTAATATCGTCACTCACACACTCACTCACTCACTCACTCACTCACTCACCGATCATCAAAATTCTAAGGTACTTCTAGCAGACATAGGAGCTTCAAATTTTTAACACAATTAGTGTTTAGGCTATAACGCAAGGAAAAACTCAAACATCATGCAATTTCACTCCTGTTTTCGAGATATACAAACTGCATAAGTAACTTTGTATTCCTATACAAATAGATATGCGATATATGGGATTACAAAGTTATTTTTGCAGTTCATACATATCATTTTTCGTCACTTAAACTACCCAAATGGATAGCTGGGTAAATAGTGGATATACTGTAAGTATTAGTGATGACTAAAATGTAATTATCAATATTGTATATAGTTTTAAGAAATAATATGTTTAATATATAAATTAAAACATATATTGTAATAAAATTTATAATTAATAGTAAATTAATTAATTATACAATAGTTGCACTGTAAAAGGTGGTTAGGTTAGTGTTTGTAAACCTTCTAACCTATAGGTATGTATGTTTGTATGTCCGATCCTATGTTCCCTCGTAATTACTAACCTAATTTCGATTCGTCTATTTATTAATGTTTATATTTGCAACTATATGTATTAGAAAAGTATGTTTTAAATGCGAAAATAATATTTTAACCTGTTTTAGTAGCTGTATAATTTTTATGCATATACAAATGGGTACATAAATGTAACGTGAAGCGTGTATAGTTTATACCTACTAATATTCGATTACTGTTATTTATAATGAATTGATTAAAATATATACTTAATTAAGAAACAACTTGACGATTACTTAATTTTGAAACAAAGCTCGTACATTTTCTTTTACAAAGTATGATGTTGATATGAATTAAAAATAAAAAAACCTTGTCAACATCTCATTGCTCGTAATTGTACCCACCTATTAGATCATGGAATATAGAGGTCATGAAATATCAATCTCTTCGAAAATTACTTTTAAAATGGAATGGAATACAACTTTCGGGATTTAACTACTATGCTGCAGATAGACACATAAATCTACACGTCTTATTAAACTTATGTAAGTCGAATATCAGTATCGGGGTAGGTATTTAGGGTCAACAATGAAATTAAAATATTCGTTAAATTAACTATACATATTTATACTTAATGCATAAGATAGTAGTATTAAAGTCCAGGAATCCGTAATTTCCCAATACAATAGACTTAGATTTTTTATCATCCAGACTTGTCAAAATTTGTTACCTATATCAAAGCCTCTGAAAAAAGCCCACAGAGACAAGGAGTGGGCTTTTAAAAAGTCCTTAGCTGACACACAAGAAATAGTACAAGAAAAGAGAAAAAGAAGAAATATTTACAAAAAGAAATGAGATCCCATCAAAAACATTCTGTAAAAAATTGCAAGTCTCGCAACGCATTTCTTCTACCGCAAAAAGCTATGAGATGTAATGTAAAACCAAGTCGGTTAATTTATTCATTACCTATCTATGGAAGCATATATCCGACAACTTTGTCATAAATCGTTACCGAATTAGTTAAGTTACAACATTTTATAGTGACCGTATTAATATTAGATATATTTATTTCTTTAATTAATAGAATGACTTGGCCATCGCACATGATAATAGAATCTACAAATAACAAAATTTACTTGAAATTAGCGTTCTGAGTGCATTATTTATGTTAGTGTATACATAAATTTGACCCGCTAGTGCTATGTTCAGATCATCTCAGCCCAAACACGTCCACAGCTGGACATAGGCCTCCCCCAAAAAGTTCCACGACAACCAGTCTTGTGCCATCCGCATCCAGTGGGCTCCAGCGACTTTGACCAAATCGTCCGTCCACCTTGGTCATGATATGTTTAATTAGGACTATTTAAAGTAGTAGACTCATATGTGATTATGTTTCCGTGCGATGGCCAAGTCATTCTATTAATTAAAGAAATAAATATATCTAATATTAATACGGTCACTATAAAATGTTGTAACTTAACTAATTCGGTAACGATTTATGACAAAGTTGTCGGATATATGCTTCCATAGATAGGTAATGAATAAATTAACCGACTTGGTTTTACATTACATCTCATAGCTTTTTGCGGTAGAAGAAATGCGTTGCGAGACTTGCAATTTTTTACAGAATGTTTTTGATGGGATTAAAATTTACAAATTGTATTACATTACATTTATGCATATCTGTATAGATAATATATAATATAATATTATAAAGAGGTAAAGTTTGTAAATCATGGATTTGTGAGTTTGTGACGTTGTAGGGGGTAATCTCTGGACCTACTGAACCGATTTAGATGAGATTTAGTAAGAAGATAGTTTGCGACCCGAGGAAGGACATAGGATCTTATTATCTAGAAATCATCCCATATGGGGGTGAAAATGGGTATGAAAGTTTGTATGGGGAATCAATCTAGGGACGAACCCGAGCGAAGCGAGAGTGAGTAGCTAGTAATTTATATACACAAAATTCCCGTATCACGATGTTGGGCCGCGATGAACTCCGAAACTATTTATCCGATCTTAACGTAGTTTTTCTCAAAGTATGTGATTTGTTCCAACTTAAAAGATAGGATAGTTATTATACCGATTATTTTCTTTTTTTATTGCAAAATTAACGATTTTCATACGTGTGCGACAGCAACGCGTGGCCGGGTCTGCTAGTAATTTATTGAAGTTAAATGTGACTATTGAAAAAGGAATTTTTGCATTCATACGTATGTACTTTTTTCTTTACGATAGCTTTTTCCAAATCAGGCGGTTTCCCTATTTTAGTGTAGCGTAATGTTTACATGATCGGGTTATCGCTATAATCATACATTGGTATGTATGTATCTACATTAATAGAATTTTTAAATGTTCCTTCTTTACTGATAGCTTTTTTAACAGAATATTTATGAATTGTCAAATTTCAAAAATTGGAAATTGTAATGAATGATATTTTTATCGGAATAAAGTATAGCCTGTAACACTTGGCGGTAACATAGCTACTTGTCAGTGACAGATTTTTTTCAGAGATATTACCCTTTACATACAATCTAACAAATTTTACTCTTTATAATGTAAGTGTAGTTTATTACATTTAATCATTTCGATGAAAAGCATTAATCACGCAAGCATTAGTTGCGACGTTGGTAAAGACTTTCGACTGCACGATTCTAAGTTTTGGCTTTCGGTGCATCAGGAGGCTAATAAATAAATTTATATAGATTTAGTAGTAATGGTCTATATACTCAACAGTGATGTATTATTTTTAATCTAGTTTAACTCAATGAAGAGTCTCACTGAATTTTGCTTTTATAATGTTTTGTTTTGACATGCTTATATGCATAAGTGATGTAAAAAAATGACATAAGATAACTACATATACGTTATTATACTGTAAATTGGGTTTATACCTTTGCAATAAATATTATTATTATTTATTATTTATTTAAAACATAACTAATTAAAATCCTATCTATAATTACTTTACATATCTAATGACACAGTGCATATTCAGTGGCGGTATGCAGTGTCGCATTGTGCCGGGATACTTGTGCAAGATTAATAAAAATGTATTCCAGACGATAATCGAACCCAACACTCACACAATTTCACCGTGCTTAGACTGTCGTCGTAATTTATTTTTGATTACTATACCTATGTATTACGAGTATGTATTAAATAAGCAATATTGCCATTTCATTTCTGTTATTCTTTCTTCTATGATAGGTTTTGCCTATTTTTTACCTTGTGAATGTTGTCATGATAGGTTATCGCTGTAATCATAAATTGGTAGCTATATCTAATCTAATATATTTAAAAGCGCGATTCTTGTATATATATTTATTTATACCGGCGATCTCGGAAACGGCTCTAACGATTTCGCTGAAATTTGGTGTGTGGGGGTTTTCGGGGGCAAAAATCGATCTAGGTTAGTTTTATGTCTGGGAAAACGCGTATTTTCGAGTTTTCATGCGGTTTTCTTTCGCATTATTCCACGCAAAATATTGTCGCTAAATTCGCACGCTCGGGCTTAAGTATCATGATCAAGCGGCCAAGGCGCAAGATTAACAATCGCAGGTGTCCGGGTTCGAATCCTGATGTAGTATAGTATAGGATCACAGATCATATAATACTATACTAGTAATGGGATATAAAGTTTTTTTTTTATTTATTCAAGTTTTTAGTTTAAAAAAAACGAAAATAGTACTTTTGGCCAAAATACGAGACGGACGAGTACTAGATATAATCGATATTAAAGATAACGAAATGGGTATGTTTATAAGACCAAGCTAGTAGAACATGTTTCTTCAATGCAGCTTTTTACTAAAAAAAGTTCTTCTCCAAAGCTATTTTAGGAGAAAAATTCATAAAGCATAAATTCAATGTCGTAAACTTTCTATTAAAATTTACAATATTTAGCAAAGTAAGAATTTGAAAAAATTTTAAACTTCGCAATGAGCTTTATTAAAAGCTTTTACAGGAAAACATTTATGTTCGCATGTTTTATATGAAATAAAATATACGTAATATAGGACTAACTGACTGTTATACTAATGAAAATAAAACAATTGTCTAAAAAGACAATAAACTTTTAATCCGTTTAATTGCGAAAGCTCTGATTAAGAGCTCTTGAATTATTTTGTTAGTACCTACTTCGACTGCTTTCGTCGACAATTATAACGCAAAATTTGACTTTAGTTTATAATTTAGTGTTTATTCACCTCTCATACAATCTTCGTTACTGTAAGATAATATTTCTTCTGTTCTTTGTTTTATGTAAATATTGTACTACGGCGTATTTATTAGGAGTATATTAAATGAAATGTTATAAAGATTTATATGATCTTATATTCTTATATTTATTCTCCCTTTAATTATACATTTTTTCAATACTATTTTAGTTATTTTTTAATAAAACCAGCGACATCTCTTCGTACGGGTGCGTTTCTAATAAGTAGCCTATATTTTTAAAATGTGTGAGTGTAGTAAATTTCATCCAAATGGTTCCTTAACCGTTTATGCAAAGAAGTGGCACAAATACACACACTTAATAAAATAGTTTAAATAGTTCTAACACCGTTTAATTACAACACAGTAATATAACAAACGTGTAACTCTAACAAGTTGCAAGTCACTCGGTGTACAAACAGAAGTTTATTACAGCATTTAGTGAACAACAGCAAGTAGTAGGCGCTCTGAAATGAGCACCGACGGGGTGATATTAAATACACATTACGATGTTTGCTAAAACCGAGAAGGCGGCTCCACTAATGAAAGATAACTAGCTCGAATACGTAAGTTATGCCTTGTCGCTGTGTACAAAGCTTTTGTTTGTTAAATTTCTATTAAATTTATATTTACGCCATGACTTTTCTTTGTAATCGTATTTGCGCATACCTTTTGTCTATTAATAAATTATTTGCTATTTAACGTAATTCATTTATTTATAAGGCTTGTATTTAGTCCTATTTATCGTTCAATAGCTCGGCACGGGACTCCCTTCAGAACAAGGGGGATTCAGACCAATATTTACCACGCTGGCCAAGTGGGGGTGGACTTCAATGTCTTTCGAACTTGCTAGGTTCTCTTAGGCATGCAGGTTTCATTACGATGTTTTCCGTAAAACGAGTGGTTATAATTTTGAAAATGATTCGCTTATGATAATATCGGAAGAACACGTGGTTTGAACCCGCTTCACTCAGTTTGTCAAGAGAGCGTGCTACCACTGGGTTACCACTTTATCGTTTTGGTGGGGCTTATTTACTATCACTTGTACACATAAATATGAAGAGCAGAACTAAAATCTAGTATAAATGTAATGAACTTACAAATAATCACATCATGCATATATGAAAATAAAGAATATAATAAATAATCCTATCTATATTATCATCTTCAAAATTACAAAATAAAAATGAAATTCATATGGTGTATACCCAAATTTCTTTGGAAAAAATGGATCTAACTAAAAACAGACGTGATTATCTGTTTATTTTTCTTACTAATTTTCTAAAACCATCTAAAACTATTTTTATGCAAATGTTACTTTATTAAGTAAGCTTGTTTTGTATGGAATTTTCTGCTTATATGTCTACTTTAGTAAATTTTACATAACATTTTTTATAAAACGTTTATTACTAAAATAGTTAAAAGTACCTGGGCTACCGAGCTTCGCTCGGAGTTTTTGGCCTAAAGTACCTAGATTTTTTTCAATAAAAACTTGAATAAATATTAAAAAAAAACAAAAGTAAAAACTTTATATCCGACCGGGATTCGAACCCTGACACCATGATAGTCAATCTTGCGCCTTGGCCGCTTGACCGTGACGCTTATGCCCGAGCGTGCGTAATTATAGACCTTATTTTCTTTCGTGGAATAATGCGAAAGAAAACCGCATGAAATATCGAAAACATGCGTTTTCCCAGACATAAGACTAATATGGATGAATTTATTGCCCCCGAAACCCCCGAGTACTAAATTTCATGAAAATCGTTGGAGCCGTATCCGAGATTCAGATTATATATATATATATATATATATATATATATATATATATATATATATATATATACACACACACACAATACATTTAAATATATTAGATACGTGTGCAAGACACTTTTAATTCAGATTGACAACTAGAAAAACATTTAACAATTCGCACTGAGCTTTCATTAATTCCAGACACCATTTGAGCGACAGCGTCTTAACTTAATGAATTCGTATGGCTAATGTAAAAAAGGCCTAAGCAAAATTTAAAACAGTCCTTATTTTTCTTGAAAGCATGAATGTAAATTTCGAATATTTGCATACAAACGGTGTTGGAAAATTGATTTTTGTGCATTTCAGATGCGCGATGATGTTGCGATGTAACTTTTTTTTTCAGATTTTAGTCGAGGAGTATTTTAATAGTTTTAAACTTTTACTAATACTTTTGTGTAGATTTTGAATTGACTTGATTAGTCTATTGACTGACTGACTTTATTAGTTTAGAGTCAAAATGTCAATTTCTTGAAAATTATAATATGATTATATTATCATTAATTCCTTTATAGGAAAATTATTTTATTGTAAAAGCTATAAATTAGCTTATTAAGTTGATGCATAGAAGCATGTTCGTTAGTATTCTGCTATTCTCAAATGGCGTGAAGTGTCTCTTACATCTCATCTGTATGCCAAGCAATTAAAATTACAAATGGCTGCGCATTAGTCAATATTACTTGCAAAACCGATTTGCATGCGCGAATAGCTGCATTCGATTTGCAAATATTTGACAAGCCGAAGTTTAGAGTGGCAAACTTCTTTACCAGTAGTATATTTTTTTTGATGGGGAATTATCCAACCTTTATTGACTTAGCAATATTTTCAACTATCGATTTTCCATTCTGTCCGATATTTACGTCTAGTTGAGCTTGATTATACCTTACAGCAAATTAATGCATAATTAAAATATGGTGTCCATTAGGGCTCGAATCCTTGCAATGACCCTGATTGAAGCTTTTACCTTAATGGCTGTCTGTAACCATTAAGAAGCTAAAACGATTTTTAAAGCCATCATCATTGAGCTTATTCAGTAAATCAATACTAATATTATAAAGAGGTAAAATTTCTGAGTTTGTGAATTGTGAGTTTGTGAGTTTGTGACGTTGTAGGGGGTAATCTCTGGATCTACTGAACCGATTTAGATGAAATTTCGTAAGAAGATAGTTTGAGACCCTGGGAAGGATATAGTATACTTTTTATTCTGGAAATCATCCCTTAAGGGAGTGAAAATGGGGATGAACATTTGTATGGGGAATCAACCCGAGCGAAGCGAGGGTGCGTCGCTAGTAGTTTTAAATATATCTGTGTATTGTACTGTGATAGTTTAGTAAGTCAGTAATCAAATCATAAAGCTATAGAATTATGCTTAAGCATTACATTACGAAATATAGTAATAATATTTTCCTGATCGATTACGATCACGGCGGTCAATCTCACTTAGACCTGTGCGGGTAATATTATAGTGGATAAGTGTTTGCACAAACACAATTGCACTCTCTATCCCTTTTAGTTTCAAACTCTGCTGAGAGGACATTTCGATTCCACTGGAGTAATAATGTAGGCCACGTTGAGCACATTGGTCAAACATAAGTAGTTAGATGTGAACTATGCTATATTTTTTAGGATATATGGGTTTTCCTCCAAATCCGTTAAAAAGAATGAAATAATAGAGACTTAGCGTTATACTCATATATAAACCTACAACTGGTTGACATTCCACAGTGCAAATGGTTCGTAAGGACGGACATTCTTAACATTTACTATTTTTATTACGAAAGAAACTAAGTATTGTGTTCTAATGAAAGGTTATAAGTAAACAGGAATAAAAAAGTTAAAAATACATAGAATAGAGTATCTACTTCCTATTTGTAACGTAATTTTATCATATCTATACTTAATATATGAAGGTGAAAAATTGACTTTTTTTAATACTAGCAATCTGTTTTGGAAAAAAAAATCTTGGATTAAATAAATCCTCTTCATTACAAATAAAGTTGTATAATGTATACCTAATATCGTTCTATTAATCAGGTGCTGGACAATGTATAAATAAATAAAAAAAAAACTATGCGAACGGAGCTGCGTTCAAAAGTTAGTTTTATAATAAGTATTTATTTTTATCATGACACAATCTTATCTTTTCTTTATTATCCATTAATAGAATTATTACTTAATACAACTGACTTATTTTATCAATAGCCAATATGATTATCTATACATACTCGTATAGTAAAATTGTAACTAAGCCGCATCTGTACATTAAATATTTTTTGGAATATCTCATTGAAATAGACATTATTATCGATACAGAGGCCGAATCTGTAGTCTTTAGAATTTTTGTCTGTCTGTCTTGCTACCGCTTCACAGAAAAACCGCTGGTGGGATTTTGATGATATTTGATATGATGATAGCTGGTTATCCGGGTCAGCATATAGGATACTTTTTACCGCGAGAAAATATCTCATTTCTGAGAAAAAAGACAAAAACTGCAATGGAATAGTATACTGATGTTAAACCTAAGAATTTGATTTTTGGCGATCTGAACGCGGGCGGAGCCGCGGGCTATGCTAGTTGAAATATAAAGATTGTAAAAAATAAGGGCTCTTTGATGTCTCACTTTCTGATGACCACACTAATTACGTTGAAATTGTAACGTTGTTACCCTTGCAATAAAAAAAGTCATAAATAATTTTCATAAATTTATGTTAAAGTAACTCTGTCCATCTGTAAATATATCTCGCTTAAGCCGCTAAAAATATTACGATGACATTTGGCAAGGACATATCTATGTCCTTTAATTCTCGCCTCGCTTACCACGAGAGCGAAGATGCTGGCAAAACTTGTTAGAATTAGTTGTTTAATATTTAATCTATAGAAATTATAAGAATAAATAATTTACTACAAGCAGAACCCGCGGCTTCGCTCGCGCTAAAATCACAAAAAAATCTCTAAAAGGGTAGTTTCAAACAAATTTTCACTATACTCTACTACCCTGTTACGAGTATAATAACCCCTTTATAGGATGAATTTCGAAAAACCCAAAAACAAGTATTTATTTCATTTTATTGAAGAGCATTAATACCAAGTTTCAGGTAATTCTGATCATAATATTTTTTTGGATTGTATCATAACGTATTTTCCCGTGGGATTTAGATAATCTCCCGCGGTAAAAAGTAGCCTTTGTCACTTTCCAGCCCTGCAATTATCTCCACACAAAAAACCAGGCCAATCGGTCACTCTGTTTTGACGTGAAAGAAAGACAAACAAACACTCTTTCACATTTATAATATTAGTATGGATTTAATGAAATTAAAAAAAAAAAAAATAAGTAAGGGGTAATCTTCAAAAGTACTGTTCCCATTTTGTTTTTTGTTTTCATTAATTTCCACTTTACCGCCGAGCTATAGGCATTTATAATTCCAATAAAAATTTGTTTACTCTCAGATATACTCGTAATTATCGTAACAGCTTTAATCAAAGTTGGAAAAAAACTGGGCGTTACGTTGCTCTATCGGCTACTCTAGGCATATAAGGACGCACCCGAGCGAAACGAGCGTTAGTCGCTAGTGTTAAATTTTATGTTACAATAGGTGGGAAACATGGGATATTTATTTTTATTATAAGTATTAAAAGCCTTTTGGCTTCAGACGTTTATAAAGTCATATATATATATATATATATATATATATATATATATATATATATAATTTACATACAATTATTGCTTACTTGTCTATATATGAATTGCAAGTAATACTACGAGTATGTTAGATAGATAATTGAAAGATATAAAACGAATTGATATTCGTATTGAGCTTTCATTAATTGTATGCGTCGCTTAAGAAAGCTCCATTAATTCAATGAATTGGCTGGGAATTCAATGTATGGCTTATGTAAAAATCACTTCAACAATACTATTCCTTATTCCTATATTTTCCTTGAAAACATGAATGCAAAGTAAAAATGTTTGCATACGAATGGTATCGGAAAATTGATATTTTTACATTTTAGATGCGCGATTACCGGATCTATTTTTTTTTTGTAGAATTCTTAGGGTATTTTAATAGTTAGTTTAGTTTTTCACGTTTACATAAAGTTTTGTTTTCTATTGATTGGCAGTCAAAAAGCAATTTTTTTTTTTCAAATATATTGAATGAGATGTTAATATCATTGATAGTAAAATATAATCAAATGTCAATATTTAGAACTAGAAATGCCTACAAGTCACGTCGAATATTTTGCAATAAATAAATGGTGCAACATCATTCTTATTTTTGCTTATGCGGCAGTTGGAAATTAAAAATAAAACACCCCAAGGAACTATATTGAAGTGCTTGTGGACCTGTTTTCTATTTGTCTCTGGCAAAAGTCTAGACAACTAAGGCGTGCTTAAATATATTTACTATATATATATATATATATATATATATATATATATATATATATATATATATATCTCCGTCTATCACATACTAAAAAAATTAATTAGCTTATAATATTTGGGTTTAGTAATTTAAGAAATCGTAGATGGTGCTGTTAGTGGGCAGTCATGTTATAAATTAATTGATTAAAATGTGTGCACTGCCAAAAATAGAACTTCGGCAAATAGCGCCATCAATGAACACGCAATACAAAATTTATAGCTATACTATTTGACATAACGCCATTTTACTTCTTGCTAATATTATAATTGTGCAAGTTTAGATGTTTGCATGGATGTTTATAACTCCATCACGCCAGAACGGCTGAACGGATCTGGATGAAATTTGGTATAGAGATAGATTATAGTCCGGAATAGAACGTAGGTATTATATCCCGGAAAAATGTAGTTTTTTTAGAGGTGAACCTGAGTGAAGCGAGTGTAAGCCGCTAGTCTATTATAAAAAATATTTTAATAATTATTTTTGTTCCTATCATTACTGTAAGCTTTTATTATTATTATTTTTTACTATGTTAAATTGAATGTCCTTATAATCCTAAAGGGTCATTGATTTTTTGAAGTTATACTTCTTTGGAACGCTTGGAAAAAATTATGTAAGTAAAATTTTTACGATGCGCGCGCCAAAAGCGACATGATGAAGTTAGCTGCATTCCTTTTACAAACAGAGAGTTGTGACATACGGGATGAAATCTTTAGCTATTTTTGTTCTGTTACGCTAAAGAAGTGTGACTTCTTACGTGCGTACATAAGTACACGCACACATTTTTTATATAAACTTGTTTGAAAATTTAAATCTATTAAATCCATACATATAATAAAATTGTAACTAAGCCGAATCTGTACATTAGATATTTTTTGGAAAACCTTATTAAAATAAACATTATTATCGATACAGAGGCCGAATCTATGGTTTTTAGAATTTTTGTGTGTCTGTCTGTCTGTTACCGCATGACAGCAAAAACCACTGGAGAGATTTTGATGAAATTTGGTATGCTGATAGCTGGTTATCCGGGTCAACATATAGGATACTTTTTACCGCGAGAAAATATCTCATTTTTGAGAAAAAATACAAAAACTGCAATGTAAGAGTATACTAATATGTAAAACCTAAGAATTTGGTTTTTGGCCATCTGAATGCGGGCGGAGCCGCGGGCAATGCTAGTAAAAATATAAAATTACTGTTTATTTATTTTTCCCACTATACAAATTGAAGGAAATAATATCTATGTATAAATTATAAGGTAACATGTTGCCACTAAAAGGCTTTATATTTGAATATAGATTGATGTATGTATATAAATTCAAAGACATTAATTCAAAGCAAGCGATTAAGCTGAGCATTGAAGTTAGATCATTAATGTAGAAAATTACAAATTCCTACTGGTTATCGTTCATTAGAGGGACCGGCGTACCCGGTTACAGCAAACAAATTAACATAATGCGTGTTTAATATTAGAACGCTTGTAAATTCAGTATGCTATTGTCATTATTCTACTAAACGTCGTAGTAAACTGTTGCTCGTGTACTTTGTTTGCTATAAAACGATATTAATGAAAATCGCTATTGGACAAATAGTAAAAAGAAACCAAGTTTGAGTATCTCATTTTTTGGTTTTAACCAACTACAAATTTGGTTTAAGAACAATTGATGTAGATATTTTTGTTATTTTAATTGATATTCATACTTATTTTTTTAATTTATTAACTTTTTTATTTCAATAGTTTACACCTCATGTATAGATAAAAAACACCCCTGAGTGTAGAATGATTACTACATTTCAGTGGTTATGAAGTCGTTAGCAAAATTTATTTTTAAAAATTTAAGTTTATCAGAAAATCAATGTGTGTATGGTTCGCAACATGATATAGCAGATTTTTTTATTTATTAGTTATCTTTCATCTACATTTTAATTTGTGTAAAAAATATATTCCTAAAACTAAAAAATAATAATTTATTTTATATTTAGCGTTGTAGCGAATTATGGGAATTTCTATGTTAAAAGTTATCGTAACTACTATATACGTTTATTATAAGGCGAGTAATTATAGTATATTTAGGTTTTTCTGCTTTCCAACATTTGTTTCGTTCTAAACTAAAATTGTAGAAGTCCGTGAAACATAAAAATGTCAAACATATTTGACGACACGTTTGGCTTAGTTTGTAGTGGCTCCTACTACTCCTACTTGCTGTGCCAGCGGTCGCGGGTTCGAGTCCCGCTGGGGGCATTCATTTGTGTGATGGGCATGAATGTGTGTACTCTAGTCATGGGTGTTTATATTTATAATATGTATGTATTTAAAGTTATATATATGTAGTGTATCAACTATCTGGTATCCATAACACAAGCCTCGTAGCTTACCATGGAACTAGATGGCGCTGTGTGTTAATATCCCAACATATTTATTTATTTATTCAATCCTTTATTATACAAAAAAAAAACAATGTAAAAACACTTTAAAAGTTAAATGAAGGTAAGTATTTTAGTGTGAGGGCGCATAGTAGGAAAAATGGCGTGTGTTTTTGAACTTTTAATACACACGCGGCTTATAGCTGCGAAACATTAAGGACCCAGTAAGTGACGTTTTTATGAAGGGTTGGAAACGTCAAATAGCCTTGAGGGAGAGACTTTGACCCAAAAACTTTTAGCATTCACACTAAACTTGTGACATATTTTCACTGGGTTGTATCACCATTTTTGTGTACAAACTTTGTAGTCAGTGTGGATAGTAGTTGTCACGTAAAAACGTTATTACTTCTAACGTAAATTAGATTGGTCGCTTAACAAAACTTTATATGAAAGTTAGCTAGTTTAGTAAGTTATGATAAATACGTTTCAAATCCTATTTCTTAGAAGAACATTTCAAACATTGTTTATATTACATTTTTTCCCTTATGTTAAAAGTTTGCTATTGGTTTATCGTTACTGACGCTTTGATGTCTACAGCTGCTGATCGAGAAGCAAATATATGATTGATGCTTCCATGATATAAGGGACAGCAAGGATTTTATTGATAACTTTCAGAATACTTACCATCTAAAATAACATATACATAAAAAAGTTTTACAAAATTAATTAGTTATAGATATCGTTATCAGGATATTTTTATGAAATCAAAGGGTTCGACTAACAGCTAGGTAAAATATTTACTTCATTCATAAATGTAATGAGTAAGTGTTTGTTTTTATTAACATCAGCACCACAACTTTGAACTTATAATAAACTTTTGTAATTATAAAATTATTCAAATCTATTAATGTTAATATAAAAATAATGCTGGAGAAGTCTCTGCACGAGTATGTATGCATGCCAAAAGCATTCTATAACAAATAGACATTTAATCAAGAGTGTACATGGTTTATTTATTTGGAAATTTGGTCGTGTGTGCCAAAATAGCTTACAAATATTTATGCGTAGTTAACACTAAGCATTAACTATTTACATTTTTTCGTACATATAATGGATTAATAATGTATTCTTTCTTATAAAACATTGTTTTATTATTACAAATACATGAAAAAAAGGTGAAATCTCTTAGTGTACATTTATTTACTTCACGTTTTGAATTTAGTTGATAGATAGTTGATATTACTCGATAGTAATATTTCGATAAATAGATATGAAGAATGTCACTTTTTAATTTTAACTTGCCTGTCCTTTTAAGCTTCACGTCAAAATGGCTGGATGGATTTGGATGCCATCGGTTGGCATATAAAATATTTGTTAATTCTGATCTCATAAAAAAATCAAGAGTGATAAACGGGTCTTACGAAAATTTATTTATTTTGAATAAATTACTTAACACTGCCAAGTTTAACTTTATTTGTATTCCATAAACACCAAAATAGTGTAATCTATTTTAAAAGCGCTGGATAGAAAAACCAAGGCGTTCAAATCCGAGTTGAACACTTTTTTTATATGATTAAGACTTGGTAATACGGTAAAGGAAAATATCGTGAGTAAACCTGCATGTCTGAGAGAATCTAACTAGTTTTTGATGGACTCGTGAAGTTTGCCAACCTGCATTTTTCCAACATGGTGGTCTATGCCTTATTCCCCTGTGGGATGTTGAAGGGTTTGAAAAAAGATAATTTAATACTGGTCCCGCTGAGTTTCTTTCGCCAGTTCTTCTCAGATCTGAGGCTTTTTCTTTCCGAACTGGTAGTAGACTCATGACGTTCAGTAAAAAATTGTAATAATTTAATGCTGAATAAAATATTTTGATTTGATTTGATTTAGTTGAATTATTGTTATTATGAGTTATTAAGCTGGTTGAGGTTGTGACAATATGTGAAAAGTCTTGTTGTAACAGCTGCTGTTCTTATGTGAGGTGGATTTTTAATATTATAATTTCATTCTATTATTGTTATTCTAAGTTAGATTTTACCAACAGCAAAATGTGTAAATAAAAAATTGCAGTTAACAGGTTAAATATTTATTATCGGTATATAAAATGTATTACTTTCTAAGTAGAATTTTATAATAGTTTTAGTGCGATTCGTGATTTTATAACTGATAATAATCAAACAACACTAGTAGGGTGAAAATATATTGGGCATACTCGTGCATTTATGTTCCTATCTTTACGTAGTAATCAAATAAAACTTTGTTCATGATAGCACTCAGTGCCTACTAAGAATGTGTTCATTGAGTTGTTTAAACGCTATCCCTATATTTATTACTAGCATTGCCCGCGGCTCCGCCCGCGTTCAGATGAAGAAAAACCAAATTCTTAGGTTTTACATAGTAATATACTCTTACATTGCAGTTTTTGTATTTTTTCTCAGAAATGACACATTTTCCCGCGGTAAAAAGTATCCTATATGTTATTGTTTTTCTGTGATGCGGTAACAAACAGACAGACAGACAGACAAACAGACAGACAAACAGACAGACAGACAGACAAAAATTCTAAAAACTATACATTCGGCCTCTGTATCGATAATAATGACTATTTCAATAAGATTTTCCAGAAAATATTTAATGTACAGATTCGATTTAGTTACAATTTTATTATATGTATAGATATTGCCTTTTATCTAAGTCTGCTCTTTGTTTCTTTAAAGCTATCATTTATTTATTTAGATAATATTTCTTACAATATTAACATAAATCTAACATTAATGGATTATATAAAAAGAAAAAACATTTTTATTTAACGTTTGAGCTCGTATGAATAAAGAGTAGATATTTCTTCAAATTATACTGGATTGACGCCAACAATTTCTTACTTAATTAAGTACATAATGTTAGATGGAATATACAGAAATATTGTATTAGCATAATTTACGATCTAATATTTGCTTAAATAATGTGAATAAATCTATTAAATAATTGATATGGGTTAATTGGGTAAAAAGTTTTAAAAGGTATATCTATATCATACGCCTGATTTAATATTACGTTTGATATACATATCGTTGGCTCACTATTACAAGGTTCTAATTTACAATTTTAGTACTTATTTAGTTATGAATGCTGCAAGGTTCTATGTGCCATTAGCTACAGTACTGCAAAAACAAACCACTAGATAGCAGCACTAAATGTTATGTGGTAACAAATAGTGCCATGGTAATGATAAAAAGCAAAGAACAAGGTCGAAAATCACTCAAAACTCTATGCGGGATAGTTCAAAGAAAGGTGTGTGGAAATAAAAACTAATCGTGCATAGCAACTCATCATACAACGGAAATAACAAAAGCTGACTGAAGTTAATATTAGGAATAAATAAAATTTCTCATTCATATAACAAACCTACGAGTAATATGTTCATTTCCTTGCATTTCTCATCGGATTGTATTTTCGGAAGTCAGAACCATTTTCCGAAGCTCGTAGCTGAATGAGTACTCCCCTATTTCCTTTTGTAGCGTTCGTAGCACTATTTCTAGGTATACAGAGTGTTTAGAAATGACGTTGCGAATTTCATTTATAAACTTTAATGAAATTTAACCTAATTTACTGATAGTATTATTTAGATGTTATCATTACGTAGTATATTAATTTATCTATATATACTAATATTATAAAGAAGTAAAATTTGTGAATTGTGAGTTTATGACGTTGTAGGGGGTAATCTCTGGACCTACTGAATCGATTTAGATGAAATTTGGTAAGAAGATAGTTTGAGACCCTGGGGAGGACATAGTAACAAATACACTCGATGTCGAAATCACGATATATGTAGGTATAATTCTTACCATAAACCATGAAGTAACTTATAACTAATGAAAATAGAAAATATTTATATATCAGTAAAAATATTGCTGATATCATCTTACTCTAATAGAAAGAACTACAAAAACGTTACGCTATGGGGATCATATACATTAAACCATTTTTTACCTTTCTTAATAGAAATTCGTTAAAATTAATTTAATTTTCTTGAAATATGTGTTTTAATAAACAAATTAAACAAATAACTTGGAATACTGTACATTTGGTCTAGGTATAACCAATGTTTCAATTTTCTGCTTTTACGTACATATTCCGCCGTAAAGCTTTTAACAGGATTTAAGCAGATTATAAATCACTAGCCACATAAGCTCGTTTCGCTTGGATGCGTCCTTAGGCGCCTAATAGTAACTACTCCAGGTAGATTACCGGTATACTAAATTTCATCCAAACCTATTCAGCCGTTTAAAAAAAAAGAAGGACAAACAAACATACATACGAACTTTCGCATTAAAATAATAGTAGTTAATTTGACCAAAGCACACCGGAAGTAGATCGTTGGTGATGTTTACAATGTTGTAGATAATCAAAATGATGAACACAGCCATGCATTTATGAAAGTTCCTGTTTATTAAATATAATACCTAACACGTTTTCCTAACGCTAAACTAATTTTCAGGTTCAGATTTTACGTATATTCGGCGTACATGGAGCAAAGGACGGTAGCGGCGGTGCGTGTTATTGCTGCGACGAAAACGCGTGGTGCCGACGCTGTATTCTGTCGATTATGGTTGCCGGATAACCGCACACTCACTTTGAAAGCCAGAGTCAAGGTTCTGATACAACTTTTCCTATATACTATCAACACTTACTAGTTTCTGATAAAGATTTATTACATAATATGTATATTTTCAATTTCTCAATCGTGATTAAGTAAGAGAAAAAGGCTAACCAAATTGATCTAAAAAGCGTTCATTTGTGCACAGTATGTTCTTGTATATGTAAGCTTTTTTAGTTTGCTGTAGCTAATAGCTTTTTACAAAAATTGATATCTTCCTTTATATTCGATAATTCTCTAATATTTATATTATATTTATACAAATGTAGGTAATTGTATTTTTTTCGCATTTACCAGTTTCTTTTAGATTATTATTTTATGTTGAATGGATTATATTACATGGAGTAAGTTAGATCGATGGTTATTTATTAGTCTCCTGAGCACCAACTAGCAGCCGCTTAAAGTTAGAAGCTTACGCTAAGTTTGTAAAGTGAGATGGGACTTGCGAATAAGAAACCCTTAATGACTTAGCGGCACTAATTGAAAAATGGTTGAATTTTAATTCAATTTCTAGTGGGCTGTAATTATAAATTCATACCAATTTATTAAGCGAACACGTTAAAAAGCGCACTCATTAAACATGCTACGGGGGAATGAGTTCAATTACATAAAAGCAAGGAATATATTACTAAAGGAATTTTAAATACAGAGCTAACGTGCACTTTAGATGCATATTCTGGTACATTCTATACTTTTGTTATATTAAGTTGACGTACGTAAAGTAACACTCGTTTTAATATATTTTTGAATATTCTATGCGAATTCATTCAGAGTAGTTTTATTTGGTATGAGTTCAACACTTCACGCAGTTATCGAGCCGTGAACTTTGTTGGTACTTCAAAAGCTCTTTTAAGGGCCTCTTTGGGGAACTAAGTTCTGATATAAAGTGCTCAGTTCTAACAGTAATGAAATGTAAAATTTACTAAAGACCCCTTCCAACCAATTTTGGTCACTGAGAGTCAACTTACGCGAAAGATATTATAGTGCAAAAATATGTACGCAAGCATAATTAGTGCATTCTTATTTCTTCTTTTCGTTGTAAAACTCTAATGGGACGACAAATTGACACGACTGGTGAGAGTTTAGCCGCAGGACGATAAGCTGACGTGCTCTTCGAGATACGGGGGTGTGACATTGCTCTTTCAAACCTTCTAAATACAGAGTGCTATTTAAAATTTCTTGATGCATAAGCGCAATAACTATACTTAGCCTTTATTTTTAACGCTGGGAAATGCATTTACGCATACCACCCGTAGACAATACCTACAGATGGTTATGTGGCCGGCTCGCCAGCTAGAAAAGCCGCTTAATGGGGCGTCGTAGGATCGCTTGCGCAGTCAACGGCGACGCCCCGACGGCAGGTTTGCTGAAATAGACCACAATAACCATGGGGTTGATCCAACAGTCCACTCTGCTATCAGAGAAGTACCAGGAGCAACCGGCCTGGTACACTGCCCACCGAAGTGGGCCTATGCATTTCTTGGCTTCGCGCCCGGCTGTATTGCCGGGCACTACTGAGCCCCCCCCCACCACGACAAGGTGAACGCACGTTGGGGGGAAACTATACTTAGCCTGACTCGAGACTCGACGCAGGAAGTCAGGATTTGAAACCGAAAATGCTAGCACTAGACCATCAATAGGTAGTAATTACAAGTTTTTCTACAGGTTTTATGCAAGCATATTATAATATGATTTCAAGGAAGCTGGAACTCCTTTATCGGCTTAATAGAATTGAACACACAAATCGGATTACGCCTCTCACACATACGAGCTTTGCTCAATCTTTTGTAAAATTACACAGGTTATATAAACTTTATTACCTGTATTAAAATTAAAATATACGAAGATTACTAGGTATTCTATTATTATTATTATTATTCTAGTATTTAATTATTTATATATATTATTGGTGATTTTAGTTCCTCATTTATTCCTTTTCTATCTTTACAATTTTTCAAATTTATGAGGATTTAATTGATTTTTTTAAGTAATTTATTTATATTATTTAAATCTTTACTATTTTAAACTTGTCTTGAAAATTTGGCGATATTGTATGCTTTGATAAATAACCTATTATTAAAAGCTTATGTCCTGTTGTATAATTAACATTATAAGCTATGGTATTTAGAAATGTATTTTTTCTTGTTAACCCTTAAATGAATAAACGACACATCTCATTTTATTACAAGAATGCGAGTATCTTTCAAACAGTGTTTTGTCCTTTTTTCAGCCAATACGCGAAAATTGGAATCTGAAATACAGCGCGACTTATGTTCTGTGCTTGCTACGAGATTCCGGCGTGAAGCCGCAGGACACTGTGGGGGCCTCGATATCGGTAGTTGCCAGTGTGGCACCAAACCGACCGCCTACTAATTTATTAACTGTCAGAGATACGCAACCCAAAAGCGGCATTGAGGTAAGAAATAAATACTGTTATATATTTTCTATTTTATACTATTTTTTTTATTATTAGGTTAAAAAAATTAGTATATTTTTACTCCATTTTAAAACCTCCATAAAACGAGGGGTGTAAAGCTCTTTAAAGTTGTAGCGTGCAGCTTTTTTTTAAATAGGATGTAAGATGCAAAACGGACTTTTTTTTAATTCGACTCAAAGTTTGTCTAAACTCGGTAAGCGTTTAGACAAACGAATAAACTCTTCAGTTTCATATATTAATATAGATTTATTGTAGGAATATAAAAGTTTCCAAAATTGTGAATACATACAATTTTTTACAAAAAATATTGATAAAAGATAGACTTTGATACCTAACAGTATACCTATACAAAAGAAAGAGTGTATTGGTGTAACGTCTGGCTATTCTCCTTAAAAGCCTCTGTACCTATTCGTAGCTGTTAGTTGAAATGTACATGAGTATGTACGTGTTCTGCCTTTTACGCAATTGCTATCAGTGACATTGCACTTTCAGGAGCTATATCGCTCTGTGCTATTGCGAAAAGGAATATTTAGATGACACGTGACTCTTAGACATTACGTAGATTTTTTGATACAAATAAATTGAAGTAATCAAAGTATGGAAATTGCTTTTAATATGATGTAATACTAATATAATCATATGCGAGTATAATGTAAACCTATGAGTTTGGTGAGTGTACAATAGAATCGTTATCGTAAGAAAAATATTAAGATTACTAGCGGCTCACCCTCGCATCGCTCGGGTTCGCCTCTAGAAAAACAAAAAACAAATCTATCCCACGGGAACCGTACATTTTTCCGGGATAAAAAGTAGCCTATGTGTTATTCTGAAGTATGAGGTATATTATTGTAAAGTTTCATTAAAATCAATACAATACTTTTTGCGTGAATGAGTAACAAACATCTATACATCCATACTCTCAATCTTTCACATTTATAGTATTAGTATGGATAGAATGTATGAAAATCCGTCAAATACGAGTTGGATGTTTTTAAAATAGGGGCTTATAAATTACAATTGTACCAGATTAAAATAAAGATCAAGTCAGCATGTTAGTAAGATAAGTATACTTTCCAAGCAAGCGCGTTACCATTGTACCTCTATATATTTATCATAATGAAAAATATTATATAACTCAAAATAAATATCAATATGGCGGCATGTTCGAATAGACGGAAAACGAAGTATGAAACTTCTCGTCATTTCCTGTTTACCTGCTCTGCGAAGCAACAACGAGAATGTTCGTATCACACTTTATTAAAATTTTGTTGTATTTATAAATGGTTTTCTACTAAAGCAATTATTTTTCATTTAGAACATTACAAAGAAATATTGAAACTTTTTAAAACACTGAAACGAACTACTCGTAACTCGTGTATTTTTAAGCGTACTTTGCTGCGTTCTCCATAATTACCTGTGTTTCAAAAAGCGTGATAATTACAGTGATTACTGCGCAAGTTTCAGATCCTTTATCACATGTCACATGAACAAAGAATATTTAAAAATGCCAAGTGAGGCTTATACGTGAACTCGTCAGACGCAATGAGACAGAACAATGTTAGCTACAGAATCTAATATTTTATAATTCTAATGAAATACAGAAATGTTATCACCATGAACGAATGTGGCTGATTCGTCCCATGGTTATCACATAATTCTGTCATAGAAAGTTGTATTTAAGTTTATTTCATCCAAATAGAAGCTCTTATATCAAATCTCTTTTATTTAATTTTATTCAAACTGTAAGGCGCCAACAGAGATTACCTAAATATGTTAATTTTCAAAATAATCGTTTGAACTTTTATAATTAAAATTTATTGCTTTAATCCTTTTGGGTGTTTTCTTTTTATACATTTTGAAAAAATTATAAGATGAACAATTTGTTTTTAGGTATTGTTGTAAACTGGGACCCTCGCTGAGGATAGATTTTATGATATATTAATTTATGAAACCATCTTGGATTGAATTCCATATTAAAAAAAAAGGTTTTTCGAAAAATAACTTTCGTTCATTTTATGAGATTAAAGTTTATTATAATCGTTATAACTGTTGTGCGAATTGGCATAATAAATACTCTACTGGTGTAAGCATTTTGGGTTGGTATTGAGGTATTAAAAATAAACTTTTTTGATGCCATTTTGCTGATCTGCAGATTGTCAACCATTATCCCATAAATAAATAGTTTTATAATAATTCAAACTTCTTCTTAGTCGTACGCTCTTGGCAGAGTGGTCGTGGTTGACGATGAGTTTTCTTTGATTAATGTTCTTAGTCTTCAACGTCTCGGGAGCACTGGATTATGGAGTTTGTGTTACGTTTTTTAAAAGGTCTGTCCAACGCATGTGTGATCGCCCGCGTGACCGCTTGCCTTATACTTTACCCTGGCATAATTCAAACTAGCTTAGACCAAACCTTTTCGATTAAAGGTTGCTATGGTTTATTTAATTACATTATCATCATTATCTTTTGTATAAGAATTATTGAATTATAATGATTAATTCATTAATTTCCTAATAAAGGAAGTAAATTAGTTTATATTTGAATGTAAAGTCAGTGTTACGAGGTCATCTAACTGTCCATGTTATTGTAGTCATCAATAGAACGGAAATTATTTGTTACATATTGAATTAACGATGTACATTCCTCTTTATGGCTTATTTGTGAGTATATTTTGTATCAACTAACTAGAGCGTTTAATTTAATTTGAAAGTTTTAATGTAAACTTTTTTGTAAATTATCTGTTGAATGTATATAAAGGAAACTGATCGATTTGTTTAAATGTTTGTATTTTGATACTTGATTAACTATTATTGGCTAGAAAACTTAAGTACTGTGAGCAGAAGTACGAAATATAATTTACTCCTTAATTATTCCTATACAAAAATTTGTTGAAGTAATAAATACCAATGCCGTGGAGCATATCTAGTTCTAAATATTTTAGTAAACCGCCATAGAAAGCTATTTAAAATCATTGTTTCATTTTAATTATCTACAATATCAATAGAACTATCTTCTAATCTATTCATAATTCTATGTAATATATATTTTTTGTTTATTATCCATACAGTGTGTTTGAGCGGTAGCAAAATACCTACATAATTTCTAAGTTTGTTGCTTATTATGCATTAGCTTTACCTGCCATTGCGATTCTATATTACTCTCACTAATGGATTATTTAGCTTTTGATCTAACATTTAGTATTCCATATCTGAATAAACCGGAATATTAAATTGCACAGTAAGTCGTGTCGAGACCTTATTTAAGCCCATAATCGCAATAGGTATAAAATATTTTGCACAGAATTTTATTGTTGTGATTTTATTAAGGTTATATATTTATTAAGGTTGCTTTAATAAACAAAAAAGTAAAAAAAAAACAGGGAATTATTTTTTTTTACTGTACCCTCGATCAGCTTGGCTCTTACACGCGGTCGGTGGTATATTATTCTACTAGAAAAGCAAAATCAAATCTATCCCATGGGAGCCGTACATTTTTCGGAGATAAAAAGTAACATATGTGTTATTCTGATGTATGAGCTATATTATTGTAAAGTTTCATTAAAATCCATTCAATAGTTTTTGCGTGAAAGAGTAACAAACATCCATACATCTATACATACAGGGATCCCCATACATCCTCACAAACTTACGTATTTTTAATATTAGTATAGTATACGTGAGAGAATTCTAGCTATTCTCTATTCAATAAAAAAATAAAAAAAATAATATTTGTAGCGTGCCATATGCTAAAGATCGCAGGTTTGATTCCCGCATATGATACTTTGAAGAGGGTAATTTTGCCTCAGTGTATCGTGCGGTGGAACTAGCGCAAAGCTATGGATTTTCTTAAGAACATGTTTATTAACTATACGATTTATTCTTTTTCTTTGAAAGTCTAAATTTAAACTTGATTTAAAGTGAAAATGGTTGAAAGCGACAATAATTTGTAATTTAGTATACATAGCTATATGTATAATAAGATTACAGATTAGATTTCTTTAACACGTTTTATATTATAACAAATTGACCCTTCTATTAGAAATTGTGAATTGCAAGCATTTTATTGCATTTTTATAAATTATCTTACATTAAAATATTTTTTGAAAGCTATTTTTCATATATACGAGTATGCTATTTAAATTCATTTCGTATATTTTCGCTTTTATTTCAGGAAACACTTCACGTCTGCGTTAAACCATTTCATTTTTCGTATTCGAGAGATGAATGGTTGGTGGAATGGTTCGAACTAAATCGACTATTAGGTGCGAGCCATTTCTATATGTATAACGAATCGCTCAGCCATCAAGTGGCGTGTTTGCTGGACCACTATAAACAACAAGGTCTCGTTACTCTGCTGCCGTGGAAACTGCCTATTGTGTCGAAAGTGGAAATCAGGTTAGATTTTATTAATAATGACAACTTATTTTAGAATAACAATAAATAAATTTTTGTTCTCTTTATTTACAGTAGAATCTGATAAGCCGATAATAATATTTTCATACCATAAATGTGCCGATTGCCTAGTAATTCAACGGGATAATAAAATATGAAAGTGGGCTACTGACAAACTTTGTAATTTGTTAAAACCTGGATTTTAGTTTAATATATATATATATATATATATATATATATATATATATATATATATATATATATATATATATATATATATAATATATATATATATATATGAACCTAATTGGATATTTAGATGGTCCATTCGGGCAGTATCGCCTATTATATAATATAATTATATTATATAATAGTTGTATATTTTTCATCAAATTAATAAATTACTAGCAGAGCCCGCAGCTTCGCTCGTGCTAAAACTATAAAAAAATCTTTAAAAAGGTAGGTTTCATTCAAACTTTCATCCCCTAATTTACCCCCTTATAGGATGAATTATGAAAAATGCTAAAACACGTATTTGTTTAATTTTATTGAAGAGCATTAATACCAAGTTTCAAGTTATTCTGATCATAAATATTTTTTTGGATTGTATTATAACGTGTTTTGCCGTGGGAATGAGACAATCTCTTGCAGTAAAAAGTAGCTTATGTCACTTTCCAGCCCTCTAACTATCTTCACACAAAAAATCACGCCAATCTGCCACTCTGTTTCGACGTGAAATAAAGAAAAACAAACGAACAAACACACTTTCATATTTATAATATTAGTATGGATTATTCATGGTATAATTCCAACACGGTAGACGTAATAATTATATTTCAAAAACTGAGATTAAATTTTCTTTATATTAACTATACTTTCGATGCGGTATTTCAAAATGTAATGCGTTGAATATTTAAATCAATTTTTAAGTTTAATTTTTTGAGTTAATTCGCAGCAATCTTCGTAAGTTCGTAGCTGCGTGTAGCACGTAGCACTTATATTATTAAAATATACATAAGTAGTAAATATTGCGTAGCATTACGTTTTTATGCATTATATGACTGAGGACAATTATTTTGTTTAAAGTTTTATTTATTTATTTTATTATATTTATTATACTTTTTATTATATATAATAGACAGCCGGCTACTCTACAACTCTACCCGTTTAAAGAACTTATAATTGTATAGAATATGAGTTATTACTGCAATATATATATATATATATATATATATATATATATATATATATATATATATATATATATACACACACATATATGTATGGGTTATTTATATATTTATGGTATCTTAAAAACATCAAATTTGGTGAAGTTATATAACTCAAACTTGTGATTGTTACGCTGACTCTAAAGTAAAATAATATTATATGATCGAAAGTGGTAATGTGTAAGTTGGATTTTCACAAGGGATTTCAACCTATGTTCAATATAAAGTCATAAAATAATATTTTATTGGTAAAAACGTAACAAAAACACTTTGTAGTGGTAAAAATTCGTGATGCGCAAATTCCACTTATATATGTACAATATACGTAACTGATATGATTGCGATACTAATTTTATTTATCTTTACCGTAACGTGTTCTCCAAAGCACGGTGATGTAAACACCGCTAACCTCTCAACTCCGGACTGCTACGGAGTATTTCGTGAGAGAAGAACCCAGTAACTATTTAGGTCCAACCTGGGAATTGAATCTAAGACCTCTAGATCTGCAGTTATACAATGTACATACTAGTTTCTACTCTTAAAACAACGAAGCAGTCAAAAATATACTAACCATATTTTTTCAGGACTGAGGGCCAATTCGCAGCGTTTAACGACTGTCTATATAGATCGATGTCGACAGCTGGCTGGTTGCTAGTAATAGATGTGGATGAAGTGATTCTGCCACGACGCGAGAGGACGCTCACAGCGCTACTCACCGCGTTGAGAGCTTCTTACAACCCACCCTCGAAGGCGCCGTCCGCGTTTTTGTTTAGGAACGCCTTCTTTTATCTACGGTGGGAGGTAAGACGATCGACGACACGTTTGGCTCAGTTTGTAATGACCCTATTTGCTGCGCCAGCAGTCGCGGGTTCGAGTCCCGCTGGGGGGCAATCATTTGTGTGATGAGCACGAATGTTTGTACTCCATTCATGGATGTTTATATTTATAATATGTATGTATTTACAAAATAAGTTATATATGTATAATGTATCAACTATTTGGTGTCCATAACACAAGCCTCGTAGCTTACCATGGAACTAGATGGTGTTGTGTGTTAATGTCCTGACAAAAAAAAAAAAAAAATGTTTTAACATTGATTTTTGTTTCGGGTTACCATTGAAGTGTATTTTTTTTTGTCTTTTTATAAATGGGCTTATGAATAACTTCTAATTTCTAACTTTAATTATATCTTTCTAATATAATTACCTTATACCGTTTACTATACTTATAATTTAACTCTATTTATACATAGAAAAACTGCAGTATTTTTGCTGGTTAAACACGTCGATTTTCAGCTGAAACTAATGAGATTAAAAAAAGTCTATTTGAATTTTATAGCCCACTAGCAATACATGTGGCTCTGCCTGCTTAAATAGTATTCATTTGTTTATGAATAATTGCTTTACTCTTAAAGGCCGTGGTTTGTTGCTAGCTAATCTATTGTAACCGTCCCCAAACATAAGGCTGTAAAATGTAATCTAACATCACGCTGCCATACTTAGAAGCGAAGCACATAAAATAAACTATGAGATATATTGATAAAATTAATTAGCCTGCGTCTCCGACAGCGTGTGAGTTTTGTATTTAGTCTGTGCTTGTTAGACCATCACCTCGAGGTAAATTTCAAAGAAATTAATTAAATTTCTAAGAAATCTATTGTTAACTGTAACGCCGGTGTGTCCGCGGTCGTTGAGGTATTAATATAGCATTCTAACTATAACATGGTGGGGGTGACTTTTGATAAACCTTTTCACTTTTTATTGTTTCTGTGATTAAAATTACAATGTTTAAATGTTTTTGTTTAATAAATAGTAAAATATGAGTTTGCTTTTAATGATATTTTAAAATATCTTTTCTTTGAGATTTGACTCTGAAAATCTTTATCGATAAAATTGATTAAATGTTATCTGTTCGTAATTCATATGCCACTGATAAGTGTCACACGCATCATACTATAATGAAAGTAGTATCATAGGTACTCACATATTTGACCGACTTCAAAAAGAAGCAAGTACTCAATTCAGCTGTAAGTTTCTTTTGTATGTATATTGCTGAATGTCTTCGCATTTTAAACGAATTTTTATGATTATCTTTTTTATTTAATTGGTTTACCCACCAGATACCCATAGGTACTCCATATATATTATGAAGTCGGTGTGGTCTTTTAGTTTTAAAGTAATTTTGTAACTGGCATTAAATTCATACATTTATATCGAATATACATAATATTTCAAATAAAAAAATTAAAATATTGCTATCTATATAAATAAAAATGAATGTTAGTAAGCGCATAACTTAAGAATGGCTGGACAAATTAGGCCAATATTTTTTTCGTATTTTCCTTATGGTTCACGGAAGGTTTTAATAAAGAGAAAAAATGAAAAATTAACGAAAAAAAAAAATATTTATATGGCTAACGCTGGCTAATAACTATTTATATCTATTTAAAACATATCGTATATATTTAAATCTACCGTACGTATTTAAATAGGTTATTTTAAATACACATAATAAATTTAAATTTTAAATCAATTTATATTAAAAATACATAATATTTGAATATAATTTCAGGATGACACGGAAGCTCCAGCGCCATTGGTGACGTCACGCAAAACCCGGCGCTGGGCCGCGCCGCACGCGCTCAAGAACAGAAGCAAGTACGCGCTCAGACCCCGCGACGCGGTGGAACTGGGCAACCATTTTGTATGGGAGCTCGCGCCCGGCGCCACTTCTGTCGGCGTTCCCACTGATAGGGCACTGCTACATCATTATAGAGTGAGTTTTGTTGTGTATATATATATATATATATATATATATATATATATTATATATTTATGTAAGTGTACCTATATTTTCTTTTTTGATTAATAGTTTTCAAGGTGTCTTAGGGCCTGAATAAACGTCATAAAAAAAACTTCCGCCACTAAGGATGGAATAATTATTTTAAGTGATTTTTATGTCGGTATGCCAGTTTTTGTTAAATATTCATAAATGATTACTTTATTTAACGAATTATTTAATCTATCCATATGATTTAATTGGGTAAAAAATAATTACCTCGTAGGGAAAAAATCCAATAAACACATTTTCTTATTTATTTAATTACTAGTGACTCACCCTCGCTTCGCTCGGGTTCGTCCCTAGCTTGATTCCCCATACACACATTAATTCCCATTTTCACTCCCTTAAGGGATGATTTCCGGGATAAAAAGTATACTATGTCCTTTCCAGGGTCACAAACTATCTTCTTACGAAATTTCATCTTAATCGGTTCAGTAGATCCAGAGATTCCCCCACAAACTCAAAAAATCACAAACTACCTCTTTATAATATTAGAAGGTATAGATTATAATAATATATATGTAGTATAGATAATAAAAATTAGATTGATATGCTATCAATCAATCAATCTATCCTAGGAGATATTTAAAACTAATATAGTTTGGTAAAAAAAGGAAATTAAAGTTTTAGTAGCAAAGTATAAAATAATTAAATAAATTGGTTTTCTCGATAATAATGACAACGTATAGACATTTGTTTGTTGTCGTGCAATCGAAATACATTTAGATGGAACATCCTGATAAATGATGTTTATCATGAATACAATTTAATATATGATCACGCACATACAATGTTCGTGTATCCATGTTAATTTTAAATATACACGAATAAACCTATTATTATATTTATTTTGATATATTTTGTAAATATAATAGATGGTTACTTATCTGTTTGTTATTTTTTAAAAGGAAAACTATTTTGGTAAAATATCAGAAAAATAGCTTGCTATTTGGCGATATTTTTATAATAGGTAATTTATAATTATAATTAACTTAAAACACTATTTAGCTTTCGAAGTATGTTGAATGCCTCCCGTTGATAGTCCAATAACACCCATAAAAACCACACTTAATAGTTAAGAGACCAGGATTAGTCTAACTATAAGTATATTTATAGAACACTATTATAAATGTGAAAGTTTAGATGGATGTTTGGATGTTTCTTACTCAATCACCAGAATCAATCAACCAGAACGGCTGAACGGATCTGGATGAAATTTGGCACAGAGATAGATTATAGTCTTTAATAGCATATAGGTCTAGGAAAAATGTACGGTTCCCGTGGGTAAGGTTTGTTTTCATTCTAGAGGAAAACCCGAGCGATGCGAGGGTAAGTCGATAGTATCAAATAATGAATACAATTATTATTCTCAGCAAAACCTCTTTTCACCGGTGTTAGCTTCCTTACGGACCGATTACATTTATATTAAACTTTAAGATTTAGATTGTCTTTAAATTAATTGACTATAATTTAATAGTAAGGCAGTGGTAGCCCAGTGGTAACGCGCTCACTTGGGAGACCCGGTGAAGTGGGTTCAAATCCCAGGTCTCGCACCTCTGATATTTACATGTGCGAATCATTTCCAACATGATTACCACTTGTCTTAACGGTGAAGGAAAACATCGTGAGGAAACCTGCATGTCTGAGAGAACCTAGCAAGTTTTCAAAAAGACATGTGAAGTCCGCCAACCCGCACTTGGCCAGCGTGGTGGACTATGGCCTGATCCCCTTCGTACTGAAGGGAGGCCCGTGCTCAGGAGTGGGATGTTAAAAAATGGGCAGAATATAATTTAATAGTGCTTGTATAAGTCTAATTAAATAAAGTAATTTCCATTTTCATTCCAGATTGCATGTGAGTACGGTGGGATGCAATGTCTGACGGTGCCTTCGACCGTGGACCGCACCGCTCACCGCTGGGCCGAGGACCTGATGGCCCGAGTTACCGCTGAAAAGGAACAAATCGCTAGGATCTGTCAGTCTGCCTAAACTTACACGAATGCAAGTGATCGAAATTGTTTTTTTTTTATGTATTAAGTAAATACTGGGGTTTTGTACACCTTTCAGTATGTGGTACGGAATTTTCTTTTTTCCATTCATATTCACAGAATGATGCAATTTTTTAACCGAACAGTGGTATTGTACCTTTGATGTTGTAGATGTAACAGAAAGTAGACTATAAATTTTAAACTCTATTATTGGTTGCAAAATTAATAACCATATTGGCGTAGAAGTATTGCACTAATTTGTTTACGGTCTTGGGATTTTCAGAGGTGTTTAGAATGAAACTTCATTTTTAAATAAGAATAAATTTCTCATTAAGTTTTAAAATTATCAAATTCGATCACTGTGTGAACTTGTAATATTTTTTTACTAAATATATAATTTTTATTAAATTTTACATAAACATTAGAAAATATTATATAACGTAAGGTGAGTGAGTACCTATATTTTTACTTGTATTTATTCGTTTTGATAAGAGTTTTTATCTATTTTTCTGTTATTTTATTTATTTATGAACTTTGAGTTTTTTTATATAAAAGCATTTCATTTATTTAATTATCATTTATTTAATACCTTTTTAAAAAAAAAACATATTTATCATCCAATGAAATAATATTGAGACAATACAAAAAATGGCCTCTCGAATGAAAATTTGCCCCAAATCATTTCCATAATATTAGAGGACCACTAATCAAATCCATTCATAAAATATCACATAAATCAAAATTATATAAAAATTACTTTGTAAAAATATTCATAGAAATAAGATTCGAAATACAGTATTCGCCGTTCGATTTTGTAAAAAAAGTAGTTTGCTCAATGTTCTAACATTATCAGTATTATTTTAATGTTTGTATGAAATATTGTATGTACTCGTATGATTAAATTCATAAACTTTATACGTAATAAAATGTCGATCCGAGTGTTCTCATAAGCGATAGGTATATCGATACCATATCGAATGGAATTTGAACTGTTGTATAATTTTTTGCGTTGTATTTTGGTATCGATGTTATTTATTATTTTGTTAAATCGATTATAATCATTCGATGTTTTCTGAAAAATTATTTATTTTTGTAAAAATATCACGAAAGTAGCATACTTTTATAGTTTGAATGCCATTTTTTTATAACTATGACATAATTTATATTTTTATTTTTCTAGCTATATAATTAAAAGTGTAAATATATGTTAGTTCATTATCTTAAACCGCTGAAAGCTGTTCACCGATTGCTTAAGCACACCGTTGTATTCGAATACGCGCGTGTTGTTATATATAATATGTCACTTTTTTCCGTTACCTATCAACTAAGATTGCCTTTTTCCTTTATTTTTCTATAATATACGTAAATTTATATGTATATATACAATTAGTATGATATATTTGAAAACTAACATTCTATATCGAATATAATTTATTCACCTCACAGAATTTAAATCAATAATAAGTATCTGTTTAATGTTACAGTAAATATTTATTATGTGTCGATACGCAAATTTATTGGTGGTGATTAGAATTTCGTATGGGTTTTTCGGAATTAATGACAGCAGTATATCTTCTCTAACATATAAAATTCTAGTGTCACAGTGTTTGTAACAGAACTCCTCGCAAACGGCTTGACCGATTCTTATGAAATTTTGTGTGTATATTCAGTAGGTCTGAGAATAGGATGTAAATTCTTTTTCATGCCCCTAAATAAATGATAAGGGTGGTCCACTCCAAAATTTATTTTTTAATTTTTTTGACATTTATTTTTTATATTTTTTTTATGATTCGGCATTAAAAATACATATAAACCTAAATTTTTACTAAGGACGAACCCGATCGGAGCGAGGGTGAGTCGCTATTATAGTTTATTTTTTCTCATTACTTTAAATTTTATTTTATTTTTTCTCATTACTTTAAAACTATACTTTAATAAACAAAGACATTTATAAAACTATTGACTTACCCTCGCTATGCTAGATACGTTTTAATTTTTTGAGCGATACCCTAATTCTTTTTTTAATATAAAAGTATCCCAAGCTATTCTTCATAATATCAGCTATCTGCTAGTCACAGTCCCGTCAAAATTAGTCCAGCCGTTTAGGAGATTATCCGGAATAACAGACAGACAAACAAAAACAAAAAAAAAATCTTATAAGTACTGTTTATATTTTCATAAGCATTTAGTAAAATGCTGTTATTTTGACATTACAAACAGATGATTATCGGTCAAAGTTAGTTCTGAAACTTGCCGGTAGGAAATCTGCTCACCACCAATACAATAGATGTTGTGTCATAAAATTATTATTGTCATATATAAAAATACCCTAGGCCAATTCGATGTTAAGGAGAAGACCTCGAAAGATAATAATTTAAAATTAGAAATAAATTGTCGTATTACATTACAATATAATATGAAAATAATAAATATTTGTGTTCACTGTACATATTGCATCTGTGTTACAAATGTATATAAGTGTAGGTTAAGTGCACCGGTTTAGTAAAGTGTTATTTTTTATTGTCTATTCGTCTTTAATTTAAAGAAATATTATTGTAACTTGGAAAAGTAAAAGATAAACTTGAATAAAGTCGTTTTAAATTAAACTATCTTTACGGATTTTTTCCCCGTTTAAGATTTTTGGTGGTTGGTTGTTTCTAATGCACACTATAGCAATAAAATAATATATATATATATATATATTTTTAAATTGTGCGTAGGCACAGTCTTCAATAATTATTTAATAACCTTTGAGATGTCTAAAACCTTAGTCTCTCCGTGACAATGATTGCTGTAAAGCATTTGAAATGTCAGAAACCAAAAATCTAATCTAATCCTCGAAAAAATCCAAAAAGATAGTTTTATTTAAAATGTCAAATATTTCCGTAAATCTAAGAAAGTATTATTGGGACAAAGTCCTGCCGTAATTTTATATTTTATTTTTTTCATTGAAATTGTCACACCATTTTCGCTATGAGAAAGAAGTCTGCGATGATTCGTCGATTGCGTTGGTGTTTTTTTTTATTCGAATGTGCTTATCGAATTGTTAAAATTTGAAACTCGCAATCGCAAAATTTTCATTCCTTAACGTGCTAGAAGATGTGAATGTTCGAAAATGAGCATTAATAATAATTAGCACTCACAAATTGTGTTGCCACTTTTTGACACTAGATGGAGCTGTTTTAATACCACATAAATCCGTGTTAGTGTTAATGCCTTCGATCAACAAATATTGTTGATGATTGAATGATGACGTAATGAACTTTAACACCTCCAGGTAAATTTCTAAGAAATTAATTAAATTTCTAAGAAATCTATTGTTAACTGTAACGCCGGCGTGTCCGCGGTCGCTGAGGGATTAATAAGTTTAAGTGTTAATTATTTGAGCAAATGCTATATTAGCCTTATACAAGTAACTAGTATGAAACAAATTCAAACAATTCTTCAACACTTGTATAAAACGCTGACATAACAACTCAACACACTTGGGAATTTGGTTTGATTGATTGGTTCAAATCCCAGGTCTAGCACTTGTAATATTTTTATATGCGAATCATTTCCAACATGATTACCACTTGTCTTAACGGTGAAGGAAAACATCGTGAGGAAACTTGCATGTCTGAGAGAACCTAGCAAGTTTTCGAAACACATGTGAAGTCCGCCAACCCGCACTTGGCCAGCGTGGTGGACTACGGGACCTGATCCCCTTCGTATTGAGAGGAGGCCGTAGTTTTCCTCACATATAAAAAGAAAAAATATGACCCTTTCAAAGCTACTAAGTTAATGTACTAGAGGTATCGATTGGAAAAATTGACCTTGACATTTACATTATTGTTATATAGAAACACTCAAGCGTTGAAAATAAATAAACTAATTAGGTATAAGATGTTTAGATAATATTTAGTTAGCGTTTATTTCAGAATAATGTCAATGACGAAATATCCATGAACTATAAAACTAAACTATGGTCCATATTGTCCAATTCAATATAAAATACAAAAATATGCTATATATTGAACAAATATATTTCAAAATATCATTTTTTGCACTTTTACGGTTTTTTTTTGTTTTACAATTATGTTTTTACCTATTTTCTATAATAACGCGATTGTAAATAATCATTTCATATGTTGTATATGTTGTATTCATAAATAGAATATAGTGAGTTAGTATTGATAAAGTGTTAAGCTTTCGTCGTGTCCTTATTTATTCGTATTATAAATGTATTGTATTATTAGTATTTATAAATGTATATTTTTGTTTATAATATTATATAAATTATACATAAATTGTACATATCCATATGTTATATCAAAGTTTTTGAAGTGAATCGTTTTTATTATGTTAATTTATGTTTTAAATATTTAGTGGTTTTATGGTTTTCTTTTGTAAAGAATATTTTTTATAACAAATATTATATTTCTGTAAAACACGTGTATTATGTCCAATAACTTTCGTCATTATTTATATTATATTTAATTTAAACTGTTGAATGCTCTATTTAACCTATACACTAGTTAGTGGGAAGAGCTTCTGTTGAATGTTTTTAGTTAGCTAGTGATATGAGCATTGTTCAAAAATATGATTTAAAACAGTCTTAACCGAGAAACATATGTATGATAAATACAAACCATTATTATAATGTGTATTGTGGCATACATTTTTGGATTTAACAATAAATAAATGATTAAAACGCATTTTATTTTTTGTAATTAATATGAAAACTGTAAAAATTATTAATATATATATATATATATATATATATATATATATATATATATATATATATATATATATATATATATATTATGATTAAAGATATTACGCAATGTATGTTAATACAATTCTAATATCCTATTACTTTATAAGAAAAAGTAAATGTATCATTTTGAATCACTTTAATATTATATGAAATACCACAATTTACACTCTACTAGCAGTTCACGTACAAGCGTCTTCTAAAGTTCAAATATTTAGTGGCAAACTACTTTATGTCTATATTTTATCTGTGATGTCTATTTTAGAAAAGGTTGTATTTGTTTTCGAAGGAATCTTCGTTAGTTGAATGTTAATAATGTCTTTTGTAAAATAAATATAATGACTTTAACTTTTGTTTTATTATAATTATCTACTGATAGAGTCATGTTAAGTTCTTTATGATTTTATATTATATTGGTAACCCAGCATCTCTAGTTACATTTTTAATTTATAATATTACTAGAGATTCATCTCGCTCCGCTCGCATTCGTCCCTATGTTTTAAGGTTAATATAGATTTCTTAGAGTTGAGATATTTTTCCACAGTAAATAGTATTCTAAATGTTGGCCCGGATAACCAGCTATCATCATACCAATTTTTTTCAAAATCTGTGAAATCCAGTGGTTTTCTCGCGATGCGTTCCCAGATAGACAGACAGACAAAAATTCTAAAAACTATAGTAGATTCAGCCTCTGTATCGATAATAATGACTATTTCAATAAGACTTTCCAAAAAATAGTTAATGTACATATTCGACTCGGTTAAAATTTTATTATATAGTTTATTATATAGATGCCACCTATATATAAGAGTTTAATCAGTTATATATTATAAAATATTTTCCCGGTTTGAGAATTGAGATATATTCCCGCAGTAAAAAGCCACCATTCAACTGAAGTACTAATTGAAGCTGGAGTGGATACGGAAAAACATTCAAAATTAAGAGCAAGTCGTCGATCCGACAAAAAAACAATGAACAAATACTAAAAATACAAAAGCTCATATTTATAATTTTTGTACAGCCCTCTTATTGTGAAGCACAGGCCTTACCTTCAATACGAGGTGGTTCAGGCCATATTCCGTTACGTTGGCGACGTTCGGGGTAGTCGGGGGTCCGCGGGTGAGCGGACTTCTGACTTCGAAAACTTTTTTATATATAGTAGTGTTCCTCACGATTTTTTCTTTACTAAATTTGCATATTATGAGAATATCGTAAGTTGGTAAGTACGATACCCAAGGATTGAACTCACTTCACTTGGTTTCCCAGGCGAGCGCGTTACCACTGGGCTACCACTGCCTCCTACAATTTTAAATATTACCTATAACATTAGTATACTAGACTATTTACAGATATCACTGTCTTTCCCGTGACCAAGATTACTATAAAGCATTCGAAGCGTCGGGAATCAAAAATCAAAATAAATTCGCAAAAAGTTCGGAATGATAGTTTTATTTCTATTAAGCTTTTGTACATTATTGTTTTAAATATCTTTTTAGCTATATATTTTAAAGTTGTATAAAGTCCATTTATTCTTTCAGAGACACGGAACCCCAAAGATAAGACAGCACTTAATTGTATCACGAATGACATAATACTACTGTAGTATCGTACACGTAATTTAAAAACGTTGACATCCACATTACTTTGAGTAATAAATAGATTTTTTAATATGGTATGATATTCTTTTAACTTTTTTGTATTTTAAATTACAGTGTATGTAAAGAAATATAACTAGTTCAGAACTAACTAGAAATATATCTAGAAATAATGCGGAACACATTTTACTATCCGTTTCGAATATAATATTATCTCCGCTCCGCCCGCGTTCACTCTTACATTGCAGTTTTTGTATTTTTCTCAAAAATGAGACATTTTCTCGCGGTAAAAAGTATCCTATATGTTGAACCGATATGTTGATATCCGATATGTTGATGGTCAACCATGAACGAATTAGTGGCTAATTCGTTCATGGTTGACCCGGATGGTTATCCGGGTGGATGGAGAGGTGGGATTTTGATGAAATTTGGTATAGTGATAGCTGGTTAGCTATCACCATACCGAATTTCATCAAAATCCCTCCAGTGGTTTTTCTATGATGTGGTAATAGACAGACACAGACAGACAAAAATTCTAAAAACTATAGATTCGGCCTCTGTATCGATAATAATGTTTATTTCAATAAGATTTTCCAAAAAATATTTAATGTACAGATTCGGCTTATTTTTAATGAAATGCCTCATATCACTTACATAATGGACGTTCCTTTACGCATTGTATAGTACTTAAAAGCATAATAAAGAACATTTATGTAAATTAAATCGATATCACTAATTAATTATGACAGAACGAACTCGATATAATATTACGAGTACAATTCGTTACGACCCAGATAATATCAGTTTTGGCTGTACTTGGAATTTTACGTTTGTGTATGGTAGCTTTGTTAATATTATGTTATAGCAGCGCCATCTATGTGAACATGTGCCGCTTAAATCGTAAGACACTCAAGTGGCATTATAATTTTGCCCGCTTTTTAGCTACAAATAGTAGGTGGCAGTAATTATTCTTAGTTTTATTTTTCTCCTGCATATAATAATATTATAATGTATGTATATATAATTTCATCAAAATCCCTCCAGTGGTTTTTCTGTGATGCGGTAACAGACAGACAGACAAAAGTTTTAAAAACTATAAATTCGGCCTCTGTATCGATAATAATGTTTATTTCAATAACATTTTTCAAAAATCTTTAATGTACAGATTCGGCTTAGTTGCGTATAGATTAGTACCTACATTACCTGATTTAATTCAATAGTTTTAGCTAGTATAGTATTATATGATCTGTGCTTTTAGTAAATTAATATAAAAAAATATGTTATTATAATGAAAATAATAATATAATTTTAATATATATGTATGTATCCTTTATATTAACTAGAGTTTCGAAAACTTACAACATAATGATCAAAGTAAAACAAAATTTGTAATGAAATCTCAAACTAATTCGAGTTTGAGACTCTAACCCGTACGTACACAAGTGACTAAATCAACCCCTACGCTTTAAATGGTGTTTAATGTAATTTATAACGTTGGTCATATATTTCAGTAGTGTCACAAATCATATTATGATAACAGGCGAAGTGGTCATGCGGCGACCCGGGCATGACTAATGTTCCCAATTAACTCGGAAATCGGGTCGGAACTCGGGCCCTTTCTGTTTACTTTTTCGCCAGCTCGGATTATATATAAATATTTGCGGGCCGGTGTCAACGATGTATGTTATTTATTTGTTTAGGCAAATATGAATAAACTTTATACGCTCAAAGTGGTGTTATAAATCGAAATGGACGCGAAATGTGTAGTTGGTAGAATAATAAATTTAAAGTAAGTTTAATTCGTAAGTCGTAAACATTTTGTAGTGCCTTTCAACCAGTCGGAGTACATAATCCTTTCTCTGCTTTATTTTCATATTTCGTTGGCATAGCTAAATAATCTAGTTACCCAAATAGTCGAAAGTTTCGAATAAGCTGCTAGCAAGCGACTGTAAAAGCTTTTATTTGATTTTCCGCTGAACTTGTTCTAGGATCTTAAAATAACAAATATTTGGACAAAAATTACTAAAATTAAAAAAAAATTATAGAATATCAGTGTTTCTAACAGGCAACAAAATCGAACATAATTGATTGTTTTTATGATATGGACTTGGCTACAATCAGGCGAAGAATACATACATACATACATACATACATACTACGAAAATAAAGTGCCATAGACCACAGATAAAACTATGTAAAATGTAAATAATGATGACAGCTTGCCGAACTAAAAGAGAGATTTAATGTAACTTTTAATTTTAAATGTAACTACATAGTAGATATTACAAGTTTGACAATACGTTTGGCGGAGTTTGTAGTGACCCTATTTGCTGTGCCAGCGGTCGCGGGTTTGAGTCCCGCTGGGGGCATTCATTTGTGTGATGTACACGAATGTGTTACTCCAGTCATGGGTGTTCATATTTTTAATATGTATGTATTTAAAGTTATATATGTGTAGTGTATCAACTATCTAGTATTCATAAGCCTTGTAGCTTACCATGAAACTAGATGGTGTTGTGTGTTAATGCTCCAACATATTGTAATTATACAAGGTGATGTAGAAATTGATATTTAAATTATCCACAACAAACCGAATAACTGAAAGAAAATGTATTATTTGGACCACATATGTGAATTATATTTTTAATTTTAATTTGAGCTATTAACAGATATACTCACCAAACTGCTTAAAACACATTTAATAAATAAATAAATAAATATGTTGAGACATTAACACACAGCACCATCTAGTTCCATGGTAAGCTACGAGGCTTGTGTTATGGATACCAGATAGTTGATACACTACACATATATAACTTTAAATACATACATATTATAAATATAAACACCCATGACTGGTGTACAAACATTCATGCTCAACACACAAATGAATGCCCCAAGCGGGACTTGAACCCGCGACCGCTGGGACAGCAAGTAGGGTCACTACAAACTGAGCCAAATGTGTCGTCAGTATAATAATAATATGTTTCTCTATATAACTAAATTATATATCTTGAAGAAGTTTATGTCGCGATACTAAAGATCAGCAAACCACAACCAGGTCAAAACAAAGGTGAAAACAAACCGACGAGAAAAATTAGATTCCTCGCTGTGACTGCGACTTTCTGTTTTCTCTTATTTAATCGCAGTATTAATATAAATGCTTTTGGCAAAATATACGGACTATTTTTAATCTCTAGAGTAATGTTATTCGGAATCCTAAAATGATGAGAGAAAATTTAATAACATCCACATTTTTATTTGTGTTTGAGATATAAGTATTTCTCTAAATGTTACACTACTATTATAGAGAGGAAAAAATTTGTATTTTTGTATGTTTGTAACGAATAAACTCAAAAACTATTAGATCGATTTAGATGAAATTTGGTAAGGAGATAGTTTAAGACTCTGGGAAGAACATGGATTTTTTTTTATTTCAGACATCTTCCCTAAAGGGGGTGAAAATAGGGATGATAGTTTGTATGGGGAATCGACCTAGGGACGAACCCGAGCGAAGCGAGTTTGAGTTGCTAGTTTGGATATAAAAATACATACATATCTGTAGAAATCACTAATCAGACAGGATATAACATTGGAAAAACTTACTGAAGAATGTGTGATGCTTGTTTAGTACTGGAGAATAGTGATAATAGTTCGCTAATTGGAAATTTTATTAAAACCTATTGAATTCGCCTATCATTCATGTTTAATTAGGATATTTGTACTTATTGTTTAATTACACGTTACGCATGTCACTATGCTTACACTGCACATACAAATGGTTGGAAAGCAATAGCCGTGATTTATATCAAGGCCTATTCACGGAATAACACATTTTGTTGTACCAAATATGTTGTTACATAAAATTATTGTATTCTGATGGAAGTTAACTTTCTAATATAATAGTAGAAAAGATTGTGTTGAAAGTCTCGAATTCAATTCTTGTGTAAGGCGTTTTTTGTATCGATTAAGTATTTTAAGGTATAGTAGCCAGCCCGGCCTAGTATAATAAACATGGCTTTGTGGAGTGCCACTTAGTGCTTTACACAACGTGGTTATTCACATATTGCTCATGCAAATTGATCTGTCTGCCTCACAAAGATTATATAGAGGAATTATTTATTTGCTAACCAAAATACAAAACTCCATAATAATCATAAAAACTAAATAAATTTCCGTTTGCTATTTTGAAAACGTTTCTTATAGTCACCAACTATGTGTTACATTTCTAATAATTCTTTTTCGATTTTTTTTGGTACTGACTTTCGATTTTTATACTGACATAATCCTATATTTTAAAAACACTATTTACTTCTAGTTTTCACGTTTTAAAAATGATATTTTAGAAGAAAAATCAAACAACAAAATTCCAAAGGTACAAAAAGGACTTTGTATAAATGCATTGGGCTAACGAACTCTCCCAGTTTATCCATACGTAGTTGATTTTTGTTCCTGGCTTTGTGAATTAGTGACGACCTACATATGTCTAGCATCCACTCTATGTTGAATAAACATCCTTGATTTACCATATTTGGTAAACAATTTCTATTATACGATCGATTATAATCAAAAATAGTTTTAGCTCTATTTCAGTATAATAGGAAAATATATCATTTTTTGATATATATATACATATATATATATATATATATATATATATATATATATATATACATACATATATATATATATTAGGTACCTATAGTATAAATATTTGCTGCGTACAGTTGAATAATAGGCAAGTAGGTCATATTAAATATACATTGCATCAAATCTATACGGATTTCCCTTACCTTCCCGAGGGTGCATTCTAACTCAACACGTATCTTATATTCTAAATACTGCGTCTAATACAAAGACCACGCTACTCTATATCGTGATATGTCAAATACTAAATAATATAAAGCAGTTTTTGCTACTTTATTTTCATTCTGATGGAACGTTTTCATGCCGGTCCATAAAGTTTGTTTCTAAAGTTTTTTTAAAAGTATTTTTTTCTCTAAAGTTATCTTTATTTATCTACTAGCGGCTCACCCTCGCTTCGCTCGGGTTCGTCGCTAGGTACGTTTTAAATAGAGATAAATAGTTATTAGCCAGCGCTAGCCATATAATTTTTTTCGTTAATTTTTCTGATGTTTTAATACTTATTATCCTATTCCGGACTAAGAGAAATCCAAAAATTCAAATATCATAAAAATTGGTCCAGCCGTTCTTGAGTTTTATGTCACGTCACACGGGAACGCAATCGAACGGGATAAAAAGTATCCCATGTCCGTCTCCTGGTTCTAAGCTACTTCCCCGCCAATTTTCAGCCAAATCGGTTCAGCCGTTGTTGAGTTATAAATAGTGTAACTAACACGACTTTCTTTTATATATATAGATGATAATATTGTATATATGAATAACAAACAGCTAGAAAACGGAGTCTCCACCTAAAATATTGACCAGTTCACGAATGAACTAAACAATCATTTTCTGAACTGCAATAGGAGTAATTAGTGGGCAAAAGCAGGATACAGTCACTATCAGTTATTTAAACATCCTCCATCGTTCCTTTCCTTCCTGTTAATCATATATAAATAATAATAATAATAATAATATAGGTACGTACTACCTATCTTTATATGTAATGAACAATGACATTGCGAAATATATACTCCGCATATAATGTATGTGTTCAGCCTTTTTTAACGTCCCACTGCTGGGCACGGGCTTCTCTTTAGTACGAGGGGGATCAGACCATAGTCCACCACGCTGGCCAAGTGCGGGTTGGTGGACTTCACATGTCTTTTGAAAACTTGCTAGGTTTTCTCAGACATGCAGGTTTCCTCACGATGTTTTTTTTTACCGTAAGACAAGTGGTAATCATGTTAGAAATGATTCGCACAAGAAAATATCAGAGGGCGAGACTCGGGATTTGACCCCGCTTCACTCGGTTTCACAAGCGAGCGCGTTACCACTGGGCTACCACTGCCGCATATAATACTTACAGATATTTTTAAATGTATGTTTTATATACGAATATAAATAATTATTTATGTTTAAAATTCTTTTTCAAAATTTAGTTTAAACGTGCTATGAATTACATTTATGTAATTTGTTATCTTCCCAATCTTAAAATTGTTCCTACGACTTCTTATGACAAATACTAACATTGTCTTTCTTAATTGAGTTATATATTTTTAATTAAAACTCGGCAGACGTCTGCGTTAATTTAATTATTTCATTAAGTTTATATATGAAATTAAATTTCAAGATGCCTTTCAGTGTACTCATACTTATATTGTCTTATACAGTATTTTTTTTATTATATTAAGTTAAAAAGGACGTAATAAAAGACCATAAGTTCATCATACCTATTATATATATATATATATATATATATATATATATATATATATATATATATATATATATATATATATATATATATAATAGGTATGATGAACTTAAAAGGTATAAAAAGGTAGTTTCATATAAACTTTCATCTCATATTTTACCCACTTATAGAATGAATATCGAAAAATGCTAAAACACATATTTATTTCATTTTATTGAAGAGCAGAGAGAAGTAATACCAGGTTTCAAGTAATTCTGATAATAAAATTTTTTTTGGATTGTATTATAACTTGTTTTGGCGTGAGAATTAGATAATCTCCCGCGGTAAAACGTAGCTTATGTCACTCTCCAGCCATCCAACTATCTCCACACAAAACGTCACGCCAATCAGTTTCTCTGTTTTGACGTGAAAGAAGGACAAACAAACCAAGACACTTTCACACTTATAATATTTAAATTAAGGAATATAATATTAAGTCGGAGACATACATACGAGTATGTACATCTCGCGGCAAGGATGAAACGTGTGTCTCCGACTGCATAGTACTATGTTCCTTCGTAAACTTGTTTTCATCTTTTTAGTTAACTTTTATGCAGTTGGGTTTTTTATTTTTATAATATATTTATTTATTTAATATATGAGCTGGAAAAAGTACTGTCGCGCACTTAATTAAAAACTTGCTTCGGAATTTTGGATTTATTTCAATTAATAATGAAAGTTTGCGAAAAGCGAGACCGCTATGAACTATAATAATAAGTAATAACTATTATCCACCATACAATAAGTCAAAATTGTGGAAGAGTTTCAGTTTCTCTGAATAAGAACACCAAAGATAGGCATTTTATTGAAAACTCACACTAGTAATATAATATATATTAGGCCTCTTAATATATGTATGTATGTCTTTTTTAAGTTTGATAATTATTAGGTATGGTCGAATATAAAAGTATATAATTATACTGTAAAAGTATAATTAAATAAAAATAAAAAATGTTATATAATATTTAACTTAGATTTCTTATCGTCTTACAAATTTGATTACTTCCAATAGATTTCATTACAATTCTGTAAAAGAAAAAAGTAAAACTGACGACTCGATCTCGTAACATAAGCAATTCATTTGTTCCCCATTGTTTATATTTCAGACTTATTTTTGTTACGCACAATTGAATGACGTGTTTATCAAAGCGATGTTTTATGAAAAACATTTTATTTGGGAGGTTCTTTTATAAGCGTTCGATGAGAGGCGTCGTGTTGTGGGAAATGACAAAAAAATCTGTCCTAAATATTCATTTCTGTCTTATTTAATACCCAGTGTAATTTGGAATGAGATTGAATATTCAATAAGATACAGGGGTTTGATTTAACTTTTTTCCTGTAAAATATTTACATATGGGTTTTTTTTAATTAAAGCGCAAAATAGATATCGCTTGCTATTTTACTCACTTAGTGTACTACTATTTACTTTTTTTCTTATAAAGGATAAATCACTAAATTATCCACTTTAAACAATAATTATACATTTATTAGTTACATTAATATGGCATAGATAGACTATATAATTATGTATATACATAGCTATGATAAGTTGTTGTGGGTTGTACTTTAACTTGTTTTCCCGTAGTAATGTGATAGTTTTCTGCGGTAAAAGTATCTCCACACAAAACCACACCAATCCGTCACTTTGTTTCGACGTGAAAGAAGGACAAGCAAACAAACACACTTTCAAATTTATGATATTAGTATGAATTTTATGTTCTCCTACCCATCGGAGATCCTTCAAGGATTAAAATATTATCTTAATGTCAATTTTTTAGTCCGCTGAAAATGAAACATTTGCTTACTAAACGGATTCTACCCCTTGGTCAAAAATAAAATGCCTCAATCTTAAAAAAAACTGGCGAAAAAGACAGGTGTCAGGTGAAGTATGTATTTCAAAGTACCATTTCTATAATTATTATAATATTATATTCGCGTAAATCTAAAAAAGTATCAATAAATAAAGCTAAAGAATTTGTTTGTTTAAATGCTCTAATCACAGGAACTACCAGTCCGATTTGAAAAAATATTTTTGAATGAAAAATCTTATTTATTGAAGAAAGCTATCCTATCATCATCATACTAAATTCCATCTAAATCCGTCCAGCCGTTTCAGCATGAAAGAGGAACAATTAAGAAACATACACACATACAGACTTTATAATAATTGTAATCCGATTAAAATAGTTTTCAACACTTCCGGCATCATGTATGATGTATGAAGCTACCCAAATAAATATAAATTATTCTGAAATGATATTTTTAGTTATTTATATCCAAATATACTGAGCTGATTGCAATTATTATGCACATATTTTATTTGCACTGAAATTTAAAACTACTAACAATGTAGAGTGCTTCCTAAATAACGCTCTAAAATATTAGAGCAATTTGACAACGCGACCCGCTTCAGTCAAACGTTTAACAACGCAGAACGAGTGAAATGTTGCCAATAAAAAAGGTTCAACGCGTTTGGGGGCTCGGTAACCGATATCTTATGGACATCTGTCGAATACACTGTATTTTTATCTCAGCGTTTATTAATCAATTACATATCTTATACAGTTTATCTATCCTGAATATTATAAAGAGGAAAGGTTTGATTTTTTGTTTGTTTGTTTGTGCCGAAAACCTCCGGAACTACAGAACCGATTTAGATGAAATTTGGTAAGGAGATAGTTTAAGACCCTGGGAAGGATATAGTATAGTTTTCAAAATCTTTTTCAAAATCACCCTTTAAGGGGGTGGAAATGGTGATGAAAATTGGTATGGGGAATCAACCAAGGGACGAACCCGAGCGAAGCGGGGGTGAGTCGCTAGTTTCAAAATAAAATTAATTTAACGTTAGTTAAGTCATTTCATGCAACATACCTATTATTGTAAAACCAAACTCATAATAGTAAAGTTTACGTATCACTAGAACAAACGGATTTAAGGGTTATACTGGATGGGTACAGTCGATTGTAATTACCACCGGTGGTAATGGAGTGCGACATCAATAATTGCTCGGCAGTCGGACAGACACTAGCTTGATAAATTGACCGGCGCAAAATTGAACGGAAAAAGTTGTATATTTTGCGAATTAAAACAGATCTTGTTAGCTACTTACACTTTGGACACTGTGATTGGGATGTTTCGTAACGCATGAGTTGAATAGAGGCATGTCTTTGACAAGTTGCTTATATTTTGTCTTAACTTCATTTAATGATGCTTTTGGTTTCTAATTTAGTCATATTTTTAAAGGAATATTGCGTGTGTATTGTTAAATAGTTAAAGTTAATTATTATTTATCATTAAACGAGTCTGACATGCGCTTTGAAGGCTCCATACCGCCATTTGCCAAATATTGTATTATTCTTGTCATCATTCTTATCTCATAACTCATTTCAAATATATCCAAACTTCAACATATTTTTAGTTATATGTATGGAATTCCACACCTTATATTTTTATAATCCTCATACACGCTTGTATAGCCGTTCCATGGGACAAATTACAGTTTACTAAGAAAATTTTCGTGAAATCGAACCTCAAATTAGAGCAAAACATACTGTCGTATTCGATGCTATGCCTTGAATTCCCGTGATTAATATTGCATGTACTATACGATTTACAAGCTAAGCCAATTTTCAATTAAAAATATATTTTCAGGATTAAATTATTACAATTTTTTACTGAACGCCCACAAGTCTAGAAAGAAATATAAAAAAAAAAGAATATATTCCACAATCTCGTACTTTTCACAATATTTATCATTCAACTCTGGTGGGATTGATTGTAAATAGTTCTCATTAAACAGAAACAAATCTGTTATGCATTCGTAGCACAAAAGATTTAGAGAGCATGTGTCCAATTTATCGTTACCTCTAGAGGACGATAGATTACGATTCCTCCGATTTGAAAGTACCTAGCGGGTGCTATCGGGGAGCTAGTTTAGTTATGTAAAATAGACCGATACTCGCACATTCAAACATTACCGTCCAATACCTTAGAGCTTAGCCATAAAGCGTTCACGTGCAATAATTTATTGCTTCCTTTCATATACGTTACCTATATCAAAGATTAGGTTTTAGTAATTCTAGAAGATTGTTTATTACGAATAGCTTATTTAGTACTTTTTAATAATTATATTATTGTTTAATAAACCTTAATATAGTCACACACGTCCATTGACTGTAGAAAATGTAACAGGCGAGTAAAATTTAAGATATGAAATACTAAGAAAATTTTCGAGTATTATATTTATATCTTTCTTTCTCACACAATTTCATATATGAAAAAAATTGTAGAATTTTAGAAAAGATTCTAAAACTGAGTGTGAGAGTTGGATCTGCGAGGAAATCTGCCAAATTTTGTTACAACAAAATTATACTTGAAACGTTTCTATTTTATTTAATACTAGCAAAACCCGCGGTTAAGCTCGCGCTAAAACTACAAAACAATCTCTAAAAAGATAGTTTCATACAAACTTTCATCCTCTATTTTACCCCCTTATAGGATGAAATTCGAAAAATGCTAAAACGCCTATTTATTTATTTTTATTGAAGAGCATTAATACCAAGTTTCAAGTAATTCTGATCATAAATACTTTTTTGAATTGTATTATAACTTGTTTTCCCGTGGGAATTTGATAATCTCCCGCGGTAAAAAGTAGCCTATGTCACTCTCCAGCCCTCTATCTCCACACAAAAAATAACGTCAATCCATCACTCTGTTTTGACGTGAAAGAAAGGCAAATAAACAAATAAACAAGCAAACACACATTTGACGACACGTTTGGGTTCAGTTTGTAGTGACCCTACTCGCTGTACCAGCGGTCGCGGGTTTGAATCTCGCTGGGGCATTCATTTGTGTGATGAGCACGAATGCTTGTACTCCAGTCATGGGTGTTTATATTTATAATATGTATGTATTCAAAGTTATATATGTGTAGTGTATCAACTATCTGGTATCCATAACACAAGCCTAGTAGCTTACCATGAAACTAGATGGTACTATGTGGTAATGTCCCAACATATTTATTATTATTATTTATAATAGTATGGATTTTAAAATAGAGATTGTAAGTTTGATTAATTAGCTCGACAATTGTTTATTACAAAGTTTTACTTTATAAATTATAAATCTAGTATTCACCAGTAAGATATTCAATTAGGTGCTTTGAAGACATAAATACGTCTAATAACAATTCCCTAAAGATGTTTGTTGTGAACATAAATTTCTTCATTTTTAGTATAATACGCTACTGAATTTCATGCTCATTATCAAAGGAGCAATCTTCAGGATTTCTTTTATGTCTTTTAGTTCTAAATTTAACATTTATTTAGGATATATGTTCAAAAGTTATTATGAATAGATTTTTATGAGAAAAATAAGAGCAATTTGATATCGCAACCCTTTTCAATCAAAGCTTAATAACGTGGAACAAGAACGTTGCTAATAAAAAGGGTCAAAAGGATAGCTCGAAGCTCGGTTTTTAATATCTCACAATAGGCAGGTAGCGTGTGGACGTGTAAGCTTTCAGATTGAATACGTTTTTATGTATATTAAACCTTAGCACAGGTTACAAAGCTATGTAATATACAAATATAAATTTAAAACCGTTGAATATATATTGACTTTTGTTTTTTGTGTAAAGCCCCTGTTTAGCGAATAACAAAAAATTTTTGACATGGTACATAAGTTTAAAACTTATGTTTGTGTAATGCTCAGACAAAAGAACTACATAGACAGAGTCAGCCAAAAAAATATCAAAGTTAAAAATAGTAACGTGATTTTGCTGTTTGAGCAGTAGCTCAATGGGAAGATTGGGAATGGGAATAGTAATTCTCGATTTTGCCAAACCGTTTAGTTTCTATATAGATAAAGGGAAATTTTATATAGGTATTAGTTTACAATTTTGGAAAAGAACATATGAATAATAACGATACTAAAATAAAAATAATACTATATACCTACTTTGTTTTTTATAGATTCAGTAACAAACGAGCAGACAGACCACCTGGTGGAAAGCGGTACCTATCGCCCATAACACCTATGGTTTATGCACTTAGGTTTTATGTTACAAAAATGCAGAACCGCAGGTGCTTTGTCACTGTGAGGACTGAGACGATATGCCTCTTGCCTGTAATTGCGCTGGCTACCTTATCCTTCAAACCGGAACACAACAATGTAATCATTGTTGTTTGGCGGAAGAAATAGATTAGAAGGTGGTACCCATCCAGTCGGACTCCTCAGGCTTGACAGAGTCCTACCACCGGTTTGTATTTCTTAATTATAATAAAATACGTTATCTATAATTATTTATTAAAATTTGTATTTTACTTACCACAGTAATTAGTATTTTGCTAATATTTGTATTATATAGGTATTGTTTTAAAACAAAACATTATTTGAATTCAAGTTTAATTCTATGATGATGTTCTCCTGACCGATTCCGGCCACGGCGGCCAATCTCATGGAGACTAGCCAACTGCGCAGGAGATATTATAGTGCTCAAATGTATGCGCAGACACAAGGGCACTCTCTATTCCTGTCACTCTCATACTCTGGTGGGACGACTGCTCGACACGACCGGTGAGAGTTAAGGCGCAGGACCGACGGCTTTACGTGCTCTCTGAGGCACGGGGGTGAAACACCGCCAACTTCCCAACTCCGGGCTGTTACTGAGGCTTGCTATACAGAAAGACTCAATAACTAAACTTGTCCCGACCCGGGACTCGAACCCAGGACCTCCGGGTGTGCAGTCGTGCATGCTAGCCACTACACCACCAAGGCAGTTAAATTAATTCTATGACACTGTATACGAGTATATCATATTCATTCCTTAATCTGAGGTGTAATGTATACATACTCGTACAGGTATCGCCTATCTATTGGATTTAGAAACTCTTTCAAATAACCAATGATATACAATGAAAAGCCCTTTGAAAATTTATAGAGGAAAAGACTAAATCAATTTACCAATTTTAAAAATTGTATTGAAATGGCAAATTGAATTGTTCTAAAATCATAATAATATGTTATTCCCATGATTTTTAGATTCTTCAACGAATATGGAATTAAATCTAGACTGAACCTGATGATAATTGGTTATTTAAGAATAAGTTATTTTACATATTTCAAAAATTTACATATTTCAAACAACTTGTGTCTAGATAAAAGCATCTTAGAATATGTACCCTTGAGGCATTAGAGGTAACTCAGTTTCTACATTAAATTACTCCTTAGTAAACTATATACTTGTTGTACATCTATGAACTCAAATGTAAAAGATGATTAATAATCGACATTAAATATACTACATTCATGTGTTTATAATTTATTCTTGTAATTTCACCTAATTTTTGAATCATTAAAAAAATGATACCATGAGTAACAATTTAAAATAATATAATAAAAGAATGACCAAACAAAGACTTCAATTTTATTAATGTAATAGCGACTCACCCTCGCTTTACTTCGGGTTCGTCGTTCGTATATTTTTCCGGGATAGAAAGTAACCTATGTGGTATTTCAGATATAATTTTTCGCTGTGCCAAATTTAATCCAGATCCGTTTAGTCGTTCTGTTGTGAAAGAGTAACAAACATCCATCTATCCACTCATCCATCCGTTCTCACAAACTTTCACATTTATAATATATAACTAGCAGAACCCGCGTCTACGCTCGTGCTGAAACTACATTTTTTTTTTCAAATGGTAGGTTTCATTCAAACTTTCATTCGCTATTTTACCTCTTATGTGATGGATTTCCAAAAATACTAAAATACGTATTTAATTTATTGTATTAAAGAGCATTTATACCAAGTTTCAAGTAATTCTAATCATAAATATATTTTTGGTTTGTATTATAAAGTATTTTCCCGTGGGAAAAAGATAATCTCCCGTGGTAAAAAGTAGCCTATGTCACTCTTTCCGCCCTCCAACTATCTCCACACAAAAAATCTCGCCAAGCCGTTTCGATGTGAAAGAAAGACAAACAAACACACTTTCATATTTATAATATTAGTATGGATTATGGATTACGTATATGTGGCATAAATGAGTGACAGAAAGACCTTAAACGATGGATACATAATAATTTTTTTGAAAGAATGCAAGAGATTCTTTAATAACGTTTTTCAAAGTAACCAAAATCTCTCGTGTAACTATTTATCACATTTCTCACTACAACTAACTGTGTACTTACTCTTTGCTTTAACTCTAACTGGCTTTACTCCCCTGTCATCAAGTTTGTGCTTCAGTGAAAATAATTTAGAACTTTGTTAGCTTTAGCTTTTTCGAATATTGTACTCTATTCTAGATTTTGCACTCTTAATAAATTTAAATAACTGAGGCAAGAGTTATTTTCGACAAGATATTTCTAAGATTATGTTAAAAACTTTTAATTAGGTACCCAATGTATTAATGAGATATTAATTTATCATTAATCTATATAATGTATTAACTGACACTGCGCTGGATTTACACTAGGCGCACTCGGGGCTAGTGCCCAGGGCGGTAAATTTTTAGGGGCGGCAAAATTCGGAGGACGAGAAAAAAATTCTCTTCACGTTATCGAAAACGCTTTTTTTTACTATCCAAGAAATGATTAATTAAAGAAACACTAGTACATTCTTCGAAAAATTGAAAACATTTATAAATTATTTTTTTGCATTTTTCAAAAAAATAATAATTAAAAAAAAACTTTATCAAAACTTTACCCATTTAATGCAAAATTTCGATAATAGGGCGGCATTTTTTTACTATGCCCAGGGGCGGCGCTACTTAGGTTAAATTCGGCCCTGCTGATACTATATTTATTTATGCGATATAAATGTAGATATGACATACATTCACATTACAAACAATCCTATGCACATGTTCAACAATTCAGAATTTCATTGTGATTTTTTTGTCATACAGTCATTTAAAACATAATGAGATGTTATCTACGAATTAATATAAGTTATTTATTCGTAGAGTATTATTGCTACACTTTAGCTACACATTTTTTCATAGGAACCTAGAGCGCACTTATACACGTACGGATCTGCAGACATAAACTAGTTTAACGTAAATATATACACCATAACAAAATTACAATCTTTCTTCATTGAATTTCTATTACATTAGGCTTTAAAGAATACGTAGGGGAAAACACGGTCGAGCAAATTCTTGTCTCAGATTTCCAAGACTGCGCTATTCTGAGTTTGTTTTCTTCTATAAAATATTACACATTATGGATAAAAGTTTCTAAAATTGAAAACAAGATATATGTACTTTATTTCATAATATGGTATAAGTCATATGAAAGTATTTCAAGTAATAAAATTAAAATGTTGTATTTTAGATGTCAATATTTAATTTCACTACCATGCTGCATTTGACTCATTAATATGTTCAATGGTAAAAAAATAATAAATAATATTTTCTGCATAACTTATAGCACGCACTTTGTTATTCAGTTAAATAATTTTACGGTACTCACGTAAAAAATATAAACTTTTAATTTAATTACCATAATATTATTCTTAAAACATTTTATTTAAACTGTAACTTTTTGTTATCATTGCGTAATTAAAATTAAGAATTCTTATCATACCTTGTTTCAAAAAGCATCAATAACTATGAATAAAACTGTCTTTTCGGATTATTTCGCGGATTTATTTTGAATTTTGGTTCCCAACGTTTCGAATGCTTTACAGCATCCATGGTCACGGGAGAGACTGAGGTGTTACATGTCTCGAAAATAAATCCGCGAAATAATCCGAAAAGATAGTTTTATTTAAAATGTCAAATATTCGCGTAAATCTAAGAAAGTATTACATCAATAATTACTTAAATTTAGTGGTTGTAAAGCGATATCTCTTCTAGAATTTATGAAACATATACGTCTAGTAAGACGTTTGTATCAAAATTCAACCTGGAGATTTCAAATTGGTCTTCGATATCGAAACATGTGAACTGACATTAATATAAATCGATAAGTGTTGAACAATTTGTTCCGACTGGAGAATTTCATGGCTTTCAATACATACGTATTATATTAGTTACAAATAGGTTATCTATTATATAAATATCTCGTGTCACGGTGTTTGTGGTCGCACTCCTCTAAAATGGTTCGACCGATTTTAATGTTTTTTTGTATATTTAGTAAATATCTTAACTAACTCTTAAGTCTTAAAGTATTTTTCACCCTCCTACCCCCACCTCCATAATTAATATGGCAGAACAATGTATATACATGTAATAAATTAGGTTAGGTATAAAAAGCTGTGAAGTGCGAGTTGGACTTGTGTGTTAAGTTATGTTTCTATTATGGACAGAACATCATTGGAGTTAGAGAAAGTCCGTTAAATGAATGTTTGTTATTTTCAAGTAGTTTTTAATGATACTATTTTGTTAGTAAATTATGAGTGAAACTTTATTTACAGGAAATATAATACTTTTTAACTTTTTTCCAATAGTATTTAAAATATATACTTTATAAAATTAAAAAAAAACATGTCTGTATTTTCACGTTAAGAATTTGATATTTATAACGATGTTACTAAAATTTACCTAACCTTCAATATTTAGAATTCATTTCTCATACATAAGTATATGTAAAATTGACTGCTTCGGTGGCGTAGTGGCATCACATCTGGAGGTCCTGGGTTCGAGTCTTGGATTAAAACAAGTTTAGTCATTAAATCTTTCTGTTAAGAAAGTTTCACCCAATGCCTCGGAGATCATGTTAAACCGTTGGTCCTACGGTTTAAAGCTGACCTGTCATGTCGAATTATCATCCCATCGGAGTATGAGTGAACTGGTGTTTACGCATATACTTGTGCATTGTAATATTTCTGGCGTAGTTGGCGAGTCTCAGTGAGTTTGGCTGCCGTAGCCGACATTGGTCTGGAGGACATCATAATCGTATGTATAGAATATACATGTTATGTAAAAATACTTAATTATAATAATACTTTTTCCAACGGATATAACGGCAATACAAATTAAAAAATAAGTAAGTAAATCCTTTGATTATAATTACTCAAATAAAAACAGATATTTTTACGAACTAAATTTATTATTACCATGAAACAACAAAATAATCCTCTAACAGTCTTTACTATATACTAGCATTGCCCGCGACTCCGTTCTGATGACCAAAACCCAAATTCTTAAGTTTTACATATTAGTATACTCTTACATTGCAGTTTTTGTATTTTTTCTCAGAAATGAGACCCGGATGTTGACCCGGATAACTAGCTACTATCATACCAAATTTCATCAAAATCCCTCCAGTGGTTTTTGCGTGATGTGCTAACAGACAGACAGACAGACAGACAAAAATTCTAAAAATTATAGATTCGGCCTCTGTATCGATAATAATGTCTATTGCAATAAGATTTTCCAAAAAATATTTAATGTACAGATTCGATGTTAGAATTTTATTATATGTATAGATAACGTGTGAATGTTTTGTAAAGCTACTCAGTATGTTAATACAAAAGTTACACAGCTCATAACTTCCAAGTCTACAACAAGGGGCTTCCCAATGAAATCAGATAATACGGTCATATTTCAGAGTGGATTACTTGAATGAGTAGTGTAGCGACGTAATTACTGAGAACAGGGACTTACTGAAGTGAGTCTAGGAAAAAATCTAGACTGTAAATAATACTGTGAATTAGACTTGTTATTCTATCTAGTTCACGTTGTTTCGGTTTTATTAGTTCAATTAGGTTTATATGGTAGATTTTTGGGTTTTCTCAATAGTTTATATTTATATTATTTACAAAGTAATATCATCCTTGGCTTTGTTTATGTGGGTGTACCGATATGGGTAGCTTTCACTCATATCAATCCTATCGACTGGAAAACGCTTCTTAAAAACGGGTAATACTAATATTGAAATCCCACTTTACTTGGACGAATATTATCTCTCTCGTTTTGGAATCAAGCAGATATGTACAGCGAGATAGGTGGACAGCAAAGAAATTTTAAATCATTGTTTATGCTTTTGCATCGAGTAACTATAACAAAACATACATATAATATAAACAAAAAACATTTATACCTATATTTGTACAGTGAAATTCGAGTTAAAGTGCAAAAATATATTTGAATCGTATTTCATGACTGCTCCTTTGGCGGTGCAATCTAATAGTGACGTCAAGAATTTCTCTCTCCGACAGCGATACTGTTGATGAATGAACTGAAAAATTCACGCGAAAATGTTCCTGACACTCTGTAAATAAAGCTGTCAGCTAACGTCTGATCTCGTTATTCAGGTAGTTAGCGTTGTCGCGCACGGTTAGTCCAGTTAAACTTAAAGTTCAGCTTTTTGCGATGTTTTTCAAAGTTAACTTGAACTTTTCACTGTGTGACTGTGTGTTAAAGCTAGTTAGTTACGTATAAAATATACGTCTGTAAATGTAATAAAAGTTAGAATTTAGTTTATGCGGCCATCATTAAAACTTGATAAAATTACATATTGAATATTTTATACGAAAATTAAATAAAAATAATTAAAAAATATAGTTTAAGAACACAAACTAAGGAGTAGAGGCTTAAATATTAAATACAATATTATACTAATCATGCAGAGATTCTGAAAATACTCATAATTTATGTTGTGTGTGTGTATGAACATTAATCGCTAGGAGCTATCCAATTTCGACGCAGATAGCTCACGGGCATCGATTTCCTTCTATTTATGAGTTGATAATTTTGGATTTGCTAAATAAATATTGCAAGTATAATTAACTAAAACTCTTATAATATGATTTATTACTTAATTTTTTTTAATATGATTTATTTGTTACAGCTCACTTACTATAATAAATGTTAAAGTATGTGAGTGTATGTGAAATGTATGTATGTACATATGTTCCTTGTTCACGCTAAAACGGCTGAATGGATTTTTATGAAATTGAATTCACAGTTAGACTATTGAATTGATAACTCATAGGCTAAAAACGCTGAATTTGACTCTATATATCTATACTTATAATATTATAAAGAGGTAAAGTGTCACTTTGTGAGATTGTGATTTTGTGACGTTGTAGGGGTTAATCTCTGGTCTACTGTACCGATGTTGATGAAATTTAGTAAGAAGATAGTTTGAGACCATGGGAAGGACATAGGATACTTTTTATCCCGGAAATCATATCTTAAGAGGGTGAAAATGGGGATGAAAGCTTGTATTGGGAAGCAAGCTAAGGACGCTATTAATTTATAAATGCACAAGAAAAAATATAATTGTAGAGACGCACGTAGTCGAGCAAAGCGATATAAGTTCTTTCATAAGTAAAGTCATTTAACTAGTTAAACAATCTCTAAACAATCAAAAAAAAAAAAAACAATACAAAGGAAACTAGTGGCAGACTAGACGTTTGTAGAGAACATAGCAGCTTGTTTTAAATTGCTCTCATTAGTGTACAACTAATTATGTCCGGCGCGTTGCGAGAAAACAAATCGCTAGTCTCTATAGTGCGGTAAAATGTAATAGCTTGGAGTCTACTAAACAAATGCATTCGGTTAAATCAGAATGCAAAAATTACATTTCCAACAGTAGGAGTTTATTTACACACTTCCGCTATTTAATTTTCGCTGTGAATAAAAATATTTATTTTACACGTGTCTAGCGAGTTTTAACACCATGTGTTTACTAAGTTTCTTTTTAGTTTATAAAATAATAGTATTTAGTATAAATTATACGAATTATCTGTGTGTAAATATTTGGTGAAACAACCACAATGATTTTGTTATCTGTGTATATATAAAAGTTTTAATGATATCGAATATTGTAACTAATATTTAAATAGCACTAGTTTTTACTCGCGGTTCTGTTTTCGATGTACGCTAATAAAAATAGTTTACATTACATACGAGCAGACAAAAACACAAGAGAAATATCTTTTTACTATAGTGTTATATATGTAATTTAAATAATGTCACAGCTTAACTGAGTATACATAAATATTTTTTTTTTTATTAATTCTCTTTTGAAGATTATAGTTTTATGTACTTCTGAAGATTTTCTTTGCTATTCTTCAATATTAAAATGAAACTGCCTCAGATTTTATTTCTTCCCATACTCTTCTTCAGACATTTTCAAACATTATGAGTATAATATCATCAATGAGATCAATAAGCACGATTTCTGGTTTAGTATGCAGTGCCAGTCAGACTTTTTCTCCTTTAGTGTCGTCTACGATGACGATGAACTATGAAGCCGGGTGAGTCGCTAGTACAGTGCAAGATGTATTATTATAAATGTTACGTTTACAATAATATGTTTTATCCAATTATCTTATAGTATTTTGACTAATTCTATCTAGATACGACGATGAGCATAATAAAAATGCTCTCATTTTACAAAATATATAGGTTAAAATGTTTTATATGGATAAAACATGTTCAATCTATACATATAATAAAATTGTAACTAAGCCGAATCTGTACATAAGATATTTTTTTGAAAATCTTATTGAAATAGACATTATTATCGATACAGAGGCCGAATCTATAGTCTTTAGAATTTTTGTCTGTCTGTCTGTCTGTCTGTTACCGCATTACAGAAAACCACTGGAGCGATTTTGATGAAATTTTGTATGGTGATAGCTGGTTATCCGGGTCAACATATAGGATACTTTTTACCGCGGGAAAAGTCTCATTTCTGAGAAAAAATACAAAAACTGCAATGTAAGAGTATACTAATATGTAAAACCTAAGAGTTTGATTTTTGGTCATCTGAACGCGGGCGGAGCCGCGAGCAATGCTAGTTAATACATATATTTTGTATTTTGTACACATCCGTGTCATAGTACGTTTTGAATAATTTAAGTATTATTCTCTTCTTTTTATAATGGAGGACAGTTTTTGATTTTCACGTATTAATACACAAATTAATTATTCATACTCGATTTCGTTATAGAGGAAGAGCCCGTGAACGCCAGACCTTCGTCATTTTATAAAGGCTGAAAGTTTGTCAGCGCATGCTCCCAACACAGATAAGAACTATGGATCATTATGAAGTTCAGGCTATGGTAGCTTTGGCAGGTACACGGTACTAAAGGCGTGTAAAATACCGATCTAAATTAGTCAAATAATAAAGTGTGGTTTTTTGGTATTACCTTCAGAATATTATTAAAAATCACGTCATTCAATGCCAGACACTTAACATCGTGGCAAACCCTTGCCAGACACCCTTTTCATGAAATCATAATTCTACTTACGTTATAGTATAAAAGATGATTTTTATATATACTTGGGTAGTAATTAGATGATTTATAAGACTGCTAGCATAGCATTTATTACACACCATCAAAAATGTTCCAAACAAGTTGGGAGGCATTTCTAAGAAAATGTTGCAAATGGTCACTAAATTTGAAGCGCTAAGAATTGACTTTATTTTTGATGGTGTGTAATAAATGCTATGCTAGCAGTCTTATAAATCATCTAATTACTACCCAAGTATTATATATAAAAATCATCTTTTATACTATAACGTAAGTAGAATTATGATTTCATGAAAAGGGTGTCTGGCAAGGGTTTGCCACGATGTTAAGTGTCTGGCATTGAATGACGTGATTTTTAATAATATTCTGAAGGTAATACCAAAAAACCACACTTTATTATTTGACTAATTTAGATCGGTATTTTACACGCCTTTAGTACCGTGTACCTGCCAAAGCCACCATAGCCTGAACTTCATAATGGTCCATCGTTCTTATCTGTGTTGGAAGCATGCGCTGACAAACTTTCAGCTTTTATAAAATGACGAAGGTCTGGCGTTCACAGGCTCTTAGGCCATTACGTTACGTGCTCTTTTGAGTGCTATTTTGAGGTTCGATTTCCTGTGTAGTGATGAAAGCAATCTCAAAGGTGAAATGCATTTTTTAAATATTTTATCTATAGAAATAAATACATTATTATGTAGATTTTACTGATACTATTTTATTAAATAGAAACAGTCAAATCTGTATATGATTTTTTTAAACTATAATTGTTGCTTATTGTGTACAGAATATAGACCCCATAACTATCATCGTTAAAATTTTTGTCTGTACGTCTGTTTGTCTGTATAATCAATATTACTTATACAAGAACTTATATTAGCAGGAATATAATTAACATATTTAACAATTTAGTGCGGTAAAATCTTTCATTTTCTTAGAAAAATGCATAGTGTAAAACAAAATAAATATTCTAAATCTGTCAACGGGGTTTGTTACGAGTCACCCTTGCACCACTCTGGTTCGTCCCTAGTTACGTTTTTATAACGTTTAGTATAGATTTCTCAAAGATGAGATATTTTCTCGCAGTAAAAAGTACCCTATATATTGATCTGGATAACCAGCCATCATCATACCAAATTTCATCAAAATTTTCATATATCCAGTGGTTTTCCCGTGATGCGGTAACAGACAGACAGACAGACAGACGATAATTCTAAAAACTATAGATTCGGCATCTGTATAGTCTATTTCAAAAACAAAAATCTAAAAATATTTAATGTACAGATTTGGCTTAGTTACAATTTTATTATATGTATAGATAGTTGTAGTTATGTGTAATTCAATAACTTACCAACAATCAATATCAGCCAACGCAGATGTTTAAAGTCAGTACACTGGCAGTTTGTATCTGAGAGTTGTTAAACATGGATAGTATTCGATATTGGACTGCATATTTCTTATTAATCCTAGGAAATTTGGTACGAACATAATCATATAATGTAATCAAAACGTCTTCTATCATTGTTACATTTTTTTAATATTTTCATTTTCTTTTATATCATTTTAGTGTGTTAAAAAGGATTTAAACGTTTTTAGGTTCATGCAAAGAACGTTAAGTATATACTTAATGATGGCAATGAAATACCAGCAATAGCTCTAGGGACTAGCTTGGGTCATCTAGCTGACGTAAGTTCTACCTTATTTGTATGTTTTTTCTTATTCAGCTTTAATTTTGTTTTTGGTTTAATATTAATTAATATTTGTTACATGTGTTATCAGTGTTTTTTTTTTCAATAATTATATTTTTTTATTTATTTTATACTAGCGACATACCCTCGCATCGATCAGATGCATTCCTAAATTACATGTTTGAATTTTTTAAGAACGCATAGAGGACAAACATACGAAGAATCTTTTTAAATAAAACTATCTTTTCGGGTTTCTTATTTATTTTAATAAAAAATTATATAAAATGTTTAAAGTTAAAAGTTAAAATAATGTAAGTACCTTACTTACTTTAGTGCCATTTTTCAATTTTTGAATTCATTTTGTTAATTGTGGGTAGGCTGTCTGTAACAACTATATAATACCTTAGAGTCATCTAACACCTCAGTCTCTCCCGTGACCATGAATGCTGTAAAGCATTCGAAATGTCGGGAACCAAAAATCAAAATAAATTCGCGAAAAAATCCGAAAAGATAGTTTTATTTAAAATGTCAAGTATTCGCGTAAATCTAAGAAAGTATTATACGTAGAATCATTTTTATATATATATATATATATATATATATATATATATATATATATATATATATATATATATATATATATATATATATATATATATGATGATGATGTTCTCCTGACCGATTTCGGCCACGGCGGCCAATCTCATGGAGACTAGCCAACTGCGCAGGAGATATTATAGTGCTCAAGTGTACGCGCAGACACAAGTGCACTCTCTATTCCTGTCACTCTCATACTCCGGTGGGACGACCATTCGACACGACCGGTGAGAGTTAAGGCGCAGGACTGACGGCTTACGTGCTCTCCGAGGCACGGGGGTGAAACACCGCCAACTTCGCATCTCCGGGCTGTTACTGAGGCTTACTATACAGAAAGACTCAATAACAAAACTTGGCCCGACCCGGGACTCGAACCCAGGACCTCCGGGTGTGCAGCCGTACATGCTAGCCACTACACCACCGAGGCAGTTATATATATATATATATATATATATATATATATATATATATATATATATATATATATATATATATATATATATATATATATATATATATAATCTAAAAGAGTTGAAAACTTTCCTTTATAATTTGTAAAAACTGAGGAGTAAAATATGTACCTAATAATTATTATAAGTAGATAGTAATTTTCAATTTTACTGTCGTATCGTTCGACACTAATCATTTATTGATTTGCCTTGCTTTGTTTAAGCATATTGATTCTTTTGGGTTATAAAGGGCTTTTGGCTAACAAAGTACTCTATCCACTGTTCTAAATTGAATCTGATACCAAGCTCGAGTTTAACATATTATAATATCAAATTTAACTAGCATACCTATACAAATTACGTAACTGTCATTAATTTGCCTGAGTTGCTATTAGACATAATATAATGAAAAGGCAGATTATACTTAGATTGGACTTATATATATTTCAAAAAATCACATAATATCCAACGGTAGCCATTTTATAAAAATAATAGAATAGGAATTACATTTTTTTTTTATTTTGCAGTTCGTAATGGGATATTTGCAGCTCATAATGGGATATTCAGATCGCAATACTATATAAACTTTTTACAAGCTTGTTAGTAACTAATGAATCATAGTATTAGCTAGATGGAACATGTTATCTTGCATGTTTTACGGTTAACTGGTTTTTCTATGAGCCTACATCGCTTCTCTAAATACAACCATTTAAGTACGTCAAAGTAATTCTTGCTTGGTTTGCATTCACTTATACATATGTATAAGTATATAATAGGTAATACTATGAAATAGAATAAATAATTTAATTGAATTAATACGTGATGTTAAAAATAATATCAAAATCTGTTCTGGAAAGTACTTCCCTACACAGACTGGATATTTTCTATACCTAGTAAGAAAACAGAGCCTGGGTAGATGAAATACACACTATATTTTAATATTTCGACTATATAGGGATTGCAGCCATCATTCTTGCAACAATTCACAATTATCCTTGTAACATACAAATTAAGTGTACATATGTACATAAATTGTTTTGAATATATTTAGGTATATTAGTAATTTTGCACCCTTTTTTTTTAATTTCACTATATAATATATTTTTAAATAAAAAACTAAATCTACTAATATTACTTATATAATGATAAATTTTGTAAAGGCTTGCTTGTTTGTTATTCGAAAATTAAGCGCCATTTAAGCAACGGTATGAATACACTTAATAAGTCGGAAAGTAATGCCTTTTACGTAAAAGTTAAATTGACATGTTTCTGTGGAAGATAAGCCTGTCACAAAACGGATTCATTTAAACGAAACAAGTATCATAAAGAGAAAATAATAAGTAAATCTAACGCTAAAAGTCTATTTTATATCACTGTATTTAATACATACTTGTACTTAAATGCTACATAGGGTACAAGAGTGTTGCCAGTGAACCACTCACTAGCTCGTGTAGTACAATGGGCGCTGGAGGCTGGTTACAGGCACATCGACACCGCCACGTTGTACCGCGTCGAGGACGAGGTCGGGCTCGGTGTACACAACTATATAACCGACAACAAAGCTGACAGACAAGATGTGTACATCACAACAAAAGTAAGACCATTTGATTGAAATTATGTTCATAAAATTTTAGTTCAAGCAACTAATATTTAAAATTAAACAAGGCAAAAATAATGTTTGTACGTATTCTTCACAACTGTTGTTGAATATCATTATATTACACATATTATATACTGGCGATTTACCTTCGCTACACTCGAGTGCGTCCCTGGAGTCTTTTGCATTTTGTATGTGGCCACCTTTTAACAAATTTTATTACACACAGTCTATGTGTTCATCTAAATCATAGTTTATTTTTGTACTAAGTTGCATTCAAATACATCAAACCGTTTAAGCGTCAAGAAGTAACAAAGTCACACACGCACACTTACAAACTTACAAAACTTCTCCATTTGTAAAAACGGAGTGATGTGACAGTTTTGAAAAAATATCTAATTTTTTGACTAAATATCGATTAATGTAATCGTTTTTTCTTGTTTTTTTTTTGTATGAAGATATCTTATATGTGCCTTGAAAATGCCTGTTAAAAGCAACACCTTATCCTGATAGCTTAAGTTTCATCCATAAAACCTTTATTTTCTCAAAGAAGCGTTACGTTTTTATGAAACGTCTTACGCGTAAAATCAAATATTGTTGTTATCTTGTTCCTGTTATGTTAGGGAGCGGAAAAGTGATCTTTGTATGTAAGTATTAATATACACATGTATACACGTATTCTTCCTTAAATATTAGATTTTCTTTTCACAGCATCTGAAAGGAAAATTAGCTACTTTTCCGCAGTATATCGCATGTTCGTTGTTAAATCAATTTTGTTACATCGAGAATGGCACGAAAATCGTTTATTTTTTATATAATAAAAATATGTAGCTTCATGTTTAAGGAAAAAAGGCTTTAACAGATTCAAAAGTTGCTTTTTTTGGTCGATTATTTCTCAAAAAGGCCGGATGTCTGTAACCTACAATATTTAATACCGTGCTTTCGATTAAGTCATCAAATGATATATTCAGATATATTTTTTTGTGGGAATGAAGTGAAATATTATCTGCTCTAAGAACGTAGGTTGAGGTAGATTAAGTTTTTAGATTTTTTTTCATTCAAGATGGTAAGTCTCCCGCGTAAGCGTAGTAAGTACGCTTTAATTAACTTTTAATAGTTTACTTTTTTCGTTATTACAAACTTTTTGTCAAACTTTTGTATTTCCTTAATTTGTTAGTAGATAGACTTCAATTTTTTTTTGTATTTGTTTCGTACTGCATAAAAACCGACTTACATCTTTCGATGCGCCCGGCTCCGGCTGGATTGGCTTGACTCTTTAATGCTACTTTTTTTGTTCAAATATGATATTCTGCCTTTTTAATATATTTAAAACATTTAATTTTCAAATTAATCGGGTACAGATGAAACGTTATATGTTAATATAGACTTAAAACTATCTCCATTTCGAATTTTACTAAAACCTGCTGTGCCATTATAATGTGTAGATGTCGTACAAGCATTAGCTCACAAAATTTCACATATTAATAGTAAAATTAGTCTGATAAAGTGATACACCGTACTGTTCTTTTTGCATTTAGCTCTGGAATGATGCGCATGAACGAGGCAAAGTAATACCGGCTCTAAGGCAGTCGCTGCAAGAATTGCGAATGGATTACGTTGATCTGTATTTAATGCACTACCCGATGGCGTATACGGTGAGTTATATTATTGAAGTGCAGTTTTCATTCGTTCTAGCTTAGAAATCTTAGCAGTGAAATAGAGGTTTTAAATAAAAATCTAAAGTACATGTACCTATCATATACAATATTTTAGTTATGTTTTTGTTATTGAATATTTGGGAGTCTCCCAGTTTGTTTATCTGTTAGTTCGAAAAATTTTGTTACATATAATATAGAATTCATTATGACGATAAGTAGGTGAAATATGTTAGTATGTTAGGTGGTTGTGAACAAGTGAACAAACAGGCTTAAGCTCGTGTTAAATATACTGGATATATTCAAAATATAATATGTAATAATAATGTTTATTGTAAAGCTATAAACCCAATTTATAGTGTAATAACATATATGTAGTTATCACAAGTCAATTTCTTTCCATCACTTATGCATATAACATGTCAAAACAAAACATAAAAAAACAAAATTCAGTGAAACTCTTCATAAGAATAAACTAAGATTGCTCATAGAAGTTTTATATTATAATAAACTATATTTATATTTGTAGGAAACATTCAATTGTAATAAATGTAATACAAACTAGAATTTTTGCGCTTACTTATTTGTTCTCCACACAAAAAATCACGCAAATCCGTCGTTCCGTTTCCACGTGAAAGGAGGACAAACAACGAAACAAACGAACAAACAAACAAACAAACACACTTTCACATTTATAATATTAAGTATGGATATTGTGCGATATAATAAAGACGTACATAATTTATGTCCTATTTATGCGGTTAAATTGAAAAGTAATTTCGTTTGTGTTTGAATAACATCAAAGATAAACAACTCTACGCGGGCGTATTAAACTTCGTAAGAGAGCTTTTGATTACAATTATGTACTTTGAATCAATCAGTAAATATAGAACTTGCTTCAAGCTGACATTGTACTCGAACAATATATTTATCTTATTATATTATGTTATTTAGAGATATTGTTAAACGTGTCCGTGTTCTTAAATAAGTTTTTTGTACAAATCGTCTAATATACCTACCCCGGGATAGATGCCATCTGATTGAGATTCGGTTCTGACGACAATTTATCGCAAGATTTTTACAGTATTCAATTAAAAACCTAGAAACAACGAGATATTAATACGATACATACGTATGAAAAATAAAAAGTCGCAATTTTACTTACAGCAATCAGGCCTGTAGACAAATTAAAGTATACCTAAATAAAAAATAAAAAAGTATTAATGAAAATGGCGGCAGTTTAGATTTGGAGGTACGGTTAAAGAGACGCACACACACGTTACAGTTCTTCTTATGTATATTTTGAAGTTTTATCATTATATATTTAAGCAGATATTAATCAATGATGCCTAAAGAGAAATAATCTAAAATAGAAACTTAATTAAGATTTATTTAAAAGTTTAAACTGAACGTACGAACTTTTTAATTTAAGTATGGTGAAATTCTAACAAAGTTTTATAATTAACCTTTTCAATTCGCTTCAGTGACAGCATGTTCTTGGCAAGTATTAACTTAGAATTTTGCATTTATCTAGAATGATGGCCAGATTAGTAATACGGATTACTTGGTGACTTGGGAAGGCTTACAGGACGCTAAGGAGCGTAACCTCACACGATCGATTGGCGTTTCGAATTTCAACCTTACACAAATGCAGAGATTGTGGGATAATGCCAGGATAAAACCAGCAGTTTTACAAATCGAGGTACGAACTAAGAAATTTATTATCATTTAAAGTAGCTTAAGCATGTTAAGTTAGACCGTAAATCTATATATAAAATTGTAACGAAGCAGAATCTGTACGTTAAATATTTTTTGGAAAATCTTATTGAAATAGACATTATTATCGGTACAGAGGCCGAATCTATAGTTTTTAGAATTTTTGTCTGTCTGTCTGTTACCGCATCACAGAAAAACCACTGGAGGGATTTTGATGAAATTTGGTATGGTGATAGCTGGTTATCCGGGTCAACATATAGGATACTTTTTAGCGCGGGAAAATATCTCATTTCATCTGAGAAAAAACACAAAAAACTGCATTGTAAGAGTATACTAATATGTAAAACCTAAGAATTTGCTTTTTGGTTATCTGAGCGCGGGCGGAGCCGCGGGCAATGCTAGTTAAATATACATTATACAATTTACTTATTTCAAAGTTATATAAGATTTAGCTTTAGATGCTTATTATGTCGACTTCCTATTTAAATAAATAAATACGCTGTTATTTTAAGCGGTTATATCTTGAGATAATTTTTAATATTGTATTTTTTAAAGCTTTATACGAGTATTATTTATATTTTATGGTAAATAGTTCGTTTAAATTATATTCATTTAATACAAAACTACAACAATAGTTACGATGTTTTAGCAAAGTGTAAATTTTGATCTACTTTTTGACAATACATCATTGAATGCTTCTATAAAATTGTAGCCTGCTTGTCTACGAGAATTTGAACAGGTTACTTATTTGACGCTGGTTCGAATCCTGAACGGGATAGTAAATGAATATAAAAACTTTTCTCAAAATTTCATCAAAGAAGAGCGCAGCGTCTAATAAATTAATAAAATATAATATTATTTACATAAATCTATTTAATTCTGGGCTAGGATAGAATGAAGGCAGTGGTAGCCCAGTGGTAACGGCTCGCTTGGGAAACTGAGTGAAACGGGTTCAAATCCCGCGTCTCGCCCTCTGATATTTTCACGTGCGAATCATTCCTAACACGACCACCTTAAGCCTTACGGTGAAGGAAACCATCCCGAGTAAACCTGCATGTCTGAGAGAATCTAGCAAGTTTTCGAAAGACATGTGAAGTCCGCCAACCCGCACTTGGCCAGTGTGGTCGACTATGGCCTGATACACCTCGTATTGAAGGAGGCTCGTGCTCAGCAGTGGGACGTTAAAAAGGGTTGAATACAAACATATATAGAATAAAAGAACTTTGGAATTAAAAATAACAATATACGTCTTCACGTAACCTCTTTAGGTTTTACAAATATATATCTTTGCTTAGGTAAATCCCACAATAACTAACGATGAACTAGTCAAATGGTGCAACGAACACAAAGTTATCGTAATGGCGTATTCGCCTTTTGGAGCAATACTTGGGCGCAAAAGCGATGGGCCTCCTCCTCGAGCAAACCATCCAGTTCTAGTGAATTTGGCAGCAAAATATCACAAGACTGTGCCACAGATACTACTTAGATATTTAGTAAGTAAATTTATGTATGCTTATGAAATTTAGTATTTTAACTGATTATTATACAACATTGCAAATTGTTGGCTGTGAGTGTCTTAGCTTAGTGTAACAAAAAAAAATAAAAAGATACAATAAATTTAAATTTGCGCATTCGGGTGCTAATCTCAAAAATATTGATTAGATTTTAGTTTTATTCATATTATATTATTTAGTATATTCATAGAAAATAGTTATAGGTTTAGAATGAATGTAGATGTCTTACATTAGAACACTTGCTATGGTTTATTCAAAGGACAGGAAAATGGCGGCGGCAGGTCACATAGGAAAATTATGCGCAACCATCGTAGTCTTTTCATCAGTAACTATGGTGAAAACTAAAGAAAAAGTAAATTTAATTATTAAGGTTAATAAGTTAAACATACATAAATATTTGCACAATACATACGTGTATGTTAAATATAAATCTTTGCACAGTAATAACTACTAGATGTAAACCATCAAAGTATTATGAAATAGTAAATATTTGCATTCTCTCAACATGATATAGCTTATTATATATAGGATATTAAAAAATTATATATAGGATATTAATTTTTACTTGTTTCTTTTAATTTGAAATAATGAAATTTCATGTTTTTTTTTAATAAAGTTGGTACCCCTAACATTTTAGTTGGATCGTAATTTAGTTGCCATACCACGGTCCACTAACAAGGAGCGGATCAAGCAGAACATCGATATTATAGACTTTTCACTTACACCCGAGGAAGTTGAGGAGCTATCGAGATTTAACAGCAATTACCGACTCAGAACACCCGCTAAGTGGTACCCCCACCCCCATTTCCCATTCGAAAAAAAGAACCTTACAGCTAAAGAAATTGAGTACATAATAGTTCATAGCAAAGAAGATTAAAAGTGAAATGTTTGGAAGCCGTCTTTGAAATTTTCAAGAATATGACGGATAAAAAGATTTTTCGGCTGATGGATTAACTGCAAAGATCCATTAAGGATCTCTTGATATTCAATATTGGATATGGCAAAGCTTTTAATTATAATATTACAAAGAACTGTATATATTGTGTATCAATTAAATAAACTAAAAAAATACACGCATTATTTTTATTTAACCACAAGTTTTGTCCCCTGGCTCCTTTTGCATGGTAAGCGGAATGTTGAATTAAGGTAAGGTAAAACCTAAAATATATGTTCGTCCCTATAATACAATCTATATTCTGGCTAAATTTCATCGAAATCCGTTCAGCGGTTTAAGCTTTTATATTTATGGATGCGCTATCTACTGTACTTTAGTTCCCGAAAAGTCTTCTAGGGCATATTTTTAAAAGAACATTATGTATCTATGTATGTGTGTTTGTAATTATTATGTAGTTGTATTTAAAAATATGTATCAAGTACGAAATCAATATCCCTTTAGATTGAACGAATTTATGTTTAAACCAAACAATGAATGTATCACAAAAATAGATAGACGGTACGTCTACAAATATCATAATACTATAAACGTTCTATTTAATAAATAAAACTGTATAGAAATATAATCTAGTTATCTATTTTCAATGAATTCGGTACATAAATGTCCTGTCTGACTGACTGACTTGCCATTATGGCGGCCATTTTAGTACTAATAAAGCTACACTAAAACTTAGAAACTCCTACGTTGTGGATGTTGGTTAATAAATATGTAAAAAGTAAATGTATGAACACTTAATAATTATACTATACAAGTCATATCTATGTAGAACCATGACAAAGCTGTGTGTTAGACGTTAAGCTGGCTTTTCTACGGCACCGCAAAGGCTTGTTGCTACTTTATTATTATTATATACTAACGACTTACCCTCGCTTCGCTCGGGTTCGTCCCTAGGTACGTTTTAACAGTTAATATGAAATAGATATTCGGTCCCTTACTCTGTGAAAAACAAAAACATATCCATCCCACGGGAACCGTACATTTTTCCGGGATAAAATATAATTCGTAATTTAAGAAATTTTCTTCGCATATATAAAAAACTAACTGTTGTCTATAGCTACTAAACGACAAATAAATGAATAAAAGAAAATCAGTTGACAAATAGAGCAGAAAAAGGCACTGAACTGTTGTGACGTTGCTTATTTATATATAGATATACTCGTACTTAAATATTTTAAGGGCAACTTGCACAAGTTCTTGATTTGTTCTAAATATTTTAAGCATATTTAACAAACCTCAAACAAAGATGTTTTCTATACATATTTTATAAATTGTGATGAATTAAGTATTTATGGTGTAAGTGGCCCTTAATTTTGTTTTATGCCAGCTTAGAGACAATCTTATTAAGCTTAGCGAGCTTTTGTTCTTGATCATATTAAATGAAGTAAATTCGTTATTGATGTAATCAGTCTCGGTAAGATATTTAATTTTACTTTAAGGCAATATATTTAGCAGTATTTATTTATTTAAAGTAATAAATTTCAAATCAATTACGTTCATTCAGTATAAGGCAATGGTAGCCCAATGGTATGGGCTCGCTTAGGAAATCGAGTGAGTGGGTTAAAACCCGGGTCTCGCTCCTCTGGTATTTTCGTGTGTGAATCATTTCTAACATGATTATCACTCGTCTTACGGTGAATGAAAATATCTTGAGCAAAATTTGCATGTCTGAAAAAACCTAGTAAGTTTTTGAAAGACATGTGAAGTTCGCCAACAAGTATTTGGCTTGCGTGAACTATGGCCATATCCCCCTTATAGTAAAGGAACGCTCGGTGCCCAGCAGTGGTACGTTAAAAAAGGGTTGAATACCTACATATGTACGTTCATGATAAAGTTATGATTTAAATAAATTGTTAACGAGCACTTAAATCTTATATCTTTAAACGAGCAATTCTTGTATATATGTATATATAATCTGAATCTCAAAACGCGTGTTTTCGAATTTTCATGCGGTTTTCTTTCGCAATTTCCACGCAAAATATGATCGATAATTTCTCACGCTCGGGCATAAGAATCATAATCAAGTGGCCAAGGCGCAAGATTGACAATCATGGGTGTCCGGGTTCGAAACTCGGTCGGATACAAAGATATAATTTTTTTTTTGTTTTTTTTTGTATTTATTCAAGTTTTTAGTTATTTTTAAAAGAAAATTGTACTTTTGACCAAAAACTCCGAGTGAAGCTTGGCCCAGGTACTGTTTATATTATAAATTACCATAGAAAGTTTCAAAATTTTCGCAGTTTTAAAACAAAAAATATATATTTTCAAACTCTTTACTGAAGTAAAACACGAATATATTAAAGTAAGCTTTTAAATTCATATCCCTGGTTTGTTAGATAACTATCTTCATATGACAACTGCTTGTCTTTAGCCCCGAGGCGACAGTGAATGTGAATTGTGGCTCTGTGGAATTAGAATAATTCAAGATATTTTCGTACAAATAATTCAATTCTATATAAAAGAAATATATTATAGTAAAATATTAATATATATATATATATATATATATATATATATATATATATATATATATATATATATATATATATATATATATATATATATATATGTAAGTAAATATAGTCTTAAAAAAACAACTTCGTAATACAAAATAACAGCACCGGGAACTGATTTATTAGTTAAAATTATGAGAGTGAAGTACTCGTAGTAGGAAGTTCACTTGTGTTTAACATACATATATTTATGTGTTCTCCTGACCGATTCCGGCCACGGCGGTCAATCTCATTGAGACTAGCCAACTGCGCAGGAGATATTATAGAGCACAAGTGTACGCGCAGATACAACGTGCACTCTCTATTCCTGTCACTCTCATACTCCGGTGGGACGACCACTCGACACGACCAGTGAGAGTTAAGGCGCAGGACCGACGGCTTTACGTGCTCTCCGAGGCACGGGGGTGAAACACCGCCAACTTCCCAACTCCGGGCTGTTACTGAGGCTTACTATAAGAAAGACTCAATAACTAAACTTGGCCTGACCCGGGACTCGAACCCAGGCCCTCCGGGTGTGCAGCCGTATATGCTAGCCACTACACCACCGAGGCAGTTTTGGCATTTATACACTACATAATTATATTACCAATCTTAGTAAAATTACCGGTATTGACCAAAAATCCTTCAGGAGGACATAAATGGGCAAAATTGTCTTATGAGAAATATCGGGAAGAAACTAACATATCTAGTATCAGTTTCAATATTATATTTATTCTGAGGAGGGTTCGTATAAAAGCAGACAAAACTCTTAAGGGATGATTTCCGGGATAAAAAGTATCCTATGGCCTTCCCAGGGTCTCAAACTATATGCTTACCAAATTTCATTTAAATCGGTTCAGTAGAACCAGAGATTACCCCCTATAACGTCACAAACTCACAAACTTTACCTCTTTATAATATTAGTATAGACAGGTGGGCCAAGATTATAATTGTGTCGAATTTGAATATTTAATTAAAATAACTCATAATTTCTAAAACGATAAAATGAATATTGTTTCTAAATTTATTTTCTACGAGTAATACACTTACTGGCTTACAAGGATACCAATATCTATTTATTTTCGTTATGAGATTAGACCACTACTATATTCTATGTGTTATTGGGAAATGCTAGACGTTTTACTGTCTTCATATAAAAAAAAAAAAAAACATTTTAGTAAGCTTCTGTACATCGTGGAATTGAATTATCTGAAGTTTTTCTAATGTACCCATCTAGTCCAAGTAAAAATGATTTATAACATATTAACAAAATACGTTTTTTTTTACATAAAGATACACGGACTTTAATATTTTGCACTTGTGTTTTTTTTGAAATTATACAGAGTATACTCGAGGTATAACCTATTCAAGAATCATGAAAATCGATTTACAATTGGCGTACATATCACCGACTTCGAAAATATTTGATTAGGTATGTATAGTAAATGGAAACTACCAATCAGTTATTTTTTACCTTTCAGTGCTTTTGTTTGAAGTCGGTTTTTATTTTTTTGTTAAAAAGTTTTTACTGTCGGTAAAATAGTGGACTTTCCTATGGAGATGGTTTTATCAAACTTACGATTTATAACAATTATTATTTAATGTAAAATTAAATTTTAACAACATTTAGGTTTAAATAATAGGTATATTATAATAATATATTTATTGTTTTATATTTTCCACTAATTTGAAAAAGTATATACTTTTATTATTATATTTAATATTGAATAGATCAAATATACGCATTTCACGTTGTAATTTATCCTGAAACGTTTGTGTAAAGCCATTTAGATAAACAGCAGGTATTTTGTTTGTACAATGTACCTACACAGTACTGATTCACATACTCGTATTGCCAAAGTGCGCGAAATAATTAACTTATAGGTACGAGTATTTCTGTTAATTACTATTTTCCAATTGTAAATTTAAAAAAATTATACATAGAATAAATTGTAAAGGTTCTATTGTTCATAGCACATTGCAAAAAGTCACAATATCAACTTTTTACTTTTGAATTAAGCATTAGTCTAATACCTATAATGGAAACTTCTAGTAAATATTTAAAAAAAAATATATATAATAATCATAATCACATAGTTAAAATTTTAGGTGTAAATATTTGTATAAAACTAATTTGTAATAGCTATTAAGTTAGAAACATGTGAAATGTAGCTTGTAAAAAGGTCAAGGTCACAATAGGTCGAAAGAATCGGTTTTCAATATATCACAATAGATATACGCAGACGTGGGCCCGAAAATATGTTGAATTTATTCATATTCATGCTAATATATCATGAAGCAATGTTTTTCTATCGAAACTAAAATGAATTATGAGTTTAAACGGGGTTCACATCTGCTTGTTCTCTTTGAGCAGTAATTACGATTATAAATTTAGTATTATAGCTATCCATACGCATTTATATTATTGTTCTCCTCTTCAAAATTGGTTTGTGGCAAATCTCACTGATGAATGAATCTCACTGCCTTCTTGGCGATCGGTAGGGCGGGTGAAAGATCAGACGCAGAACCGGTGATTTTACCGGTAGGTACTGGAATGTAACATAGCCGATATTGGATTCCGGCGTGGTACTGAGAATTTGTTGACAGAAAACAAAACAATAGGTAGGTAATTATTTCTTGCCCGATCCGGGACTCAAACTTAGGATCTAATGGTCTACAGCTACACATGCTAACCTTTAGATCAGCGAGGCAAAATCATTTATTCAATAAAATTATAAAGGAGTCAACGTGAACGTAGTACAATAAAGAGTTTTAAAAATTTGCCAAAAAATACCTTTTTTGTTCGGGACATGTCAGCCAAATTAATAGTTTTTACAATGTTCATAGGTCTCTTTGATCACTCAAGCTGAGAGGATTTCCGAGGGACTTTTCTGCTGTAAAGATAATTAATTAATAAAGATTAACTAAAACGTATTTTACTATGTATTTTTTCAGTAACTCAAATAGATCCATTGTGATATCCTTGTGGTCTATGTGAGGCAAAGGTACTGAGAAGTTGGAAAATAAAGATATAAATTAAATAAATAATATAGAAATCAGAACAAAAAAAATCCTTTAAACTCATATCATATTATATTTGTATATATTTTCAATAAGAATTATTTAAAAAAATATATTTTTAACACAGTTTTTTGCCAAACACATTTCTACTTCCTTTTTTCCTGCATCGAGTCTAGCGGAGTTGATACAATTTATATTCAACTTTATAAGTACAATTTGCAATCAGCTGAGCCTGTCAAGCCCATTGGAGTGAATTATCATAACAATGTTAAATCTTAGCTTTTTGCTTCATTAAACTTTTGGTTCTATCATTACATATGGGTACTTAGATTTAGTGTTTGAGTTTTATTTATTTTTAATTAAAATAATGTAATATTTAATATTAATCTTACCTTATTAATATTATAAATGTAAAAATTTAGATGTTTGAAAGTTTGGATGGATGTTTGTTACTTAATCACACCAGAACGGCTGAACGAATCTGGATGAAAATTTTCACAGAGACAGATTATAGTCTAAAATAGCACATAGGCCCTTTTTATCTCGAAAAAAACTGTTCCGAAAAAACGTTCGGTGCTTATGTGAGTTAGATTTTTTTGTTTTTAGTTAATTATAAATGAAAAATGTTTTTGCTAATTTTACATAACATGTTATATGGGATATGTGAAATGTTACTCAAGGCAGCTTCTGAGCAAAGTGAGGACATCTCACTAGATTTAAATCAACAGTATGCCTATATTTTTTTACAAGAGTTCTAGTTCAGTAATAACGTGCTCGATCAGAAAACTAAGTGAAGCGGGTTCAAAAACCAGATTTCATACCATATTTATACCTTACATATTTTAATGTGTAAGTCATTTTCATCACGATTACTATTTGCCTATCGGTGAAGGCAGACGTGATGAAGAAACCTGCATATCTAAGGTAGCTTAATTGTTGTTAAAAGATATGTAAAGTCAAACAACCCGCACTTTGTCAGCGTGGTGAACTATGATCCCCCTCACATTAAGGAAACGCCCGTGCCCAGCAGTGGGATATTTAAAGGGATCAAATATTATTATTTATCTATGCCTTTTTATACATTTAAGGTGAAATTTGATGTAAATCCTTACTCAGATTGTAATAATATTATGTATCCCACTATATATATGAATTCCTTTTGATTAGGTCGCCTTGTTTTGGAAACAACTTCAAAGGCTTTCTTTGAACTCTCCTTTCAAAGCTTTCGTATATCTTTGCCTATATTATCGGTGATTCTAAAATTCATGTATAAACATTCAATAATTAAATCTACTACATATAGAAGCCATATTTAAAGTCTTACACAACTTCATTTCATCAGATTATAGTTATTTTATTTAAGAAAAACATAACATTAATCATATGGTAACACTACATAGTTATTATTTAGCTTCCGATGTAATTATGTATAGAAATGCAACAATGTGTCAGTTTGCATGTTACCTTTTTACGGCAAAACCATTGAACCAATCGCAATAAAAAATTCTTGTCAAAACAATATGTGGATACGAGTGTAAGCTATTTTTACCGTCGTGAATAAGGAAAATCCTACCGTATAGGATAGAGATATTGAATTATCCAAAAATAGTGCTGTAACACATATAAATATCTATTTTAAGGATTTAATCTGCTTGTTGTGAATAGGACGATTGGATTGTAATCCCTATTACTTGGTTCTAAAATAGAATCATTGCAATTATGTCATATAAAAATTCCTCTGAGAAAAGATAGAGGTAGGTAAGTCGTATAAATCTTGCGGAACTCTTGCCTACTGAATGAAAAGCAATCGATATTCTGTGTGAATCTTGGTATATATAGACAATATGTCATTCTACAATTGTTGAAGAATAGAAATTTTAAAAATTGTATTGAAATGATTTTAATCAATTTTAATTAATTTTAGGATTTTCTCTAAGATCCTTGGACATCTAACATCTATTTTTATATATTTATACCCATTCTTGCTTAAGAAGGCATATAAAAATCAACATAAGCGATATAAGGGGTAAATTTCTCGTATTATATTAAAAATGTAGATAAATTATTCACGTAATTAAATTTTCATATTACAAACGGGATTACCCTTAACACGCTTAATACTAACCTATTTATGAACTGTTATCACTTATCAGACAATTCCAGCTAACAGCACTGAGAGCATAACTGTTATTGTAGCTCAGCTTAGTTTGGATTGCTATGGGACTTGAACACTGCATACGATTGCATTTAATGATCTTAAGAGTTAGTTCATACAACACTTTATTATAAACGTTTTATTTACATAAACCAAGTTAGTGTATTCTGCAGTGTTATGTATAGATTGAATGGTTTCACTTTTATAAAATTACTTTATTACATTTACGAGTTGTAAACCAAAGTATTTAAATAGAGCTTAATATTCATTTTATAACCAATGATATATAACATAGATACACATTTTCCAACAAATATCTCTTTAATAAAAACTTTTTAACAGAAAAAATAAAAACTGACTTCAAAAAAAGTCAGCCGATACAAAGAACACCGACTTCGGAAATATTTGATTAGGTATGTATAGTAAATGAAAACTACCAATCAGTTATTTTTTACCTTTTAGTGCTTTTGTTTGAAGTCGGTTTTTATTTTTTTGTTAAAAAGTTTTTATTTTTCCCTTTTTAGTATAGACAGTAGTAGCAAAGTAGGGATTCTAACGTGTTAGGCTTGTCAAATCAAACAAAATAAGCCCAAACTCAAAGTATCTACTATTAGCCGTTGAAGAGTTCCACCTATCCACCTTCTGGCCTTGCCATCAGATCAGGTCAATAACACCGAACCACTGTACTATCAACGGAAATAGAAATACTTGCAAAGTTTCAAGTCAATATGACAATTAGAAGTAGGTTAAATTCATCATTAGTTGTTTTTCCACCCTTAGGGGTGGTTTTTTTTTTGAAATTTAAATGGGGCCAATCTGGAAGTATACCCTTTCAAACAAAACAAAAATTGTCCAAATCGGTTAATAAATGACGGAGTTCTGAGGTAACAAACATAAAAAAAAAACATACAGTCGAATTGAGAACCTCCTCCATTTTGAAGTCGGTTGAAAAGCGCAGTTCAATTTCCAATGATACACTGTTTTTGAGGATACTTTAGAGACTATACTTATATTTCTGTTTGGCCCTATTTCTTTACTTTTCACAAAAACTGTTAGCGCGAATTATTCGAGAACGGGTGGACAGATTTTAATAAAACTTTTTTATTGTACAGGCATTAAATTAAATATATTTTTTCAGAAGCCATATAAAATATTTATTTTAAATGTGAAGCAGTAGGAGAAAGTTAGTGATATAACGAGACATTTTCACCTCAACAAGTTATGAAGTTTGCGGTTACGCACATAACTCGCAGCTGGCACATCCAATACACGCAATTTATTGTAGCTCTTTCACATCGACACTGCCTTAGAAGATATTGGGGAAAAGGTAATAACAGTGGGCAAATGGGACATCAGTTTTCGTCTAAGTTATTGTCTTTGTTTGATCCTAAAAAAGTACACGAATTTAGACACAATTTTGGAAATGTGTTTGGTATGAAGAAATTTTAAAGGTAATTTCTTTGTTATATCTTTAAAAATATGCTATAAAAATTTTAGTCAATTTGTTCTTTCTGCAACTGTAGATGAAAGTTATTTTAATCGATTAACTTTTCAATGTTAGTTAGTCTTATGTATTTATCGCATATGAATTTTATCGAATATTCAGATTCTCTATACATATAATAAAATTCTGAGTCGTATATCAACATCAAATATTTTTTGGAAAATCTTATTGAAATAGTCATTTCGATAAAGGGGCCGAATCTATAGTTTTTGGAATTTTTGTCTGTCTATCTATCTGGGAATGCATCACGAGAAAACCACTTGACAGAATTTGATGAAATTTGGTGTGATAATAGCTGGTTATCCGGGTCAACATATAGGATACTTTTTACTGTGGGGAAATATCTCATCTCTGAGAAATCTATACTAACCGTTATAACGTACCTACGGACGAACCCGAGCGGAGCGAGGATGACTGGCTAGTAATAATATAAATATTTATAAGACTAATAATTATTTATTAAATTTACAAGGTTTTTTTTATATATCCTTCAATAAATACGTCCTTACTTAACGGTACAAGAATACACGCTTCAATTAAATTGTTATACAATTTTGCTTCAACCACAGCTTCTTAAGTATCTTATAAGCAGTTATACTTCTTGGTTACTATAACGATTGAAATGTTTCTTAGTAAAATTAATAAGGAGACAAAATCGACTTTAGCAAAAGCTTCTTTTCCACCATATAAATGTAATAAAGCTGGTAAAAACTTCTAGATAAAAAGTAGCATAAGTCTAATTTCAAATGGGGTTAAATTATAATTCATACTAATATTATAAATGTGAAAGTGTGTTTGTTTATATATCTTTTTAGTGACGGATTGGCGTGATTTCTTGTGTGGAGATAATTGGAGGGCTGTAGAGTGATATATAGGCTACTTTTTACCGCGGGAGATTATCGTATTCCCACGGGAAAACACGTCATAATACAACCCAAAAAATAAGTATGACTAAAATTACTTGAAAGTTGGTATTAATGAATCTACTGCGATTTATGATCATCAAATAACTTACTCTATATAAATTCATGACAATTTTTTGTTCCATAATTCAACGTATTGACTAAAAAACGTCCATAATATTTACATTTACGTCACTTACCTATTCTTCTTTAAATTTTATGGCGTTAAAGAAGACAGTTACGAAGTAATACGACTTTTTATAAGGACGGTGTGCAGAATTGATTTGAATTTCTTGCCTCGCGATTGTTTGTGTTAGCGCGACGTGACATTTTTATTCAGATGAGCGAAAAAATTATAGTAGAAAATCCTTAGAAATATGGGATATAATTAATAATTATAGTTAAGTATTATTACTTAAAGCAATTAACATTAAATAAAGAATAATTTACGTTACTAAATATTTCTATTAGGTTTTAACGCAAAGTTTTAATTATATGTGTACTAGCATTGCCCGCGGCTTAGCCCGCATTCAGATAACCAAAAACCAAATTCTAAGGTTTTACATATTAGTATACTCTTATATTGCAGTTTTTCTATTTTTTCTCAAAAATGAGATATTTTCCCGCGGTAAAAAGTATCCCATATGTTGACCCGGATAACCAGCTATCACCATACTAAATTTTATCAAAATCCTTCCAGGGCTTTTCTGCGATGCGGTAACAGACAGACAGACAAAAATTCTAAAAACTATACATTCGGCCTCGGTATCGATAATAATGTTTATTTCAATAAGATTTTGCAAAAAAAATTAATGTACAGATTCGGCTTAGTTACAATTTTATAATATAATATATGAATATATAATATACAATTATATATTAGTGTATTTTTATACTTAACTTCTAATAAGTAACGCAAATAATGTTAACCCAACGCCAATTAAATTTAGAATTTTTAAGTAATTCGAGAATGAGTTAATGATTCAACACTATATCTCAGAAAACAAAGAACTCCTGTTAAATCTATACAGAAATAGGCAAAGAAATAGAAATATACAGAAATAGGCAAAGACGAAACAGTTTGGTATCTTTTTCTCCGATGTTTGTCAACAGATTTTCTTTTTTTTTTGTTAAGTAGCTATTGACTAGAAAAAACTGGCTACGGCCGATTTCCGATCACTAGCATGTAGTAAAGTGTAATATATATTTTTACAATTTTGAAACCATAAGGAATTATATTTGACAAAGATATGAGTATTTGCTACTTTCATATAATTTAAAAACAAAACCATAATATTAACTTAAATATTATTTATCTATACTTTAAATATGAATTTAGTTTATAATTTAATTTAGTTTTAGTCAGCATTTTAGTTATTAAATAATCCGCTGCCATGTTATCTCCTGAGGATCTTATTATAGTCGTATAGTCTTTTTAATCTCCTCAGTATTATGTAATTGAATTCTTTTAACCGCTAGTATAAAGAAAATACAGCTTTTATATCAGCTCAGAGGCTCAGATGATCTAATTAGTTTCAACGAGCTTTGTATTTATTTTCCCTGTCATATATAAAAATTATGTTAATAATTAAAGACTTTTGTTTTATTATTTCACAAACTCACAGAGGAATTTTAGATTTATTTATAGCTAGATGGAATTTTAGTGTACATTATTTATTTTAGCAGGGTAAGGTTTTTATATAATACTAGCATTGCCCGCGGCTCCGCCCGCGTTCATGACCAAAAACCAAAGTCTTAGGTTTTACATATTAATATACTCTTACATTGCAGTTTTTGTATTTTTTCTTAGAAATAAGACATTTTTCCGAGGTAAAAAGTATCCTACATGTTGAACCGGATGACCAGCTATCACCATACCAAGTTTCATCAAAATCCCTCCAGTGGTTTATCTGTAATGCGCTAACAGACAGACAGACAGACAAAAATTGTAAAAACTATAGATTCGGCCTCTGAATCGATAATAATATATCTATTTCAATAAGATTTTACAAAAAATATTTAATGTACAAATTCGGCTTAGTTACAATTTTATTATATGTATAGATTTATTTTTTAAAGAAATAAATATAATTTGGAAAGAAGCATCAGTTACCACTATAAATAACTTTTTATTAAAATAAAATATTTAATACTAATAAAATGAACTTTTTATATTGGTCTTATATTTTGGTGTTATTTGAATATTATATTGGTCTTAAAAGTTTTGATAACATATTTTTTCTTTCTGAAAAATTCTTATGAGTTCTTCCTTCTGGACTGGATATGAATAAAACATCTTTTAAAGTCGTGTTCCAGAATGTAAGATACCTTTGTGACATGCGCTTGTCTTTACCCCGAGGCAATTCCGAATGTTATAATATCGCTTAGTAGAATATTAAATTTTTTTAAACGAGGTGTTTAGAATTGGATGCTAAATGTTTTACGTTCATAATGTATGTATTTGTGTATGATTTTAATCAATTACTGCGAATTAAATATATACTATTAAATAATTTTAATATTCTATCCATCGTAAAAATGATATTTTAAAAAAAAATATTTAAAAAAAAATATTTTTGAATCTGTTATTAAAATATGCAATCTACATTCAATTAAACCGGTTTCGGTAGAACTTTGTTTTTTTATCTGTATACCTGCGAATGTGACTGGCATAGTGCCATTAATGTAGGATAGATTGCGCATGAGTGATACTTTGATAAAGTATGAACTATGAACTCATGTGTATACGGATTTTGTGTGCAAAGTCAGGACTAGTTGCTAGTTAGTAGAAAATAGTAACATCATAAAATAATAAGGATTTTATTTATTTCATTGTACCATTGTCGTTCAAATCGGCAGCGTTATTATGAAAATTTACAATTTGTCAATTTACATACGGTTCAGTAAATCATGTGTAATTTAATAAAATGTTGCCATATTAATACATTAAGTCGGTGGTAAACACATTGGTTAATCCCTTTGAAGTTAAGCTTTTTCATCGCAATTTAATTGGGACAATATTTGCCATTTAATCGAATATTTTAAGATTTATTACAATTGCTGTAAATATAATTTCTACAAGTTTTTTGTCTGCAGCTTCACTTGCTAGAAGAGTGGTTTTTGAGTGTCACACATCCTAATTCAAAAACAGAACTCTTATAACTTCGTGATGTCCATCTGTTCATCTGTCCGGCTATCACGGCTATGTAATTATTGGAACTACTAAATCGCTAAGAAGAATGAAGGTGGGCTCATTAGCATTCATAGAAGTGGACCATGGAAGCTACCTCATGGTAGTTGTGATCTGCTTCGGCAGGCAAACCGCCCGATGTCGTGGTTGAGTGCGTAAGTAATCCTGTGACGATTTTAGTACGAGCTTTTGTTAGCCGGTAAGTCTCATAACATCCTGTATATTTTGTCTATAATCGAACGGAGCATCGCCAGTGGAATTTAATAACTAACTCTGTACATCGTTACATGTAGATAGTTAGTTATCAACGACAATGACAAATTATGAAGTTCACTAGAGCGTATTGCTAATGTTGAAGCAGCCAGCAGGTACATTAGTATGTGATACTCGTAAATCCACCTTTGGAAGGAGGATCACGTTCAACAAATATTTGTCACTCACACAGAGACTGTAGTATAATGGAAAGACAAACACATTGTAATTATGTTTTATATATAATTAATTTTCAGTATGCTTTGCTACTAATAAATTAGGTGTATTAATTTGAAAAAAAAAACTATAATAGTCTTAATTTTATGATACTTTTGACATCTGATAACGAAAATTTTGTTTAAAAAAACGATTAATACTATATTATAACCTGCAGGTTTGCCTTGTATACAGATGATGCCTGCTTGTGGATCGACGTGATTGATTCCAGACCCCTCTCGCTTAGTTTCGTTAAGATTTTTCTCTTGTTCTTCTCAGGATTAAAGCATTTTCTTTCTGATCTATGACATGCTATAACTTACTATCTATATAACAAAACTGTTAAATTTTGACTTTTTGAGAAAAAAATACTCTATAGCTTAGACTGTAAAGCTTGAACCTTTTCATCCTTTTTCCAATTATTATTATTATTCCCTCCACCGCGGCGTTACAGTTAACAATAGATTTCTTAGAATTTTAATTAATTCTAGAAATTTACCTGGAGGTGTTAAGTGATTCGATACAAAACATGATATTGCACAATTTAAGAAGATAGTAGTTTCTTAATGTTATCTCCTTATATTTGCTGGATATAGCTATAACTACATATTAAATAGAAACATTTGATGTTATGTTAATCAAATAAAAATAAAATACAATAACAATTTTTGTTAGAAGCAATTAGAGTTTAGACCTCGTTTAAGTCAATACTTAATAAGTCGAAGCGACTGAAATTATGGTAACAAAAGAGGTCAAAAGCCGGCGTTTGGGTCGGCTTTCAATATTTCAGAATAGATGGATAGTGCGGACGTGGGCGCGGTATACTCGTGTATCGTAAATTTATATATTAGTAAAGTAGCAGTTTAATCTGTCAGGATTGTTATCGACAAATACTGTACAGTGTACAGGTAGTGTTAGTATTTATAGAGGTTTATTTTTGTTTGGTAAAACTAACATCGTTGTATCTATTGCGATATTCGTGTATGTATGTACATATTTCCATTTAGTCAATGATTGCTATGTTCCCTCCCATATTGTATGTAAGAAAATTCTGAGTGATTGGTGAGTTCATGAGGTAAATAGGTTACAATATTATGTGCTTAGATTTACGCGAGTATTTGACATTTTGATTGAAGTGTCTTTTTTTAAGTTTCATGTACATATTCTTATCTTCGATTTTATGCAGACACTAGCATTGCCCGCGGCTCCGCCCGCGTTCAGATGACCAAAACCTAAATTCTTAGGTTTTACATATTAGTATACTCTTACATTGCAGGTTTTGTATTTTTTCTCAGAAATGAGATATTTTGCCGCGGTAAAAAGTATCCTATATGTTGGCCCGGATAACCAGCTATCATCATACTAAATTTCATCGAAATCTGTCCAGTGGTTTTCTTGTGATTCGGTAACAGACAGACAGACAAAAATTCTAAAATCTATAGATTCGGACTCTGTATCGATAATAATGTCTATTTCAATTAGATTTTCCAAAAAATATTTAATGTACAGATTCGACTTAGTTACAATTTTATTATATGTATAGATTATATAAGCTGACGTTACTCGACGATGACTTGTAATTTAGCTAAATTCAGTCATCCAACGCAATGCATTGTAGTCAGTGCTCACTGAAGTGACTATCAAATGTACAACAAAAATGTATATATATATATATATATATATATATATATATATTTCGTCACTGTTGCTTATATTTTTCATGTGTAAATTGTTCTGCTCTTAAAAGTCATAATGTGTTACATGTTAGATATAAACTACGATAAAGTTGCATATTTTATAAAAAGCAGAAATAATTTTTCAAATCGGATTGGTACTTCCAGAGAGTAGCGCAAACAAACATACAAAGAAACAAATTCTTCAGATTTGTGTTTTATTATAGAAATAAAATAAATTAAGAAATTCATTAAAACCAGGCATTACACGAGAACGGCTGTATGAATTATAAGTAAACTTTTTTATTAAAATGATAAAAGATCCATATTTTCACATTCTAACCTTTAACTAACATGGACCTTTATACACAAATTTCTAATTAATCAGATTTCTCATTTAATTAACTCTCCCACCGGAAGGTGTAACTTTTCAGTAATTAATTAAAGATAACCAATCAATAATAATGAAATTTACAGTGTATGTAATTTACGTGATAGTGTAAATATTGAGTTGTGAGAAGGATGGAGTTTGTATATAGGTTTCTCTTGAGAAGGTTAGATTTCATTGGAGCTTTATTTCACAGATAATTCTATTTCACTAAAGAGTAAAAAATTTGTGAAGGGGGGTTTTCATATACTATAGATAGCTAATCAAATATTTTCGAAGTCGGTGCCAGTCCATGGGAAATAAATTTATGGTAGCGATTTAGAAAAGATCTGATAGTGCGCTTAGCTATGTGATTGGTAACGGTGAATATTACAAATAACAATGAACTAATAAAAAAACAATCGTACCTAGATTTGTAAGGAAGTTTTTAGTGTCTACAAATATTTTTTAAGCATAATGAAATAGCAGCTAACAAATTTATTGCTGTCTAATTTTAATATATAAACACTTATAGTTTAAAAGAGGAAACCGGTTATGATGTTGCTTAATAATTGCTATTTCATCATTTTTTGTGCTAATCATAAACTTGTTATATTTATCTACATTTACGCGAATATTTGACATTTTAAATAAAACTGTGTATATTTTCGGGTTTTTTCGCGGATTTATTTTGGGAACCATAAATCAAAATATAAAAAAATCTGAAAAGATAGTTTTATTTCAAATCTACCTGCATTTCTCAAGAATCTTGGCTTACATATTGGAAAACTATTCAAAATATGGGAAGCTGGACGGTAAAATACTGTTACCGCTACTAGTAAGTAGTTGCACTAAACTTCTATACGCTAATAAACTTAGGTATCGAAGCAATATGTTATATATTTTTAAAATAACATATATATTATTCGCATTGAAATAAAAAAAAATAATAGCTCGTGAGGGATTTGAACCCCCGACCACCACTAATATAAATAAATGGATGCTCTAACCGCTGAGCTAACGAGCCGCTGACGATATGGATTGTATTTGTGGTGATGTATGTAAAGAATGAATCATATTTTGATTATTGACATCTTAGAAAACTACGAAATGCCCTTTTATCTTAATTTTTTTGCAGCTTCAAAGGCAGCAAACATACACACACACACATACAAACTTTTGTGTTTATAATAGTAGCCCGATTTATTAAGTTTAATATATTACTAAAAATTATTTAAATTCAGTAACCATATGGTTACATGGTTACTTATTAAATTCAGTAACCATATGGTTATATGGTTATATGGTAGTATATACATAATACATACAAATGTACATGTGTCTAGGGCGTCCTTTCTTCGGATCTCCTACTATTAGAGTCCCTCTTACCAATATTGAAGCTTCAATAAACTATACTAGTCAATTTTACAAAGGCTTTACTTGCTAATTGAAATGAATGATTTTTTCTGTTCAAAAATATGCAATATTCGAGTCTCTTTCAAAGTTATTTCGCACAACATACAGAGAGATAAAAATGAAACAACGCTTTTTACACATATTTTGCAGTATGGAAAAAATAGAGTGTTTTATAACCAAAGGCAGCCATTTCAATTCTCATTAATAAAGGCCTGGCCACGACCTCGCCGCTATCAGCAGCAGCTTAGCGCGCTTATAACAAACTAGCGACTCACCCTCGCTTCGCTCGGGTTCGTCCCTAGATACGCTTTAAATTAAAATGGATATAGTATGTTATCCTTAAGAGATAGACATATGCCATTGTGGACTTTTCTGTAGACCTATATAAGATACACAATTCCACCATACATTATTTTGTTATATCTCAAAGGGTTTAGGCAGCGTTTTCGTTGAAAGCTCCCAGACGTCTTATTTTTTTCCGATACCTCCAAAAAATATCGGTTATATTTTAGCCAATGTATACAAAAACTTAACAAATTATATACTAAAACCTTCCTCTTGAATCACTTTATCTATTCAAAAACCGCATCAAAATCCGTTGCGTAGTTTTAAAGATTTAAGCATACATAGGGATATAAGGACAGAGAAAGCGACCTTGTTTTATACTATGTAGTGATGTACTAAAATGATGAATGACGCCACGAGACACCGCACTCGGCGGTAATGTGAGCGATTTTGCCGAGCGAATGATGCGTAGAGATATGAACAAACGTAGGCGCGACCCAATGCGATGCCCCGACACAAAGCGGCGCGGGCAGCAGTAACGCAGTAACGAACTGAGTGACGACTCGTCGAACAAAATATTTTAGACGAATTTGTAGCGGAATTCTGCGGAATATGAACACAGAAGCTTTTATTATTAAGGAAATTTTAAACCGATCTCCTATATGGATGTCAGAACATCCACAGCATAAGTTTAAAAATGTAATAAGTAGGTTGTGGCAAGAAATAAAACAAAGTTTTCCAGAAAATCCCTCGAATTCAAAATATCTTGCTTAATATATGAATGGCTTTCGAGGCTAAGCAGAGCCACTTTGGATAATGCCGTTACTACATTTCAATAGAATATTCTAAAATAAAGCAGACATGTTGATTCTACTGTAGTCTTAGGGTCTGAATAAGAAGGCTTAAAAATTTTTTTTTAATTTTGACACTGACCATGGAAGCAAAGGCATGCCTTCCCTTTCGCTTACGCAGATTCACACTATATTGACATATTTTTTAAAATATTGCTAATACTATAAAAGGAAATACTTATATAAAAGAACATGCCTAATTTGAACTAATTACAGTGTATTTCATTTGTCTATGTGATTATGCACAAGCGTACAAATCGCACGTACGCAGGTAGGATGCTGTTCCGCATATTTTTTTATTTTTTTATGTTGGGAAATGTATTTACGCATACCACCTGTAGACATACATGGTTATGTCATGTGGGACTCACTGGCTAGAAAAGCCAGTACTACTCACTAAAACCCAAACAACCTTCCCTCGTCTTAATGGGGCGTCGTAGGATCACTTATGCACTCAACTACGACGTCCCGACGGCAGGTCTGCCGAAGCAGACCACAATAACCAAGGGGTTGCTCCACAGTCCACTCTCCTATCAGAGAAGTACCAGGAGTAGCCCGTACGGGTTCACCGGCCAATCGGGCCACCTATATGTGCGTTTCTTGGCTTCGCGCCCGGCTGAACTGCCTGACTCTAAAGAGCCCCCACCACGACAAGGTGAACGCATGTTGGAAGGGAGGGGGGGGGGGGGAGGTTGACCGGCATATACACGATGATATTATTATATACAAAAAAATAATGAATGATCGTATTATTATTGGTAGGTCCCACATAAACAACAATTAAAATCACATCTAAATAAGATTTTGAAAAAGTGAACTTGTAAAGGATTTCAACTCCCAACAACCACAATAACGGATTAAGCGAGCGCTCTAACCGTTGAGCCAACGAGTTTTTACATTTCTTTTTGCAACATAGTGCCTTTGTACGTAAGTATATATGTAGCTATATAGCATATTATGTACCCTTCGTAAAGTTGAAAGCGAGTATACTCTATACGATATACATTATTATAACTAGATTACATGCGGGTCCTTTAAAAATATGTTGACCCATTTTTTTATATTAAATTACTGTGTTTGTTTCAGTATACCTATGACAATTTTAACGTATAGTAGAATGTATTATCGTTTATATTATTAGAGGAAAACTAAAAATACCATAAAAACACAACTTTCTATGTTTTGCTTTATTTAATATTTGTCGAGATTATATATATATATATATATATATATATATATATATATATATATATATATATATATATATATATATATATATATATATATATATACCTATAAAATTTCAAGAGAATAACCCCCCAAATTTAGGGTAGGATAAGAATTAGTTATAAATGCTGAAATACATACTTAAATACGGTATAAATAAAAGCCATAAATACTTTGATTTAATTTTAATTGAATACGTATATCATATTATATACGTTTCGTATATCCAGTCAGTATATAGTTTTGTATTAAAGTTCGGTTTCTTAATATTATATTATTTACTAGCATTGCCCGCGGCTCCGCCCGCGTTTAGATTACCAAAAACCGAATTCTTAGGTTTTACATATTAGTATACTCTTACATTGCAGTTTTTGTATTTTTTCTCAGAAATGACATATTTTCCTGCGGTAAAAAGTATCCTATATGTTGACCGGGATAACCAGCTAGCTCCATACCAAATTTCATCAAAATCCCTCCAGTGGTTTTTCTGTGATGCGGTAACAGACAGACAGGGAGACAGACAAACAGACAGACAACAATTCTAAAAACTATAGATTCGGCCTCTGTGTCGGTAATAATGACTATTTCAATAAGATTTTCCAAAAAATATTTAATGTACAGATTCGGCTCAGTTAGAATAGATTATCGTAACTAAAATTTCAGTTCCCACCAAACATTTCTCGAATTTACACTTCAAAGAGCCAGTGAATTCGTTTGACCGTGCTTAGTTAGCCTAAGTATGGACGCTTTGTGCATAAATTAACCATTAAATGATAGCAAATCTCTAATAAATATGGCAATATTTATGATTATGCTAGAAAAATAATATAAAAACTAATTATTACCAATTGGTATTGAAAGAACTGATTCTGAAAAGTGGTTGATAACGAATAATTTTTTTTTTGAGGATAAAGGACAATTAAATAACTTATCGTTCAAAAGCTCAAAACTCATATGTATATAAAGCTTGCTTCATTTTTTTTTATGGGACTAAGGGGGCAAACGGGCAGGAGGCTCACCTGATGGAAAGTGATCACCGCCGCCCATGGACATCTGCAACACCGCAGGGCTTGCAGATGCGTTGCCGGCCTTTAAGGAAGGAATACGCTCTCTTCTTGAAGGTGGTCAGGTCGTAGCGGTTCGGAAAGACCGCCGGCGATAGCTGGTTCCACAGAGTGGTTGTGCGGGGCAGAAAATGTCTTAAAAATCGCACTGTTATGGAACGCTGGACATCGAGGTGGTGTGGATGGAATTTACTATTTAAACATATCATGTTTTAACTCGAAGATAGCTTTAGATTTTCTAATAATGTTGAAATGATTATATTATTAATGATGCTTTTCCTTCTATGTTCAAGGTTGGGTTGACGAACAATACGTAGTGACTTGCAAGGAGCCTTCTCTTTCTTTGGAAAGCTCATATGTAAACTGAAAATATACTGGCGTGTATATTTAATTATTTACCTTTTTCTTGATTCAATATACTGTCGATAAAATAATTGTGATTGATCAAATACTTGTCTTAAAAATATTCTCTTCTAAATTATCATTAAATTCCTAATTAATTCGTAGACGGTATACAAAAATTAAAAGTTGAGATAAAATTTACTTGGCAAAATACTTTAATAAATAAATATTTTATTAGACCCTGGCCTTTCAATAACTCAATTAATCAGTTCAAATTATAACAAGATTAAAATAGATATTGTTCCTCTCCCAAACATAAATACCATGTGTGAAAAATAATAAGATTTCTCTCAAATACTACCTCCACACTGTGCGTGAGAGTTTAATATAAAAGATAATTAGTATTCATCAAAGGACTTCCAATTTATGGAATTTCATGCTTTCACATAATAGGAAATTGTAGAACATAATTTTTCATTGTTGCTATAAATATTGTATCAAAAGGAATTTTCCCATGTATATGTATTTTTAAATCACGTTTGTATCTTTTCGGATATATTTAGATTTTCGGTTTTCGATGTTTCGAATGCTTTACAGCAATCATGGTCACGGGTCAAAATAAATCCGCGAAAGAATTCGAAAAGATAGTATTTAAAACTAGCAGGTCCTCCAACTATCTTCACATTTATAATATTAGTATGGATATGGATATACAAAAAATATTTTGTTAAAAATCAAAAAGGATACATCATAAATAGTATACACAAATATACATTTCTACATTTTTGCTGACTTTCTCAATAATCATTGGATGAGAAACTCGTAGGTACTACTCATCTCTTCAAATCAAGACACGCTGAGAAAGCATTCTTAAAGGACTTTCTTACTTTTCCTATGTTTGAAGTAGCTGCTTATATGCTTAGAGGATCATGTCCTAGTTAAATCTGAGAATATAAATGGTTTTAGTTTAACAAAGCACTGTAATTTTTTTTTCATCTAAATTCATCATATATGGACAATGTGAGGGCAGCCCTTGCCGAGCAGTGGAACATTAAACAGTACGGTACAATTAGACCCAAATATCAAAATCAAAAGTAAAAGTTCGCATTTAGCTCCAAATTGTTCTATACAGTCCACATATTGCTTGGTAAAAAATTACACTATTTTCAGCGTCGGGTTTGGGGGAGAAGGGGGTTAAAAGTTGCTAAATTTGTAGTTTCTATCAATTTTAAAAAAATAACCAATAAATATGTATAAGTAATAGTGACCATTAAGCAAAGGACATTAACATTAAAAACATTAAGGATTATTCTTACAGCAACTTCTAAATTCGGAAAAATCCATTCTAATTTATCGGTTTTTATGAAGTTATGTAAAACTAAGATAAAAAAACTATTAAATTTTGCCGTTAGGCAAATATTAATGTAGTAAATTAGTATTAACATTAACAGACCCGTTAACAAGATAGTTTTATTTATTCTAATAATCTCACACAGCTTACTCAGATCTTTATTCAGCAGAATGGACGCAGTTTTACTATAGATGTTTATTTATTTTTATTTTCCTTGTGAAATGTTTACTGTTTTGAAAATATTACGAAATCTAGTCTGATTTTATATTTATAATAAAAAAATCTATAGTTTGCAAAAAATCAAGCTCTGTAAATGAATATTTTGTCTTTGCGGGGCCTCCGTGAGGCTAGGGGCCCTTAGCCGATGCCCCGTGTGCCCTTATGATAAAGACGATACTTCGACACCACCGGTGAGAAGACCGACGGCTTTACGTGCTCTCCGAGGCATGGGGGTGCAAAACTATCAACTACCCAACTCCAGTCTGTCACAGAGAATATCTTAAGAGAAAAATTCAGTAGGTAATTAAACTTAGCCCGACCTGGGACTTATACTCTGGCCCTCTAGATCTGCAGCCGTATCGTTAGCCACTAGACCACCGAGGCACTTTCAATATGCTTTTGTTTTAATATATTTTTCTTAAAATGAACCTATAATGATAAATTCAGCTATTATTTCATCACATGGTGATGGTATGGTTGTAAAATTTAGTTGAAAACAATAAGACCCAAGTTTCGACGGTAAAAAGCAATAAAGTCCTTAGACAGGTTTTTAGGCCAAAATACTCTTTCACTCAGGTTTTATACAAATTGTTAGGTGATATCTACATGTGTAGAAGTGAGGTCTCATTATATATTCAGGGAGGAGGGCTTAACCTTAAATCATTTACATAACGTACCTTCACGAGCAAATCATTTTGAAATTTGGGAATTATTATTTGACTTTTAAAATATACGTAAAATAAATTTTGATTCATACGCTGCTTAAGTATACAAACTAGAGATGCGAATCGATTTACCTGGCTATGTTTTTAGATTTCCATCTTTATTGTAGCACAGCGTGGTGTCAATATTCACGCCATCTGGAAATCAAAATTAAGTGTATCGGGGCACTGAGCGCAGAAACAGAATCATCGTTTCAATTTTGAATTACTTACTTGTATTCAGTCCTTTTTAACGTCCCACTGCTGGGCACGGGCCTCCCTTCAATACGAGGGGGATCAGGCGATAGTCCACCACGCTAGCCAAGTGCGGGTTGGCGGACTTCACATGTCTTTCGAAAACTTGCTAGGTTCTCTCAGACATGCAGGTTTCCTCACGATATTTTCCTTCGCCGTAAGGCAAGCGGTAATCATGTTTATTTTTATTTTTATTTTATTTACTTCTTTTTACACATTGTATCAATTCAATGATCACTTGTGTACGTCAATTAGAAGACTTAAACTAAAGCTACGAGGGTTCGTAACGCGCCCTGGTCTGAGAAGAACCCACAAGAAACTCAGCCAAGTAACATTTTTTTTTATTGTGATCATTGTTTCACAAACATCCTTACTTCAGTATAAAGAGCAATTCATTCCCAAGCTTTTTTATCACTTAAATAATCCTTTACATTATAATAGGATTTATTTATTAATTGTCTTTTAATGTAAATTTTAAATTTATTTATTGACAGTTTTAAAGTATCATCTGGTAGTTTATTGTAAAAGCGAATACTATTACCAATAAAGGAATTACCAATTTTATGGAGCCTAGTGGTGGGCTGAACTAGCTTATTTTTGTTTCTAGTGTTTACATTATGCAGGTCACTATATTTCTTGAATTTATCAATATTTTTATGTACATATATTAGATTTTGATAGATGTATTGGCAGTGTACAGTCATTATTTTAATTTCTTTAAACTTATTCCGCAAAGATTCTCTTGGGCCTAAATTATATATAGCTCGAACAGCCCTTTTCTGCAGCACAAAAATTGTGTCAATATCAGCAGCATTACCCCATAGTAAAATACCATATGACATAATGCTGTGAAAATAGCTAAAGTATACTAACTTAGCTGTCGTTACATTTGTTAATTGACGTATTTTCTTAACCGCGTAGGCTGCAGAACTGAGCTTATTCGATAATTGAGAAATATGAGGGCCCCATTGGAGTTTGGCATCTAATGTAATGCCTAGAAATACAGTGGTATCAGCTAGATCTAGTTCCTCATTATTCAGTCGTACATTGGTTTTTACACTTTTAACATTTGGTAAAGTGAATTTTACACATTTTGTTTTTTTCTCGTTTAGTAAAAGGTTGTTGACATTAAACCATTGTACCACTTTGGATAAAGCAATGTTCACATCGTCAATTACTGCTTGTCGTCTGTTAACTTTAAAAACTAAAGATGTATCATCAGCAAACAAAACTATCCCGTGGTCATCCTTTACGAGGTATGGTAGGTCATTTATATAAATGAGGAACAAAAAAGGACCCAAAATTGAACCTTGTGGTACACCCATTTCAACAACTGATCCAGGGGAACGCTTTCCATTCACGTCTACCCTCTGGATTCTTTCATTCAAATATGATCTAAGTAAATCCAGAGCCTTATCTCTAATTCCGTAGTGGTGTAATTTTCTGACCAACGTTTCATGATGAACGCAATCAAATGCCTTGGACAAATCACAGAAAATGCCAAGTGCATCACGTGACTCCTCCCAGGCCTCAAATATATTTAGAAGTAACGCGACTCCAGCATCGGCTGTTGAACGACCGCGAGTGAAACCGTATTGCTTTACATGTAATAGTTCATTATTATAAAAATGTTTCGTAATTTGAGTTAACATTATTTTTTCAAAGATTTTACTAAATGTAGGTAATATTGAAATAGGCCTAAAATTAGTGGCATCAGAGGTACAACCCGATTTAAACAAAGGAATAATTTTACTAAGTTTCATTAAGTCAGGAAACACACCAGATTCTACACACTTATTAAATATTAATGCTAAGTCAGATGCAACAACATCAATAAGTGGTTTAAGGATGCTAACAGAAATTCCCCAAAGATCTTTTGTTTTTTTAACATTCAGTAATTTAAATACATTTATAATTTGTTGTGCATTTATATTTTCGAACTTAAAGCTAATATTGCATTCTTCCACATTTTGTTCCAATAATTTGATCGCAGTGGCAGGTGAAGAGTTCAGAGACCTAGTAGTGGAAACTGGTATGTCGGTAAAAAAGGTTTCAAACGCGGCGGCTACCTCAGAGTCAGAACTAATGTATTTATTATCTATATTTAATTTAAAGCTATTGTTTAGAGTTTTACTCTTTCCAGTCTCCTCGTTAATTATTTTCCATGTAGCTTTAATTTTATTACCACTATTTTCTATCTTGTTACTCAGATAATGAGACTTTGCCATTTCGCAATCCTTTTTAAATAATTTGGAAAATGATTTAACTTTGTCTCTGAACCGTTCACTAGTGTTATGCTGCCTTTCTGCGTACATTTCGTATAATTTTTCTCTTTTTTTATATAACTCTGCAGTTGCCCACTCACTAAATACCAATGTATCAGAAACTGTAACCGATTTGGTAGTGAATACCGAATTGTAAAGTTTACTAAAAGATTTAAAGAATTGGTTATACATCTCATTCGCACTTAAATTATTACTTAATAATGGTAAATAACAACTTAGGTCATTTTGCAATTGAATGAGTCGGTTTGTAGTTACTGGCATAAAAGAGATTTTCCTTTTTGTGACAACATTTTTATCGATATTAAACTTTATTAATTGACCACAATGATCAGAATCTATCTTACTAATAATGTTTTTAGAAATTGGTGTAAAGTTGGTAAAAATGTTGTCTATACAAGTGGCACTAGTGGCAGTTATTCTTGTTGGCTCCATAAACATTTTGGAAAGATTGTGTGATGTAAAAAGGTTAAGTAATTTCATACTCAAAGTACTTTGTTCTAAAATATTTATGTTAAAGTCTCCACACACAATCTTTTTCTTATTAGAATTTGACAATTTATTTAACATTACATCCATAACTGTTTCAAAAGTATCATAGTTAGATGAGGGAGGTCTGTATACACATACTACAATGAATTGCTCTAACTCTACTGATACTAATTCAATTGTACGCTCAACAGAGAGGCTCACTATGTCTTTACGTTCCTTATATTTCAACAATTTGTTCAGTATTATTAAAGAGCCACCATGTATGGAATTCGCCCTGGTAAACGTACTACCAACCTGGTGGTTACTGAAATTAAACATGATTTCAGGAACTTTCAACCAATGTTCAGTAACACAGAATATATTAATATCAAAACTATTTAAAAATAATTCTACTTCTAATATTTTACCTCTCAAACATTGAATATTCTGATGCACCAGATTGATATATTGAATACTATTACATACTTTTTTGTTTTTTAAATAAATATTATTATCTGTTAATATTGGGCTAGAGGAGATCTCTATTGTCTTTTTTTGTAGTTTAAAGTACTCTGTGGTACATTCAAAATATTACTATTACTACTGCATAGCTCAATAGGAGCTTCTTGTATAGCCAAATTCTTAGCTAAAGTTTTAAAATAATAAGATAGCGACATAGCTATCTGTTGTTTTAAAAAAGATGGTAGGGAATACCTACTATCAGTCCACTTATAATAATATTTATTAGCATATGATTTGTTAAAATCAATAACATTGAATTTCGAATTGTAAGTACATGAATTGTACAATGTCATATTATACTTATATCTAAGATTATTTTCATGTTGTGGCAACCTGTTACAGTAAGGTAAAGTAAACATTACAATTTTATTAACTTTTAGCTTATTCAAATATTCTAAACATTTTAACAATTCTATTTTGTTTACATTACCCCTATTTCCTATGAAAATTATTAAATTACTTTGTATATTGAAATTTTTGCTGTCTTTATGAATTTGTGAAATAATTTCAGAAAGACAGCAATTTGGTAAACAGCTGTTTGATACTTTTGTATCAAATTGTGAGTATAAATAGGTGCCCATATTCCTTCCAATTTCATCACTGTACATATATGTGTTTCCATGTTGGAGGGAACTATCAACAGTAGAGAGATCAGTCCTGTCACACAATATTCCCTGAAATGGGGGAGTATTGACCGGGGGTGGAGAACTCAGTTGTTTACATTCACATATACAATTGTTTGTGAGTGAGTCAAATCTTTCAGAGTTATACTTAGATAACTTTAGTAGTTCATCCATCTCCAGTTGGTACTCATTTAACATTTTCTCACTACTTTCATACTTTGCAGTAATACTTCTTAAGGAAGTTTGCAACTGGGCTATGTGTAATTCTAATAATTGTGTGTCAGACTCATATCTCTGGCTTATATTTTCCAATTCTAATTTACAAACATTAAATTTTGACAATAGTGAACTGTTATTTTTATATATTTTGGAAATACATTTGTTTTTACTTAATATCTTTTTTGTTTTCTTTATTAATTTATTTACTTTTATGTACTTTTTAGTTTATTGTTGCTACAATTGTCTAACCGTTGTGCTGGTAAGGTATCATTTGTAAGATCTATAGTTACCGGGTTTTCAATTGTAACATCAACCAACTCTGGAGCGTTCTCAACTAACTCTTCGAACAAGCTATGAGTGTGCAGTGCTGTTGCTTGATGGGCACTCTCTTCCAGCTCAGAGATATATTTTTGTGCATCTCGCAGCTCGCACTCCGGTGTGGTGATCCGCTTCAGTGCCTGTTCATACTCCACCGCACACTCATCAAAACTAACTACTATTGATTTTAATCTGTCTCTCTCCTCTGAAAGATCACTATAATCTATATGTAACCGTGTCAATGAAGCTTTTAACTTGTCATTACTTTTTAATATTGTCAATAATTCTTTTTCATTTTCCTCTCTTTCACTATGCAGTTGCGCACACAAATCCTTACTTACTTTTAGTTCCTGTAAAGCCAATTGGAGTTTAGACTCCTCCTGGCGGGCAAATGCTCTACGGGTTGTCATTATAAATCAAATAAAAGGATTCGTGGGGCAAAACAAAAGAGAGGTTAATGTTGATAAATTGCAATTACTAGTACAAGTAAATTAAAGTATTATAAAGCAATATTTAATATAATAACTATTGGAAACACACTATTTTGTTTAAAATAACAACTAAATTTCAGATTTTTCAGCTTAACTGACACTTAACTTATTTCATAAATAAAAACTATTTTACGCACTAATATCACTAATTATTAATAACTAACACTTATCACTACTTATTTTAGTGATTTAATAGGAATATGGCACAAAATACTTAGGAATAATTAATATTTTAACAAATAAATGTAAGACGAGTAAAAGCAGCTGTTTACGCCAGTGTTGCCAATAGTCAAAATGTTAGAAATGATTCACACATGAAAATATCAGAGGTGCGAGACCCGGGATTTGAACCCGCTTCACTCGATGTCCCAAGCGAGCGCGTTACCACTGGGCTTCTGCCTTTATTACTTATTTCATTAAAATATATGTTTTATGTAAAGAAATACAGACAAAAAAGATTTGCTGTAAGTTTTATTGGCTTCAAAAAAAAGGATACCCCCTCAATTCCTTCTCAATTTTAGTACATTGTTTTTATGTATATTACAAGATATATTGACTAATCTAACACAGATTTTTATGCCCCTATTATATACTACTATAAACTACTAAGTTATACTTAGGGGAGGTCCCAAATTAATTATAAGACAGATTCCATCCTAAAGGTGGATAAATTATTTATTAGTGATTTTAAATGTATCCTACCGTTTTAAGTGAAAGGAGCTTAATTAGACTTAATGTTTTGATGAATTAACTAACGGACTTTTTCCACACACTTTTTCTAATGCGGAGTACATGAGAAAAAGCTACCAGGGAATTTCAAGTGAGCTTATTTTACATACTACATTCAGTCAAATTGTATCTAAGTATCAAAACCACGTATTTTTAATGCTATAGTAAGTAATGAGAAAATTAGCGAGCCGTAGTATTCCTTTGCAGCAAGCATTTATTGAATGCGATTATATAAATAACAACTTAAAAAAAACCGACTTCCAGGCACTAAAATGTAAAAAATAACTAAATTTTCATTTAGAATAAATACCTAATCAGATATTTTTGAAGTCGGTGCCAGCCGACAATATTTTAAGATATAAATATCTAATAGATAAATATGAGTATGTACTTTACGTATCGAAATATATTAGACCACCACCACCTGGATGGAAAGTATATTTGAAACAAAATAAAATCCAAATCGGTTCAGGTGTCCAGTAATCAATGAACATACATAAAAAAAGATTCCGGTGAATTGAGAACCTCCTCGTTTTTGGAAGTCGGTTAATTAGCCGTAACTATACGTATAGCGTTCAGATTACATATTAAGTTTTAAATCGATATAAATTTCTTATAAATTATGATCATATTATAAAAATTAACCACAAAGATTTACATAAAAACTTCAAGTAAGAAAAATCATATTTTCCGTTTACCCCTATAAACAATAATAAAATGAATCTTATAAAGAAACTAGCATTGCTCGCGGCTCCGTCCGCGTTCAGATGACCAAAAACCAAATTCTTAGGTTTTACATATTAGTATACTCTTACATTGCAGTTTTTGTATTTTTTCTCATAAATGCGATATTTTCTCGCGGTAAAAAGTATCCTATATGTTGACCCGAATAACCAGCTATCACCATACCAAATTTCATCAAAATCCCTCCAGTGGTTTTTCTGTGATGCGGTAACAGACAGACAGACAGACAGACAAAAATTCTAAAAAACTCTGGATTCGGCCTCTGTATCGACAATAATGTCTATTTCAATAAGATTTTCCGAAAAATATTTAATGTACAGATTTAGCTAAGTTACAATTTTATTATATGTATAGATAATAAATAAAGTTAGCAGGCAAAGAGGAAGTAAGTAATAAATTCATCTTCGTATCTCAAAGTGGGCCAAATAAGAAGTTGTGTATACTTTAGTAATCTGGAAGCTAAAGATAACAGGTCACGCGCGCACGTTTGTCGTTACTCCTGCCCTCTTACATTTTATTACATACCATTACCCGGGATTAGATCCAGTCCACCACAAAATATATAGCACAAAAAAGCCAAATATATTCACATCTAGGTCGCAGCTATTTTCATTTCATTATCTCTGTTTCACTGAAACGTATCTTTAGAACATAATACTTAGAAGCTTTATTTATATGTACATATATGTTGTTTCTTTGTAGTGAGATATTGAGGTGTATACTGTACTTTGATGTTAGATGATATGCTAATTAATCTAATACATATAATAAAATTGTAACTAAGCCAAATCTATACATTAAATATTTTTTGGAAAATCTTATTGACATAAACATTACTATTGATACAGAGGCCGAATCTATAGTTTTTAGAATTTTTGTCTGTCTGTCTGTTACCGCATCACAGAAAAACCACTGGAGGGATTATGATGAAATTTAGTATGATGGTAGCTGGTTATCCGGGTCAACATATAGGATATTTTTTAACACGGAAAAATATCTCATTTCTGAGAAAAATACAAAAACTGCAATGTAAGAGTATACTAATATGTAAAACCTAAGAATTTGGTTTTTGGTCATCTGAATGCGGGCGGAGCCGCGGGCAATGCTAGTCATTATTATAAACGTATGAAATGTTGATGTCATATGCTAGGACATTTTTTTATTATATTTAAGTACAATAAAAATGTTCGCGCCTAGACACAAGTACAATTTTTATCTATTCTTCATGCTCAAACTACTGTGGGATAACAATTCCACACGACCAGTAAGAGATCAGGCACAGGACCGTCTCACGTACTTTCCGAAGCGCCAACTTGAACCCTCGAGATGTTACTGAGAATTTCTTGACATAAAAGCTCAATAACTATATTTAGCTCGACCCGTGATTCGAACCCACGACCTTTGGATCTGCAATTTTACATATTACCCACAAGACCAACGAGGCAGTTATTTCTATTAATAGACTAATAATCTCTATATAAATTGAAGCTCGCCATAGGAGAGGCCTTCGCCCAGCAGTGGACGAAAGCAGGCTGGCTATGTGTATTCAGCCCTGTTTCTTACGTCCCACCGCCCACGTCGCTCGTGCGCCGTGTCAGGCGTGTGAGAAATGCCACGATAGTGCATTTCCATAGGCCACGTACAGTGTCACGTTTGACGCGGCCTACGGCGTTTATTGCAGACCATCACCTAAATTAATTTAATGATATTTTAAAATTAAAATGTTAATCGTACTAAGATTTATCTACGACTTTGTCAACTGAACTCAATATCACCCTGAAGGTATTTATACCTATAAAAAACGTATTTTTGCGTAATGTGGCACTATAGTTACTTAGAATCTTATAATATTAAATGAGCTATTCTTGTATATATGTATATGTATATATATAAATTTATTTCGTCTATGTCTGAAATGGTTTTAACGATTTAACTCAAATTTTATACTTAGATAAGGTTTTTCTTTTTAAGTTTATTTACATAGATGTCTTTTCTGAAAAAAAAAACTTTCATAATCCTTTTCTGAAAACCGCCATACGGTACTGTAACATTATAACGCTTAGTATTGAATAACATCAGGCAACACTTGCGGAAGAGTTCATTATTTTAAAATATGGCTCCAGTTACTTTAATATGACCTTGTAGGTAACACCAGTTCCATTAGCTTCTAATTACGTTGTCACATCTACTCATGTGTATAGTGCTTTTCTTTGATTATCTTCGTAACGGTAATGTTGTACTTTGTATAATAACAAATATTATGTTGAAATATATGTTGATACTTCTCCAGGTAAATTTATAAGAATTTAATAGAAATTAAATTATTGTCAACTGACACACCGGTGTGCCCGCGGTCGTTTTTTATAGGGCTATAAGTAATTTTAAATTTTAACGTTTTATTATCAAGTTATTTGTTAAAATATCATATTTAACGTAAAATATGGATAATAATATAATACGGATAATAGTATAGCATTTTACGGATAATCATGTTATGTGCAAAATGAAGTGCACTCTAGTGCACCACCCTCAGATTCCGGTATAATGGAAAACCGATATAACTGGAAAAGGCGTTAAGCGTAAATTGTGTTAAGTTTTTAGGAACTTTATAATGTATATGTTATGACATCCTTATTTTGTTCATTAGTGTGGGTTTTTTCAAGTAGCAATAAAAAATTAACTTCTTTTCAACTTTTGTTAACAGGGAAAAGTTAAAACATACAGTATAGCAATCATAGCTCATTGATAAGGCGTTCTCTTGAAAAACCAAGTCAAATTGTTAAAATTTCTGACATTTACACGTCTTATTCTCATCATGATCACAGAAATGAAATTCAAAACATCTAATTATAAAAAACTTATGTAATAAACCGCTGTATTATCTGCATACGCCAACGACTACTTAAAGTTGGATGGCAATTTAAAATTTATATTGGTATGGACCACAAAATTTGCAAACATAAAGGTATATATAAACACATTTGTTGGGAAATTAACACACAGACACGAAACACGTCTTGTTCCATGGTAACCTACGAGGCTTGTGTTATGGATACCAGATAGTGGATCCACTAAACATTTATAAATTTAAATATATACATATTATAAATATAAACACCCATGACTGGAGTACAAACAATCGTGCTCATCACACAAATGAATGCCCCCAGCGGGACTCGAACCCGCGACCGCTGGCATAGTCACTACAAACTGAGCCAAACGTCAAAGTTAGTAAATATACTACTATTAAAATTCTGAATTGATTTTTTTATAAAAAAAAAAAACGTTTTGAACGATAATTGCACATATTAAATTATGATTTTCACAAGTAAGGGCACAATAAATCCGAAGTACGAAATACAAATAACCTCTTCAGATAATCTTGGAAAGGATGTCATAAAATGTAAGAGGCAGCATGATGACAGCCGCACGTGACCAATTGTCTCAAGATTTCGGATTAGTTATGTAAATATCTTATTATTTCTCCAGTTTTATATAAAACCCCCATAGTGACTTGCCACGACTTCACCCGGTGTATATTTTACTATGAGATTCAAACATATTTTCTTAGCCAATAAAATGTGAATTGTCCGTTAATATTTTATTTTAGTTATGCTAACTAATTACATAAGTAAAAGCAACACGAAATTAATATTTGGTAGTGCAGTGTCTTCAATGCGCATGTTAAAAACAAGTCAATTGATTAAATTTACTTCCTTTTTTGAAATTTAACTCAGAAGAGACTATTTGCACCATTATAGTTATATCACATATTATATGACGGAGGAGGAGGGTGAGGGAGGGCGGGGTGTGTGGGGGGGGGGTGTGTTTCATTAGCGTCCGGCAATCCAGCCGGGCGCGAAACCAAGAAACGCACTGGGAGGTGAACCACTTCGGTGAGTGGTGTACAATGCGGGTTGCTCCTGGTACTTCTCTGACGGCAAAATGGACCGTTGGAGCAACGTCATGGTTGCTGTGGTCTACTTTATCAGGCTTGCCATCAGAGCATCGTGTTTGAGTGCGTAAGCGACCCTGCGATGCCCCATTGAACCCGATAGAAATCGGGTTTCAGTGAGTAGTACTGGCTTTGCTGGTGAACCCTACAGGTATGCATGCAAGTGGTATACGTAAATGCATTTCTCAACGTTAAAAAAGGTGCATACTTCGTCTGTCGCTATACTAATATTATAAAGAGGTAAAATTTGTGATTTGTGAGTTTGTGACGCTGTACCGAACCGAACCGATTTAGATGAAATTTGGTAAGAAGATAGGTAGTTTGAGACCCTGGGAAAGACATAGGATACTTTTTATCAAGGATACTTTTTATCAAGGAAATCATCCCTTAGGAGGTGAGTCGCTAGTAAGAGATAAAGTTAGGAGTAACCGTATTCTCTCTTTGTTCAAATACAAATAAATATACTTTAAATACTAAGCTAAAAATAGGCAATAGAAAACTTTTTAAAATACAAGCGGTATTATTAGTTACATCAAATACATAGAACTTAAAAGCAACTTTGAAATATCTTAAACTAGAAAGTAAATAAATGATACTTAACTACATAGTTTTAAATGAACAGGAACGACGGATTTATCTCGTGAGTAAGCTATCAATATCAGGACTGCAACTATTACTCAGCAGCAGTCAAATGGAACTACCCCATTTACAGCTTCATTTAACTGATTTGATTGAATACGTGACAAGTCGTTTAAAATACGTTGAACCATTTCAATTGAATTGATTATACTTCCAAATATATTGAGCACGTTTCCCGGTTTTTAAATATTTTCAAATTTTCCTTCAAGCATTCAAGTAGTGGATTTAAATGTATAATTTAGTACCAACGTGTTTTGTGTTATAAAATAATTTTACACAAATTTCTTGAGTGGTTTATAAGATGAAGTGAAAAAGATTAAACAACTGAAGTAACTATGTAGTAATAATAATAAAGGTTTCATTGTAATAATTGTTCTTGTAGGCTGCAGTTAAAGTAAAAATTTAAATATTCCTTTACAGGATTTATAATATTATCAATATTGAAAAATTACATTATTTTTCGAAAATGTTATCTTAGGCTATTGTACTTGTCGCAATGGAAATATTTTTGTGTTTTATCAAAAAATATCACTTCTATCTGATATAAAAATGGGACTATATTACTTATACATGTAATAAAATCGGTCAAGTGTGAGTCGAATTTGCACATGAAGAGTTTCGTACCATCGCACATGTACTTTTTATTAATATGACTTTTACTCTATATCTGTAGTATATACTTCGATGATCGATTACGAACTTTAAAAAAATGCTTCTTGTATTATTATTTTTTATTTTTATTATCTTTTGTTATAGCGCCAATAGAAATACATACTCTGTGAAAAAGTCAACTCTCTACCTATTATGGCTTATAAGATAACAGAAGCCGCAACGCGACAGACGGACGGACAGACGGACAGCGGAGGCTTAGTAATAAGGTTCTGTTGGCACCTTTGGGTTACGGAACCCTAATGAGGTATTTTTTTAATTTACTAGGGATAAATACTTTTTTTTAACGTTGGGAAATGCATTTACGCACGAGGTGTGGGACTCACCGGCAAAGCCAGTACTACCCACTAAAACCCAACAAAGCCTTCCCCCGTCTTAATGGGGCGTCGCAGGATCGCTTACGCATTTAACTACGGCGCCCCGACGGCAGGTCTGGCGAAGCAGACCACAACAACCACGGGGTTGCTCCAAAGTCCACTCTGCTATCAGAGAAGTACCAGGAGCAACCCGCATGGTACACCGCCCTCCGAAGAGGGCCGCCTTCCACCGCCCAAGATGTGGGCCACTTTCCTGTGCGTTTCTTGGCTTCGCGCCCGGCTGTATTGCCGGGCACTACTGAGCCTCACCACCATGACAAGGTGAACGCACGTTGGAGGGGAGGGATAAATACTAAGTCAAGATTACAAAAGAATATTTCAATTTTTACCACCTAGATTATATACGCATAAAGGAAATTAAATTGTTATGGAAGTTAAATTAAACCCAAAACAATATTTTAATAACGAATGCCTTGAATTCATGATAAAATAAAGATTAAAAATTCCCTAGCTGCCGCTATAACAACAAGAGATAAACCAAAATTGAAATAGTTAGCTTTAATTCAAAACGGCTCAGTTGGTATTTAAACTGCAATCGCATAAACTCATATTTTTACTTTGCGTTTCTCTTAATTTTAGATTTAGGTATTTTAAACGTATATTCCTGGTAAATAAAATGATGAAAAATTGTACTAATTTTGAAGTAAGTTATAAAAATTATTTAGCTGCATGGTCCCAAGTACTTATAACGATACATATAATAAAATTGTAACTAAGCTGAATGTGTACATTAAATATTTTTCTGATAAATTTTATTGAAATAGACATTACCGACACAGAGGCCGAATCTATCGTTTTTAGAATTTTTGTCTGTCTGTCTGTATGTTACCGCATCACGCAAAAAATAAATTATTTGAATCCTACAATATATTAAAAGGCATATAATATATTTTATTTTAAATTGAAATGCATAGTGAATAGATATAAAAAAATGCCCAAATCCCCATCCCTCTGTCTTTTCCGAAGCTACTAGCTTACTCCTTTAGTAAAAATTTCTAATAACTAACATGATATAGACTACTTTTTTCCTTAATATTAATTGGTTCCTACGACGGATAACATTTTAATAATACATATACATACATACATACAGACATATTTGTAGATAAAAAAAGACAAATATTGCACTCTTTGCTTACGTATATTTTACGATGTACACCAGACACCTACTTTACTACAGTATTTCATTTTTATAAAGTATTTTCGATATTGTTTTCGATATTTTACCTATTATTTAGAACATATTTATAAGTTCCTTAGTTATTATTGTGTATTGTTATTCTGTAATACAGGTTCTTTCTTACCTAGTACAGACACCAGTCTCCCACAAAGGCTTCTATTGCTGTAATTGTTAAATTTACTTATGATATATATTACTATGATAATATGTTATGTTATACGTATAGATAAATATATAGTTAAAATTTTTGTTGATAAGAAATAAATTAAAGAAAATAATGAAATTATTTTGTATATTTATTAGTATATTTATAATGAAATGAACAACTACAAAATGATAGCCAAATTGCGTAACCGATTTCGTAAGCGTAGCTTAAGCAAGTATGAATATTATATTTTGTAAGTAAGTAAATATTTTCGATGCCACAAAAGAAATTGTTTAATAAATATTTTTGATCGTAAATTAAATTTGACATTACTGATTGCAAATTGTTAAAGTGCAAAAAGAACTTTTAAGTTAAAATTATTATTGTTCATATATACTCTGATAATTAAATAAAATTAATTTGAAATACATGTAATTTAGCGTGACGGTAATATTCAGTTGTACTTATCTATTACGTACTAGCGGCTCACCCTCGCTTCGCTTGGGTTCGTCGCTAGGTACGTTTTAAATAGATATAAATAGTTATTAGCCAGCGCTAGTCATATAATTTTTTTTGTGTTTATAATATTGATAAATATTGACATTAATATTTATACGATACTAACGTCACTCAATTGTTTTGTCTTCCCGGAACCTCTCCACTAACACTTAAACTTTATGGTATGGTATTAAATTTCAAATTGACTTTTACGTATTATTACAAATCTTTTGTATGGGAATATAGAAAAGTGTTGTTTTTAGACCTTTTCGGGCAATTTTTTAATTTTTTCTCTCCGTAAGAACCATCCTCGTACTTCAAGGAATATTCTAAAAAAAGAATTAGCGAAATCGGTTCAGCTGCTCTCGAGATTTGCGCTTACCAACACATTCAGCGATTTATTTTTATATTATAGATTATTATAACGGTAATAGTTTGATTTATAACAAATTTCTATTATTATTGAATTATAGAGGAGTTTTAATTTCAGTCAAGTGAACTACTTTAATTTTGGTGCAAATAATAAAATCAAATATACGCTTCCATGTTAAATTTAATTATAAAATAAATTTTACAAATTTACCTTATTTCAAAATTTCCTTTAGCTTAAAAGTAAATTAAGTTCGTGTCCACTCTCACGCCTCGCACAAATAGAAAACTTCGTTAGACGACTGCATGGTGATGGGTTACTAGACCGTGGTAATATTTAGTATGAATTCAAATAATAAGTATACCATTAATCTAAATTGTGTGAAGAGCAGCTAGTGTAGTCTGATGATTAAAAAAACTTTTTATTATTTCGTTTAATTGTCTTGCTGTAACTGCAACTCAATACTGCCTATATCTGATATCTGACTTTAATATTTCAGATAACATTTGAGCGTCTACATTTGGCTGCGTTGGGTTTATTGATCGAAACGCCAATTTTGATCCAAATCCAATTTAGCGAGAGGTCGACTATCGCGCACGAGAATGGGATGGCCGATGTGTGTCATTGTAATTTTAGCTGAACGATCGATGTTGTTTTTAAACTAAAACTAACATACATTGCTGTTACTGTTCATGTTTATGATAAAATTTTAAAACAATATTCAATCTAAAATAAATTTTGGTGTAAAGTATATTTATTTATCTATTGCCTATAAGAAATACACCGGGTTTTAAATTTAAAATTTCTTTGTTTACTTTATTATAATATAAATACTGCACTGTGTACATGATATGTCACTTTACAGTGTGTTATGTAGGGTTATGTTGTAGAATATCATTTGCTTAATATTTTTTTGTAATTTATGTGACTAATATATAAATAATAATAATAAATAAATATGTTGGGACATTAACACACAGAACCATCTAGTTCCATGGTAAGCTACGAGGCTTGTGTTATGGATACCAGATAGTTGATACACTACACACATATATTTATATATATATATATATATATATATATATATATATATATATATATATATATATAAATATAAATATATATATATATATATATATATATATATATATATATATATATATATATATATTTATATATATATATATATATATATAACTTTAAATATTTACATATTATAAATATAAATATCCATGACTGAAGTACAAACATTCGTGCTCATCACACAAATAAATGTCCCCAGCGGGACTCGAACCCGCGACCGCTGGCACAGCAAGTAGGGTCACTACAAACTGAGCTAAACGTGTCGTCAGTATATATAGTGATGTAAAATAATATACCAAACTTGCATTATAAGATTTGCTCAATTATTATTGAATAATGTATTAAAATATGTATCTACTTAAAAGGTGTATTTTAACTGAGAAGGAATACCAACTATAAAATTACAAGGAATTATTTGACGGAATGAATTGATTCTTGGATTTTTATTTCAAAAAACCTTTGAATTATTTTTTTATATTTGAATTTATCATTTCACTTAAAAGAGGCACATGAGTTGTTGAGCTAGATCGAGCTTACTGTAAAATTGTAAAAATCATAATGAAATACAAATAAAATCAATTTAAATACTTTGAAAAGGTTTAAAATAAAAAATAAAATTGTACTACTTTATATAATTTTATGGGTAGATACATTCTTAATTAACTGCGAGTTTTGAGACATTAAAAGTCTTAAGTCTCTCCCCTGACCATGTTTGCTGTAAAGCATTCGAAATGTCGATAGCCGTAAGTGCCAAATAGTGTCAAATTACATCTAAATTTGTCCATCCGTTTTAAAGTGAGATAGCAGCATACATAAACTCACCTAAAAGCTTTCGCATTTTAAATATTAGTAGTTCGATTAGATCAACTTATTGATAGCTGTACGCTATTTTCTTTGCAATATCAAAGAGTAACGACGTCCAAGACCTTAAAAAGTCATTACAAGTCGCCCTGTTCATACAATGTATTTGTGAACTATAGCTTATAAAGAACGCCAGGCACATGCCACGCTGCACCGAGACGTCATGAATTTCTTATACTTTATTGTGAAATAGTTGTTTATTTTAGGTAAAATAAAAGTTTTATAATATTTTTCGTATCCGCATATGTGTTCCAGAATATAAGTTGAACATTGAATTTCTATTTCTATTACAAAATGGAATAGAGGAACAGTGTTGCAGCCCCGAGGGTCGCAAACCAACTTGCAAGTCGTCGCAGATTGAATCCATTCTCTACCGCACTTGCAATATTTTTATGAAAAAAATATTGTAAATGGTAGTATTGGTAGTAAAATTATATATAAAACAAGCCATTAATTAGCTTAAATATATGAAAAAAAAATTATAATTTTTGGTAACATTTTACATCTAACTTAGAATTAGTTCTAACCTCTTTTTTTACCATTATTATAAGTGAGTACGAGCATGTTTGCCATTTATTCTGTTTGTTTATCTCTTTCTACCACATTATCTGTACTAAATTGGCTTCACTTTTTGATTCGTTTTATCATTGAATACTAAAGAAAACATTTAAAAGTTTTACACAGCAAGTAAGAAGTGCTTTATATATCCTGTCTATTATAGTGTGGCTGAAACACGTGGTACTGGCGATGCGATTAGCCTACTGAAGACCGATGAAATAAACGGGTTCAAGAGATCACAGCTCAGTAAACGCAGTGTAGGACGTCTTCTAGTTAGGTTCAACAAAGAGCTAAAGATTAGGCACAGTGGCGTGCTATAGACGAGACTAATATCCAAAGCGGACTGTGTGAATTTTTTTAGTAAAAAAAAAATATATTTTTGGAAGTTTAAAGAATAATCTTGCCATAAATCTTAAAAGAAAACTGACTTATCTTCACTTCATGCGAAAGGTGCCTGGGTGCGTTTTAAATAAATTACAATAGTTATCGCGAGTGTACCTTAGGAGACAGACATGTGCTATTCCGAACTATTATGTAGGTCGTTTTAAGATCAACAGTTTTCTAGTACATTGTTTTGATTTTTCTCTTAAGGTTTAGCTAGCGTTAGCCATGTAAATTTCTAAGGATGACTCGACAGAACGAGTTATTGTGCTTTCCCGGGGGAACGAAAGATTTTCATGTGGTAAAAGGTATATGCTATGCTACCGTCACATTTTCTGTATAGTTCTTGTAGTAGCGATACGGCCAAGCCACATATTTTGACTAAGGTGTAGAGTTTGTGAAGTTAAAGTTTATAGAGTTAGGGCGTGCAGAGCTAGAAACTTGGCTCTACATGAGATCCGACAACTTTTTGAGAGTGCGAGCAATATGGTCTCGGTTTGGCAACATTTTACCTGAAAATGTTTTTGATGGGATTTCACTTCTAATTGTAACTTGCTTATGACATTTTTTTATGTTGTTAATTTTTTCTTTTTTTTTGCGTGTTGTATTTTATTATTTATAACAATGAGCCCCTATCTCAATTTTCAGACTAAAAAAAATTTGCGGAAGTCTCATACGAACTTCGATCCCCTAGTTTAAGGGGTTGGAGGGTAAAAGTTCCAAGTTTTAGATTTTTTTTTGTTTATGTACTAATACTAGCTTACCAAATACAAATTTCATACCAATATACCAATTTTCAGCTTTCTAGGACTTCAGGAAGTACCTTAAGAATTTTGATGATCATCAGTGAATCAGTGACGAAATCGGAGGTTTTTAGACATCAATAAAATCTAAAGTATAAGAGCTATGAAATTGAAACTTTATATGTTTAATAAATTCACTAATGGCATCATATTCCTAGAATTTTCTTTATATGGTATAATCCAAACCCAAGTTATGAGGGTTCAAAAAACGACGAAGCGCTTCGAGAAAAGGTAGGTAGTGAGCTTGCGCTTCGCTTTGCTCGTCTTGGCGGGGGCACTACCGTGCCCCCAGATTGAAATATCAAATAAAGGCAAATTAGTTTTTTTTATTAGGTACTTAATTAATGTCATAATTGTCCTACTTCAACTCATTAGGATAACAATAACAAGAACAAATGTTAAATACAAAGGAATAACTACCAATACACAAGGATCTTTAAAAGGCAAATTCAAAGAAAAGCTTCGAACTTCCTAAAACAAATAAAAGGAGAAGGCGTGTACCATTTACTTTGTTTGAAAACTTTGACATACTTAATATTTGTTGTAAAATATTTCCTATAAATGTCATATGAATTACCAGAATTCAATATAAATCAAGCTCTGCTTTGTCTATATTGTTTTATTTACAGACATTTATAGAATAAACTAGCAATGGCCGCGGCTCCGCCCGCGTTCAGATAACCAAAAACATAATTCTTAGGTTTTACATATTAGTATACTCTTACAATGCAGTTTTTGTGTTTTTGTATTTTTTCTCAGAAATGAGATATTTTCCCGCGGTATAAAGTAGCCTATATGTTGACTCGCATAACCAGCTATCATCATACCAAATTTCATCAAAATCTGTCCAGTGGTTTTCTCGTGATGTGGTAACAGACAGACAGACAGACAGACAGAAAGACAGACAGACAAAAAATCTAAAAACTATAGATTCGGCCTCTGTATCGATAATAATGTCTATTTCAATTAGATTTCCCAAAAAATATTTAATGTACAGATTTGACTTAGTTAGAATTTTATTATATGTATAGATAATTCCATACAGTGCATTGAATGCTTTGGCACCGTAGTTATGATTATTTGAAGTGGCGTTTTAAAATGTAGAATGTTTTAAACTTTATAATAATTTATAATACTGCAAGAGTTTGTGGCTTTGCAGCGTGGGTTAGATCCGTTGGTATTGGTTTTGTATACTGGCAGACCCCCAATACAAAACAATTCTTGATGAGCCTATTGAATATCATATAATCATTGATTTAGTATTTTATTTTATTTTTTACCCGACTGCCCAAACCCAAAGGAGGGTTATGTGTTTGACCTTTATCTATGTATGTATGTATGTATGTATGTACGACATTCTGTTCCTTAGTAATTACTAAAAGGCTTAACCGGTTTTATTGATTCATACGTCGTTAGATTCCTATAATTGATAACACGAGTGTATATAGATATTATTAAAAATCAAAATGGTGGATCTTAGGCGTCAATTTCTGTGTCTAGAAAAAAGTTGAATTAATCGAGTGGGGTATCAAATTACAGGCTTTTAAGAGGCGATTACAAAAGTATATATAACTTATATTTTAAAAGAAATTTAGGATAAGAATTTGTTAAATAAAACTAAAAATGTGTAAGTGACCAAAACTAAAAAGCTGTAAATAAAAAAAATTATACAAAAATAAAAATAAAAACCCGACTGCGTAAAAAGCGAACTAACAAATATAGAGTTAACGAAGAAATATAGTATTACGTAGTCGGAGACATACCTATGTTACGTACATGTTTTATACTAGCGCTACCTGCGAGTTTTGCTTGGTGTGGTTACGTACAACGTGATGGCTGAATGGGCAGCGGTACGTCGTGGGTTTTTGAATATTTTTTTTTGAAGTTTTTTCATGTCACAATTTCCCGTCGTGGGTTTTTTTAAATGTAAATTTGTTTTATTTGTGGCTTTCTTAAATGTTTAATTTTAATAGTAAATGCAATATATTTATTTCAATATTAACTGCTTTATTTTTATTTGCGCGAAACAAAAATAACCGTTTTGGAAAAACATTTGTACATAGATATTGTAGCGCCCCTTGGCGATCTGAAACATTATAAAACTTAGCTAAGAACATGCTCAGGAATGAGACTTATACAAAGCAAAAAACATTTCCAAATTCAGCCAAGCCATTTCCGAGAAAAATAGTAACAGACACACAAACACCTACCTATCCTAAACGCATATACCGTCTCTGTGGCCGTCGCGGGTAATAAAATAAGATTCATGACATCCTGTTCCAATCTCTGTCGAAGCAGTAAATAACCATTTTATCCCTAGTGGTCAGTCCCATTCATGTAGTAATTTCAATGGAAATTACTAAAGAAATATTAATAAATTATTGAAAAATGTTGAAAAATAAAATCGTTAACGGTTTTTTGATGATATTTCTTTACTGAATCAAATAGCGATATGATGAGAATAAGCAATTTGTAATATGAACTTGAGAGTATTTTTGCTATATATAAAGTCTTGTATATTAATAATATATCTATAATCAAGTGGACTAGTTTTAAAAGTATTTAGTAAAGTAGAATTATAAATATTTAAGAATATATAATTTAGTAAACGTTAAAACATAAATTTTTTTTACTGCATAGTAAGACGTATTATAAAATTGTAACTAAACTTGGTATAGATGAACAAACAAAATCAAACCTTTGCCTACAGGCATTGTCAACAGCCTAAAGGCAATTACCTTAGATTGGAACTGCAAAGGTATGACCATCTAGCGTAATTCCTTTGCTGCTGTCGCTCCTTAGTCCTTACTAAAACGCTTTGAAATGCACTAAGTCTATATCTTGGCTTGAGTGACTGACTGTGATTTATTACTCTCAAAACTTCGATGTGTATGATATGTGATGATGACACCTGATGAGTTACTTAAAATATATTAGTTAAGAGTTTGACGATATAAATAGAAATTAAATATGTATAATAACTTACAATTATGGTGCACGCGCAATATCAAAGATACTTGGGTTTAGGCACTGTCAACCATCACATATTTCAAGAGAGATAGAGACAAAATAATATTTAAATATGATGTTCTCCTGACCGATTCCGGCCACGGCGGCCAATCTCATTGAGACTAGCCAACTGCGCAGGAGATATTATAGTGCACAAGTGTACGCGCAGACACAAGTGCACTCTCTATTCCTGTCACTCTCATACTCCGATGGGACGACTACTCGACACGACCGGTGAGAGATAAGGCGCAGGACCGACGGCTTTACGTGCTCTCCGAGGCACGGGGGTGAAACACCGCCAACTTCCCAACTCCGGGCTATTACTGAGTCTTTCTATACAGAAAGACTCAATAACTAAACTTGGCCCGACCCGGGACTCGAACCCAGGACCTCCAGGTGTGCAGCCGTACATGCTAGCCGCTACACCACCGAGGCAGTTGAAATTTAAATTTATGCACTATATTGTCTTTACTTATACAAAAGTAAATTTGAACAGTTGAAGTTCTTCCTCGTTTATGAATGAACGGTTTTAACGACGACAGTTTCGACGACATTTTTGGCTCAGATTTTAGTGGCCCAACTTGCTGTGCCAGCGGTCGCGGGTTCGAGTCCTGACATTAGTATTATTAAAAATAATAATAGCATCCACATGAAGAACTTAAGTATTTTAATGCAACACCAAAATTTTAAACTTTTAAAATGAACTAGCAACATTATTTACCTGCTCTAAGTTTGCCTTTCGCTACAAAAGGTAAATAAAGCTCAAAAAGTTATGACTTCGTTACTTTGTTGTAAAGTGCGTTATTATCGAATAAATGCAGCGTCGAGAATATTCATTTTATAAAATTTTTAAAGTTTCTAAAGACACATAAATGAAGGCAAGTTTAGATAGCATTCAAGCTAGAGTACATTACAGACTTTAATATACTTTAATATTACGAAAACTTTATCATAACATTAATAAGTTTAAAACTTAAAGTTTACGTTCAAATAAAGCTCAATTTTAAATTACGATCCAGTAGTAATAATAATACAGCTAAGTATAACCATTGTTTTTAAGGATTTCAAGAATAAATAACAATAAAAATAATATTCTTTAGTTTTTCTTTATAAAGCATAAAGTGGAGGCTCAATTCGGGTGAATGTTTTACACATAAGTATATGTTAGGCGATATCTACATATATTATATACATACATACAACCGACTTTGACTAGGTTCGCTCGGGTGCGTCCTTAAGTGCCTTTTGTATTAATAACAAGAACTGGGCTAGCGAGCTTCGCTCGGAGTTTTTGGCCTAAAGTAAAATTTTCTTTTTTTTAAAAGAACTAAAAACGTGAATAAATATTTAAAAAAAAAACAAAAGTAAAAACTTTATTTGCGACCGAGATTCGAACCTGGACACCTGTAATTGTTGATCTTGCATCTTGGCTGCTTGACCACGATGCTTATGCCCGAGTGTGCAAATTACCGACCATATTTTGCGTGGAATAATGCAAAAGAAAACTGCATGAAAACTCGAAAACACGCCTTTTCTCAGACACAAACCTAATCTAGATCGATTTATCGCCCCCGAAACCCCGTATACTAATTTTCATGAAAATCGTTAAAGCCGTTTCCGAGATTCAGTGTATATATATATATACAAGAATTGCTTGTTTAAAGATATAAGATTGTACAGAAGCAGCGCCAACTTTTGATAAATTTTATTACTAATAGTAGTAGCTTAATCTATTACTGTTTCTGGAGGTCACAGTCACTTTCGTACTAAATTTCAACAACAAACATACAGATACAAAATTTCGCATTTATAATAGAAGTATACTACTATAGATTTTATAAGGATAGTCTCGGAGACTGTCTCTCGTTATGTTTGAAAATTCATTTAGAAATGATAATTAAAAAAACCCTTGGGGCGACATGGTAGAGCAGTAATTTAAGGTTATAAACAATAATTTTGCCATGAAATAATTTTCTATTCACTAGCTTATAGCTATTATAGCTACATGATATTTGTCTCAATTTACTAAGATATATTTAATTATAAGAATATTAAATTTATTGATTATTAAATTTATAAGAATCACAAATAAAATATACCTATTTCAGATTTTACAAGTTCATTTTTAAAATAATTGAAATCAAAAAAAAAACCTAATAACCTATTTAATTAAGTAAAATGAAAAAATTTGATAACATAAAATGGAAAATTATATCTAAAAAATGCGACGTTATTCTATCAGAAACTTGAAAAACATCTAGAAGCTGAATGAATGAGGATATTTTTCTAATATTATTTTTAAAGAGCCCCTTCGAAGCTCTTAGCGTATCCAATAGCCTTGGAGGCTTATTATTTGCTTGTTTAATTACGCATTTCTTTCTTGAAAAAAAAAACCCATGAAAATGTAGTATTATTTTGTTTTTTGTTGAATTAGATACTAGGTAATTTTATACTAAGTCAATTTTCAGTCAAATTAAAGTTATAATTATCATAATAATTAATTTTGTTAAAACTTGTACTTTTATTAAATTAAATTAAATATGTTGGGACAATAACACACAGCACCATCTAGTTCCATGGTAAGCTACGAGGCCTGTGTTATGGATACCAGATAGTTGATACACTACTATATATATATATATAACTTTAAATACATATATATTATAAATATAAACACCCATGACTGGAGTACAAACATTCGTCATCACACAAATGAATGCCCCCAGCGGGACTCGAACCCGCGACCGCTGGCACAGCAAGTAGGGTCACTACAAACTGAGCCAAACGTGTCGTCAAATTTTAAAATTTAACATTTTTTTGTACCTAGCAATTTTATACATCAATATTACAAAAAACCTTATTTAAATATATATTTTAATTACTATTTTATTCTAATAAATAATAATGATAGTACAATTAATATAAATGTGTACATTTTGGAATTCATTATATTATTATTATTTTTATAAGATACCTCGTTTTTTTGTTTCATAAGATAAACAGATTCAATACATTTATAGAGATTTATATTACACTAGCATTGCCCGCGGCTCCGCCCGCGTTCAGATGACCAAAAACCAAATTCTTAGGTTTTACATATTAGTATACTCTTACATTGCAGTTTTTGTATTTTTACTCAGAAATGAGATTTTTTCCCGCGGTAAAAAGCATCCTATATGTTGAGCCGAATAACCAGCTATCATCATACCAAGTTTCATCAAAATCCCTCCAGTGGGTTTTCTGTGATGCGGTAACAGACAGAGAGACAGACAGACAAAAATACTAAAAAATATATATTTGGCTTCTGTAACGATAAAAATGTTTATTTCAATAAGATTTTCCAAAAAATATTTAATGTACAGATTCAGCTTAGTTACAATTTTATTATATGTATAGATAGATGTACAGTGCTGAATGTTGGTGAAGTTATTTAGTATGATACATATACATATTAGTAAGATGGGTTTATACGGCTAAACGATTTGAATCGATAAGCTTTGACCGAATTCGGTTGTTGGTATCTCGGATTTCCTTAGATGTAAAGTGGTTGGCATTTCGAGAACCTTTGAATGATCTCCATATTGCAATATCGGTAACATCGGTAAACAATATAGTTTGTTAGCAGTATATATGTCTGATGTATGTTTGTTTGTGTTATCCGAAACTTCCTTTGATTTCATAATGTTAGTAAATATTAGGTACGTTCTTTACATAGGCACTTGTAGCTCATAACAGTACATTGTAAAATATATAAAAATGAGTGAAAAGAGGTGTTTATTTCTTTTAAGCTAGCGGTTTATACCAAAATTCTTACTTAAACAGAATTAGCACTTACCCTGAGTTAAAAAAGGGAAATACAGTCTTTTACTGTTTTTTTTAATAATTATTAAAATGAATAAATAAAATATCTTTCAATTTAGATTTTACATTTCGTTGAACGTATTTATTAAAAAAATAAAGATTAACTTAAGTAACAACAAGAACCTAATGGCTAGACTTACTTTTTGTAGATGTTTACATTCAAATTTGTGTCCTGCGTTTGTAAATATTTTAGAGAGATTTTCATCATTAAAATATTTATATAAACATTAATATTTTCTGTGGTTTCAAAACGATTATGTTTTATAGGTATCGGTTGAGATTAACCACCTCATTGTCATGCCATGAATATTGAGCGCTCGGATTCGCTTTAAAACCAGCAACAGTTAATCTCCTTTTCAGTGGTTTAGCATATTTTACTTGAAATATGGATTTATGTGGGCACTTAAAAATAATATATAATTTTTATTTAAAGCCACTGTAATTTAACACTATTTGAACAAAATAATTATATATTTATATTAGACAAAATAGAATTTTATTACTCATAAATTGCTTCTCAGATAATTTTAATTTTAACAACCTGAAATACCTTTATTGCTTACACTTTTCGTAGAACATTCTTATATCATATAGAGCAGCTTATGAATATTTTATGAAGGTAAATAGAGAAGTTTTAATGTTTCTGCTTAGACTTTTAATATGTACGTTTCCATATACATCAAATCATCGTAAGACAAATTTTACAAATTTTATTTATCGCATAAATCCATATTAATATTACAAACGTGAAAGTTTGTAAGGATGGATATTTATTACCCTTTCATGCAATGACTGAACGGATCTGGATGAAATTTGTCACAGAGATAGATTATAGTCTGGAATAAAACATTGGTTACGTTTCATTTCGAAAAAATGCGGTGGGATAGATTTGTTGTTTTCTAGGGACCAACCAGAATCGAACCAAGGATGAGTCACTAGTGTCATCATAAAAATATGTCACAAATAGACACATCACTTCTGTGAACAAGTGTAAAGAATTTATAAATATTTCTGACCAATATGCATAAAAGTCGTTGAAGCATTAGTTCTGTTTCAACATCTAGTATATATTTATTACGCCAGCGTGGTAAGTCGATTAAGAATAAAAGGTAGCCTATGTTCATTCCTAGGACGCGCTTTATATTCTTATCAAATTTTATTGAAATCTATATAGCGGTTTAAACGTGAAAAGGTAACAGAAAATTACAAATATATTTAAAAAAATTTTTTTTTATTAAAACAAGCTAAAAATTACATAAGTAGGTACTACATTAGTTAAAAACTGTGTTTTAGCAAAAACGCCCACCTCAAAGAAATCTTTATATTAATTTATAACGTTAAGTAAGGAAATGGATTACCAATCTATGGTTAGGTAGAGCGACTGGTGGGGAAATATCGAAGTAGATGGGAGATACCCGAGTCCAAAAGTGGACTGTGGAAGCTTTAGTATCGTCTATCTGTCGGAACTCTTAGTGTAATTTGTACTCTTGCAAAATGTTTATTTCCTATTACTTTTTTTTTTTTTTATTTCTATTTTGCGGCTATTTGGTGCCACTGCGACCATATCTGGTCTATTGTGATCGCCGCTATTTTTTCTATTACTTATTATTTCTTTTGTTTTCAATTAAATTTTTAATAAAATAGAAATACAAAATACCATATAAGTGAAAATCATTATTAAAGTACAAGGTATAAAGAAAATTACATTTCGACTCCCATTTTTATATTCATGTCTAGACATTTTTCCCAAACGAATTTTCCGCAAACTCCAATCATCAGGCGAGTGTCACAGTCGCGCCGAGCAATTACTGGTGTCGCAGTCAATTACGCAGCTATAGGTAATTACTGCCTTCCCCTAAATCTTCTTTACATTCATAGATTTAAATTCTAAATTTCGCTTATAATTATTAGCTGTGATTTTAACTTGTCAATTTTGTACGAAAAAGCCCTACTATCTTACCATCATCCTACTAATATTATAAATACGAAAGTTTGTGAGGATGTTTGGATGTCTGGATGTATAAATGTATGAATGTTTGTTACTCCTTCACGCAAAAACTACTGAATGGATTTTAATGAAACTTTACAATAATACATATATTAAAATAACACTAAGTGACGTCATTCTAAAATCAACATGGCAGACTCCCAACATTGGGGTGCATAAAAAAATATAATCCGCCATGGACTATGTTTTTTTTATGCACCCCAAATGAAAGAAAGGATTTGCTGAGAAGAATACGAATAAATACCTAAAAAATAAAAAAATAAACTTTTGAAACCAAACTCACTTATTGAACTATTTATATGATATAAAAGTTTGTTTTTAAAAATGATTTTTTAACATCAATTTATAAGATACAACAATCCAAATAAGTACTACAAAAAAGATTTTTTTCCTGTTTTTCGGGTATTTTTTGAACTCGTGTAAGAAAAAAGTCATAGACGAGTTATAAAGAAGTGTGACTAAGTTAGATATGCACAAAACACACATTTATTTCATACTTGCTTTAATACATGTAGTAAGATTTAAATCTTCCGAGCACACAACTTGCTAGCTTACCAACTTAATTTCCTTTATTATACTGATGGCTCATACGAAAATATTTTCGACATTTTTTTGATACTATATGAGTACTGGCACTGGCATCTGCGTATCAAACGTTTCAAACGAAGTTTTTTTGTGAGAGAAACTGTATAATAAAGGCATACGATATCAATTTCATTTCTTTCTCACTGTTGTAAAGTATTTGGTTTATAAGACCTATTTTTTATATGGCATAGCAATAAATAATTTTTTAAAGTGTTTCAACCAGAATCGTCAGATAGATATTTCATTCTTGGAAAAAGAATTATCAAAAGCACACGGCGGTCGTCATAACGCAATACACAAAATGAAATACACTACCAATGTATTGGTATCATCTATTGAGGTTGATTTAATAAATTACATAGAACGGTGTATTAATGAGTATCACCAAACTCACTAATACTATCAACCTTCCAACGTAATGGGGGATTTTAAAATTAATGGCATGGGCACAAGATAAATAGCGCGGCCTTAAGAATTTACACAACACTAATTTTATTTTGTGATGAGTGGAGGAAAAGAACATATGAGAGGATATAGTGTAAAAGTAATAATTCTTGGAATACATACTAATATTATAAGTGTGAAAGTGTGTTTGTTTGTTTTTTTGTTTGTTTGTTTGTCCTTCTTTCACGTTAAAACGGAGTGACGGATTGGCGTGATTTTTTGTGTGGAGATAGTTGGAGTGCTGGAGAGTGACATAGGCTACTTATTTTACAGCGGGAGATTATCTAAATCCCACGGTAAAGCACGTTATAGCACAATCCAAAAAAAATATGTATGATCCGAATTACATAAGAAATTTGGTATTAATGCTCTTTAATAAAATTAAATAAATACATATTTTAGCATTTTTAGAAATTCATCCTATAAAGGGGTAAAACAGGGAGTAAAAGTTTGTATAAAACTACCATTTTAGAGATTTTTTTGTAGTTTTAGCGCGAGCGAAGCCGTGGGTTCTGCTAGTATATCATATTTGAAAAATTCATTCTTACTGTAAAAGTAATGAGTATACTGCTATAACGGAAAAAAAAGCATTTTTAACTTTACAATATTGTATTTAAACTATCTGCTACAGTTACCGACATCGTTCAACAACCCTTTTCAACTTGCCACTTTATTACATTTATCCGTTCGCTTCGTAAATACTTTGTAGCTTTTAAAGAGAAATTCGTCTGTAAAATATTTTTTCTTTATAATTTGCAGTAAAATTTCAAAGTTTTGTCCGTTTACTTAGGATCAAAGGCTGTTTTAACTTATTAGGTCACGCGCCTAGCTAAAGATATATATATATATATATATATATATATATATATATATATATATATATATATATTTTGAAAGGATTAAGTTACGTGCTTATGTTCTTATGAAAATTAAAAATTCATATAAAAAAGAAGGTTATTTATTTACAACTGGTTAAGGAATTGATTTGTATTTGTGGTAAATGTTTGTTAAAGCAGAAAAAAAACAGAATATTAAGAATGGAGGCAATTTTTTTTGTGATTTTGAATAAAGCGTGTGTGTAATAGAGAGATGGTGTAATCCTTAAAAAGCGTTTTAATTCAGACTAATTCTACGAGTATACAATGGAATTAAATACCATATTATACACAATTAAAACTTATAAATATTAATTTGAAATATTTGTTACATATGTATGTATTATATTAAATGAATTTGTAATCATTGTGCTGAATGGCACTTCTTTGCAGATACTTCACATGATACCTACTATGTATATGTTATGTTATATTTCAACATAGAATCACCTTTGTAATTGTCTATACATGACTCCAAGTAGGTACTAGATGTAGTATCGTCGAGTCAGTTAGATTATTAACAAGGGACACTGGACATCACTTACCGCAGTTCTATGAACACGTATGTATGTACGTAACGCCTTAGGAGGTTTTGAATGGTATCTTGTTTGTAACATTAATATATAGCACATAGATACTTATAGTTAACTATATAGAGTGGAACAAATAGAGCGGATGTGAAAGAAAAATATCTTAAATATTGAAGTTATCAAGTTTTCACGCAAAGGAAACATTCTTTTAATTATAAAAAATAATACTAAATGTAATTTTTTTTTAAAAGCTTACCTGAACAGGTAATCAAACCAACTAAAAATACAGTAAAATAGACGATCACTATGTTATTGAACTATATATTTAGCAGTGCCTGTGAACCAAACTTTAGTTATCGGTTTTTTGTTTATAAAATTATAAGCAATGTCACGAGCAAAAGTTAGTGATTACGTAAATTATGTACTATGTTAAGTTTTTAGACTTAACTTACTTTTTTGTATTTTAAAATATTTACAACGAGTATCTTAGATTTGCAGTTTAAAAGTAGTAAAGTTATAAGCTTTTACTCTACGTACTTAGACATCGGAAGTCGAAGTTTGGCATCGTAAAGTAATGCCGTTAGTTTTCTTGAAAAAGTTTCTGTTTAATTAGCTAGATTACACAAACTAATTCAATATCACTTTTTATGATCTTACCTTTTTAAGATCTTAACACTTTTTTAATTATAATAGATTTGTATATACAAGGTTTTTCGTACACTCTTTGTTTATTTCAGACACAGGTATATATATGTGAATAATATATGTAGTTTTAATTTTTAAACTTAATAAGATAATAATGTTATACAATTTACCGACGAAACATAATATTATAAACCTTATTTTTTGAAATAGCGTAAATAAGTAAATGAATATAATAGACTAACTACTCACCCTCGCTTCACTACGGTCCGTCCCTAAGTTGCATCCCCCAAACAAATTTTCATCTCCATTTTCAGCCTCTTAAGGGACGATTTCCGGGATAATAACTATCCCATGTCCTTCCTGGGGTCTCAAAATATCTTCTAACTAGATTTCATCTAAGTCGGTTCAGTATTTTCAGGGCTTATTCGGTACAAACGAACAAAAAATCAAATCTTTCCACTTTATAATATTATTAAAGATACTAGCGACTCACCCTCGCTTCCCTCGGGTTCTTCCCAATGTACGTTTTGATTTTTTTGAGCGGAATCCTAAAGAAAAGTAGCCTATGTTACTCCCTATAACATCAGCTATCTTCCAGTGAAAGTCCGGTCAAAATTAGTCCAGCCGTGTCAGAGATTATCCGGAATCAACAGACAGACAAAAATTAAAAAAAAAATAATACTTTCTTAGATTTACGCGAATACTTGACATTTTAAATAAAACTATCTTTTCGGATTTTTTCGCGAATTTATTTTGATTTTTGGTTCCCGACGTTTCAAATGCTTTACAGCATCCATGGTCACGGGAGAAGATGCAGGAGTTTACAAGCTTGATTGTGATTGTGGCCTCTCTTACATCGGACAAACAAAGAGATCCATTAGAACCCGGGTCAAAGAACACATAGCTGATGTGAAGCACCGTCGCAATGCAACATCTGCTGTCTGCAAACATAGTCAGGACCGCCCAAGCCATTATATTCGCTTCGATAGACCTCAAATCCTGGCGAAAGAAAACCGATATCGCCCTAGAATGATTCGAGAAGCCATAGAAATTAAAAAACATCCTAATTTCAATAGGGAAGATGGCTGGGTACTACCATCGTCATGGGATCCTGTTATTAATATAATAAAATCAAATAATAAATATAAACATAACAGACAGGTAGATGTAGTAAGTTCTTACTGTGTAGATCAAAATGACAGCTTGTCAGATTAAAATTATTTATTTTTCATTTGTAAAAGTATATAGTAATAGTGTTGCTTAGTAAGTTTGTTTTTTAACACGTTCACTGCGCCATCATTTTGAAAGAACTTTCAGCTGGTGCTTTAGAGACCTAAAAGATCTCGAAACTAGCCTACCCTTTGGTGCGTTAGAGACCTAATCAGTCTCCTAAAAATACAGTTTTGAAAAAAATTTATATCTTCCAAAAAACGAATGACATATATTTTTAAATTTTTGTGGGTCAAGAGAGCCTATTGCTTTACATTTTACTAGGTTCGCACGCAGTTATGACATTAGAATAAACTACAAATACCAAAAAAAAATTAGATATCGATTGTATCTCGTACCGCAACCGAAGATAGTTCAATATGTGTAGTAAGTAGTGATGGGAATAAAATAATATCTCAGTTGTCGATTGAAAAAGTTTTATTAAAGAAGTTTATTTATAAACTATGCAAAGTGTTTATCATTAAAACATGGTAAGCACATTGATTATTTGCATTGCGCGCAAATGTTAACAATTTTTTTAGCTTTTTTTAGAAGCGTCAGTGCTGTTTAATGTGCGTCGTAATTTTTCATAACAACCTACACAACGTCTTTTTTTGTCGCCACGTTGGAAAACATGATCTGTACATCTTCCTTCGGGGAATTCTGTAATAAAAAGCATTATATTTTCCAAAATTGTAATTATACTAGACGATGCAGCACTATAATCCAGCGTTGATTTTTCATTCTTAGAAATCTCACCAAAATAAAACAATTTGATTAAATAATTAAATAAAATATATTAAATAAAATTTTTTTTTACACTTTTTCGAAACGTGCGCGTAACCTCCCACGTCGACACTAGGACAACACTAAATCGATTCACACAGCGCCCGCGCCGCCCACCCTCCCTCTCTTGCGTCTACGAGGCGTACGATTCCACGAGTATCGACATGTCTCCTAACGCAAGGAATAAAAATAATTATACTACTGTGCGTTAGGGACCTAATCCATCTCTATTTATTTTTTTTATGTCCTCGAATTCACCTTTAAGTAGGAAGCAAATATGTATATTTGTCTTACTCATACTTAAAGAACTTTACACGTTAGAGCCTCCCGCAAGGAGTGAAACAACACGATTATAGTCAACGCACAGTACAAAAGTCCTGCAAGAGATCTGATAGATCTCGTAATGCAGCGAACGTGTTAAATAACAGCAAACTAAATGAAAATTATTATCCTTAATTAATTTTAACTTTTTAAATTACACATAGAACAATTATATGGCTTAAATACTATATTTTATATTTTTCTTTATGGTTATAAATATAATAATGGCAACACTAAATATAGATTACTAATTAATATTTTAAAATTGTAATAATTATAAAAAATAATAGCAAAATTAAATAAATAATATTCCATATTCAATTATAATTAAAATTATAAAAATGTTTTAAAGTTAAAAAATATTGTAATGTAATTGGTGTAATTTTCATTTTGTTAATTGTGGGTAGGCTGTCTGTAACAACTATACCTTCAAGACATGTAACACCTCAGTCTCTCCCGTGACCATGGATGCTGTAAAGCATTCGAAACGTCGGGAACCAAAAATCAAAATAAATTCGCGAAAAAATCCGAAAATATAGTTTTATTTAAAATAAAAAAAAAATGTTTTTTTCTTTTAAGCATTTAGTAAAACGCTGTCATTTTGACATTTATAACAGACACTTCAATTTTATTTATCTGTATAGATTATATAATTTATTAAAAATATTATAGTACCTACCTTTTGACTTAAGAACAAATAGAATTTCAGTGATTTGTGAGGAGGGGGAATAAGATTTAATTTTTAAGTTTCATGATAGTAAGGAACACAAATGGAGCAGAAAATTGATTAACGTCGGATGGTAATTTCAAACGCTTTGCAGCTTTAGTCTGGGGTAATTGCTTTCAGGTTGTCGACAGACAGTTCCTCAGGGATTGTTTGAATGTTGTCAGAGAAGTTGCAGTCGAGTATTTCTATACTTTAAAACAAAGAGGCAGAAACACCTGCAGGCTTAAAAAATGTGGAAATAATAATAATTCATTAATAAAATTAAGCTAATCTATGGGAAATTAAAAGGCTTGCTACAAATGACATGCTTTATTATGGATTAGTCGATTATTTTATTATCACATAAAAATTTGGCGAATTTTCGATTTATTTAGGAAAATATTTCTTATGGAGAAATATTCATTGTATCAATATTGTGCGAATATCATTAAATTAGTAACTTTGTGTTATTGCTTATTGTTAGCTTTAAGTGAAGCCGAAAGTTCACAAATATATTTAAATAGAATTTCAACTTATTTAAGCTTTTAGATATCTTCGAAATATACTATACTTTCAAAAGTGATCATCAGATTTTCTAATCGACAAAAAAAAATTGTGATATTTTTATTACGTTGATTTACTTAAATCTACGAATAAATAGATGTAAAAATTAAAAATAAATATATTGTTGATAGTATTGTAGAAAGTATTATTATATTATTTAAAACCTAACATTAGGATTCAGTAGAATTGGCTTTCTAAAATTTAAATTGGATTTTTAAAAATATTGAAACGCTTTTTATTACTTTTGTGAAAAATCTCAATATTTAATATCGGTTGTGTTTTTATTTAGTTTCAACAATTTAATCAACCAAATTTTTGTGAAACAAACCGTAAATTGGCGTACACTGATAGCCAAACACACGATCGTTCTAGATCTATATGTTTATATTTGTTAACATTTTACATTTACGTGACATAAATGAATTGTATGTGTAAAGTATATTATATGTATGTAGGTACATACCTACATACATATAATATACTTTATTATTACATAATAATAAAAAAATGGAGAATATTCCGTTCCACCTTATAAAAATAATGCTAGTGACAATCTTTAAGTACTTGTAGTATATATAGATTATAGATCTATTAAAAATATTTTTCATTATTATACTATGCATGTATCAATATTTATCTGTCGTGTTCAGTGACGCACTCTGCTGGCCGTGGGATAGCAGTTTATTAGAAAACTAACCGACACGTAGCAAAGACAGCGCCGCGTGTTCTTAATATTCACCTTGTTTTGTGAGTTTTATTTGCACATTATAGTATTCAAACAAAGTAGATATAACACCTCCAGGTAAATTTCTAAGAAATTAATGAAATTTCTAAGAAATCTATTGTTAACTGTAATACCGGCGTGTCCGCACTCCCCCCGACTATCTAACCAATCTTTCCAATAGACTACAATACAAACGCCCAATGCTACCGTTACTGCTTAGTGCTTACCGCAATGTTTGTATGAGTATTATCGAGTATACTTGAATCAGGAACCTATGCAAGCATCACACACCCTTATATTTACATTTTTATATTGTTTTAAATAAATCCTTTACTTCTCTTTCTTCTTGTTCTTATTCCACGCTACGTTTCTTAGTTTCTTTCTATTTTTTTTATGAGCCGTCATCTCGGCATATACTCACCTTTCAATTTTAGATATATCATGACTTTGTCATGGCATGGCCTTCCGCGATTGTTCTATCAATTGGTGCCGCTTTGATTCTGATGCTTAACTGATGATGATAAAAATATTAAAACAATTACAATTTAAGTTAACCACGCCATTGCCCAGTGCAATTAATGCAATTAATAAAGTTAATATTTAATAAGGCATCTAAAATATTTTGAGAAAGTTGTAGAAACTTTTTTAAATTAAATGCGTAGATGTCTATTTATTGCTATTTTGAGATAACTTATATACCTGAGTGACCTACGGAAAATTTTAGCCCATCAAAAGGTATTTCAGAGAGAAGTGGGGAAGAGGCTAGAAAGGTCTGGCTTATACTTATTGCATTTTCTGATAAAATTTACCTTAGTAATGTATATTTTTTTACACCATCAGAAAGTAGAGATTTCAACGAACAAAAAGCCTACCGACTTTTTTAAAAAAGCAGGTATTTTGTTGCGAGAAATTTTGCTTGAAAATTAGGGTGCTTTTTGCATATTAAGTCAAAATAAGATGAAAAAACGATGAAGGAAAACATCGTGAGGAAACCTGCATGTTTGAGAGAACCTAGTAAGTTTTCAAAAGACATGTGAAGTCCGCCAACCCGCACTTGGCCAGCGTGGTGGACTATGGCATAATCCCCCTCGTATTGAAGGGAGGCCCGTGCCCAGCAGTGGGACATTAAAAAGGATGAATACAAGGTAAAAAAATAAATATTTTAAATAAAAAATAAATACAGTAGGTACGTTTGGGACATAAAAAGGTAAGTTTTCAACAAATTTCGCGAAAAAATTTTTTTTTTTGTAAAAAAATAATTGAAAAAGGCTGATAGCCCCTATGACATACGCTGTGACATACGGACAAATAGATAAACGGACATGACTAAATGATTACGGTTCCGTTTATGCATATGCTATAGAAATCAAAACAGAAATTCAAACTTAGATACTGTTGAAAAATTAATATCATTATATATAAATAATAAATATTTATTTTAAAATTTTACGACTACAATAATTATGATTACCTCTCAATTAGTGCGCAAGTTTATTTAGGTATAAATAAAAAATAATCCGGCGAAGTATCAATTCGTTTTATTAAAATAAATTGAATACGAATTAATATACAGAATAATTCATTTGATTGAATAGTCCAGGATAAGCTATATTGTATTAACTTTTTAAACTGAATTTGAAATTGAAATGCTATTTGGTATTAATACTACCTTCTACCTGAGGCTTCATTCGTGAAGTTTATCTTCGTTACACATTACGCGGCTTCGTCCGCGTTCAGACGACTAAAAACCAAATTCTTAGGTTTTACATATAGTATACTCTACAGAAAGACAAAAATTATAAAAACTATAGATTCGGCCTCTGTATTGATAATAATGTTTATTTCAATAAGATTTTCCAAAAAATATTTAATGTACAGATTCGGCTTGGTTACAATTTTATTATATGTATAGATATGTTTACTTAGAAGCCATTTTAGTATATTAAGCCAGCAATATAAAAAGAAAATCATCTAACCAAAGGGTCTGTGACTTAAAATGACTTGTACAGCACAACGAATAACATTCACAATTTTTATCGAAAAATGAATATGCGGATTGTTTCGAAATAGGCAAATCCCGTTTTCGTTTAGCTTGATAGTTTTATTGTAGACTAAAACTGGTTAACCGAGCTCAAATTACAGCGGTATAGATTTGCCCCGCGCTAAAATTTGATCATACTAGATTCGTTTGGAAAATTTGTTTTTAGATCGACTAACATAGTTGACCTTTGGCTATTGTTATCGTTTTGCATGTTTCAGTATTTTTGGATGCGATGTTCTATGTTCCTAATAAAATGTATGCAGTGTTTGTTATCTAAAAACATAAAACGTCACTTGTTTCTATTGCAAATATATTTATTGTGTAGCATTTTACTAATATTGTAAATGTGAAAGTTTAGATGTTTGGATGTTTGTTACTCATCACGCCAGAACCGCTGAACGGATCTGGATGTTTGGCACGGAGATAGATTATAAGAGTCTCTAATAGCACATACGCCACTTTTTATCCCGGAAAAATGTACAGTTCCCGCGGAATAGATTTGTCTTTGTTACGCTAGAAACTAGGCGAATCCGAGCAAAGAGAGGGTGACCACTTAATAGCTAACAAATGAACAATTGGACGAAATTATTAGAGTCTAGGATATGGCTTTCAAATAGTTTGTATACTTCGACAGGGTAGATTTGATTTATAGGTAAGATAGTTAGGTTTGTCTTGATAGGTTACTATATTATACATTAATACATGATTAATACGTGTTTAGTGTTAGGTATATATGATGTTCTCCTAGCCGATTCAGGCTACGGCGGCCAATCTCATTGAGATTAGCCAACTGCGCAGGAGATATTATAGTGCACAAGTGTACGCGCAGACACAAGTGCACTCTCTATTCCTGTCACTCTCATACTCCGGTGGGACGACTACTCGACACGACCGGTGAGAGTTAAGGCGCAGGGCCGACGGCTTTACGTGCTCTCCGAGGCACGGGGGTGAAACACCGCCAACTTCCCAACTCCGGGCTGTTAATGAGACTTACTATACAGAAAGACTCAATAAGTAAACTTGGCCCGACCCGGGATCGAACCCAGGACCTCCGGGTGTGCAGCCGTAAATGCTAGCCACTACACCACCGAGGCAGTTAAAGGTAGGTAGGTATATACGTGTACAATATGTACATATGTACGTCTCAGGCATTTCGTATTTTGTCAATTGCAATTCGTCATTAATTACAATCGATGACGTCAACATTTGAATTACAAGTAATTTTGTAATTGTTGTTGATAACTTACTTCTTTCTCCAGCTTTCTCCGTACGTTTTTTGATAAAAATATGAAGTCTACATATCACCTCCCGTTAGATATAAAAGTACTGCTACCTTGATTCAAATGTGTATTTATTGATAGTAGTAAAATTCAACAACATTTTTAGTTCCTTTAAACTACGTTAGTTCATCTGCATAGTAACAAACGTCCAATTGATATGCTTTTTAATTGCACTGGAGTTGTTTTAGAATGACGAGCGTTCGCAGAAATAAAGTAAAAAAAAAACATTTCAACTCTGGCCTTCTCTTTTATTATGTCACTAACATACAACAAATTAAATCAATTTTTTTTTAAGTAAATGAAAATCAATATTTAATAAAGTTTCATTTAATTATAAGTTAAACAAATCTATTAACCTATCTATAATATAAAAATGAATCGCTGAATGTGTTGATAAGCGCAAATCTCAAAAGCAGCTGCACCGATTTCGCTAATTGTTTTTTTTTAGAATATTACTTAAAGTACGAAGATAGTTCTTACGGAGAGAAAAATTAAAAAAATTGCCTGAAAAAGTCTAAAAACAACACTTTTCTATACTCCCATACAAAAAATTCGTAATAATACTTAAAATTCAATTTGAACTTTAATACCATACCATAAAGTTTAAGTGTTAGTGGAGAGGTTCCGGGAAGGCAAAACAATTGAGTGACGTTAGTATCGTATAAATATTAATGTCAATATTTATAGGATGGTAACATTACTCAAAAACAAACCTATACATATAAATTAAATACAGTAATAAATAACAAAATCATAAATAAGTCATAAGAAAACACAAAAGCTAACACGATTTTAAGATATAATCATAATGTAAAATGTTTCATAGAATTGAAAGGAAACTTACAATTTGTATTCAGCAGCGGAGACAATTTGCAATCAGCAAAGCCTCTTACGTCGTCTGATGACGAGTATTTATAGAATCATTAAACGGACTTGTATAACAAGATTTGATTTGAATTTTTAGCGTCCTTATGCCGTATTACTTATGTTAATTCTGATAAAAGAATTGGTTAAAATATATATTATATTTATTATCGTGTTTAACAAAGACAAATTATTTATTGGGGCATACATATATATAATAAATAATAAATATGTTGCTACATTAACACACAGCACCATCTAGTTCCATGGTAAGCTACAAGGCTTGTGTTATGGATACCAGACAGATTATACACTACACATATAACTTTAAATACATACATATTATAAATATAAACACCCATGACTGGAGTACACACATTCGTGCTCATCACACAAATGAATGCCTCCAGCGGGACTCGAACCTGCGACAGCAGGCACAGCAAGTACTAGAGTCACTAAAACTGAGTCAAACGTATCGTCATATATGTACATTGTACGTATATACTATTCTGCTAATACAGTTTGAAGTTTAAAAATTGAGACATGTCTTAATTTACGAACCGAAATTTTAGAGTTTGAAATTGAACCCTCCTGCGTGATTAAAAAAAAAATTTTTTTTAAGTTATTTATATTGCACCACTTTATATATTAATATAATATTATTTATATAATTCAATTATGCATTATATATAATTGGTTCTCGAGATATATTACCATCCTAGCTTCAATGTTTTTCAGAGTATCACATATTTGGCATCTCTAATATTTCTGTAATAGTTTTAATTTTTACCGTAAGATGTCAATACACTTTCGCCATATTTATCTGTTCGTTCGTCTTTCCGTCTGTCTTAGTCATTTTTTTTAAAGACTATTGGAGTTACAAGACTGAAATTTAGTTTATAGATACTTCATATGAAATGCTAAAACCTACTGCAGTCAAATTATCTTAAATTTGAAGAGTACATAAACGTGTGGAATACTATGGATGGATCTTTAAAATTCAGATCGATGTTTTTAAGTGACTTATTTGTTGAAGTCAATAAAAGTTTTCTATAAATATAAATATAACATGCTAAAAATAAATTTCGTAACGATACTAAGATCAACTTTAAGTATAATGAATAAAGTATTGTAAGATTGCATTTTTATACATTGAGTGTTTCAATAGAAAATAATATTCTATATAAGGCATTTACTTATGTGACCTTGGCCGATAGGAATGTGTTTTAAAAAAAATAAAAAAGGGCGCGGATATCCATTTGTTTTCCCGCGCTTATGCACAGAGATGTCGGTACCACCATTAGTGGCTAGTCACGAATTGTTTGTAATACTGAAAATTATGATTAAAAATGATGTAACTCACTGACGATTATAAAAGTACTGAATATAAGAATATAAGCGAGGAATATCTCGAAGTTTTATCAGGGAGCCTACAGTATTGTGACTTTTAACCCCTTTGTTTTATATAAAACTTTACATATCTATCTATCTGTGTACTAAATTTCATCCAAAACCATCCAGTCGTTTCAGCGTGATTATTCACTTATGTAACAAATAACACTCATTCACATACAAATTTTCACATTCATAATAGTGTGATATATACACACAGGCTTATTTACGTATTTATTATGTTATTATTTATAATATTTCGTATGTTTTATCTTATATCTTGAACACGTTTTATATTCAATTGCGTGAAAAGTTTTCTTTTACGAAAATATCTTTTTATTATATTGGCAATTCCTTTTAACTACTTACAAAGACATCTTTTACGATTATTGTGCTGATATTTTTTGAAGTAATTTCCTTATATTTTATTTGAATGAAGATTTCCTTGATTTGCTGTAGTCTTCAAATACATAAATATAATGATAAAATACCTGTCATAAAGAATCTCAAATATTTTATTTGGTAATCACCATTCAATATGAAATGTTTTGATATTAATTACGAGACATTAATGAAAAGAGTGAAAAAGATTTACGACATGATTATAATATTCCATGGATATTTGAGTTACGAGTGACTTATTTTACCTCTTTATAGTCATGAAAGGTCAGGCCGTCAGTTAATCCGTGCGCTTGACAATACACAACATAGTGTTGCTATCAACTTTATTGTATGGCAGCGAAACGTAGACGTGGCAGAAGAAATATGAAAGCCAGATGAATGCGCTAGTAATGTGATTCGTCAGAAGAATGTGCGGGTTCTGCTTATCTGACAAAATCCTCTATGAAGGCATTGGCAGAATGACTGGGTGAAATAAATAGCTCAAAAGAAAGTGTGATAGTATGAATGAAGAAAATGTATTCGGACGGTTTGGGCAAGTAGAAAAAATGAATGAATGACAAAGGAATGGAAAAGATAATATGGAAGAGTGAATGGAAGATAAAATAGGAAAATACCTCGGAGGACTTTTGAAGATCAACTTTTTTATACTAAAAGAAGGACCCCCCGACGAGGGTGTATCAAGATAATGATAACAATGGAAGAAGCTAAAGAGGTATGTTGAGATTATAACGTTTGGCACTCTGTTCTTCTGCCTACATTTCTGGTAAAATAAAAGAAAATGTTGTTTCTAATTTTAGCATATTGATAGAGCTGATCTATATATATTAGCTTTGGCGATAATTCAGTCAGTGCTTACTTCTGAGAGGGTTGTGGCCTGGTTGTGACTGAGTGTCGAATAATTAGTTAAACAGAGAACGAAAATAAATTCTATTTGTAGTAAAAAATAAAGAAATAAAACTAATAATAGTTATATTATGAATATTTTTAGTGATAAAAGTTAAAAGATACTTTGTTGTTAAAGATACTTAGTTTGAATTTTCCTGGTATTTTTTGATATTAATATTCAATACTAGCGACTTACCCTCGCTTCGCTCGGATTCGTCCCTATCTTGCTTCCCCATACAATCTTTCATTCCCATTCTCACGATATCGATATAAGGGATGATTTCCGGGCTAATAACTATTTCACTCAGTCACTTTTCAGATCATGAGAATAAAAAATAAATAAATAAATAAAAAGAATCTTATTTTAGTACAAAAAAAATTTTCTTTTAATTTTCTTTTATGCAAAGCTAGTCCTAATAATAACAAACATAAAAAGAATTATCCAATTTGGTGCAGTCGATCGGAAGTTATGCGTGTACATACATTTCGGTGATTCATTTTTATTTATGTAGATTTCTGTCCTCATAAAAAATAAATACATTTTTATATGAGAATGTTAAAACTTAAGAATATTTAGTACGTAAAATTCTTTATCAAGCAATAAATTATAAAGCCCAATTTTAGCATTATAATAAACAATAAAACAATTATGAAAATCGATAACCAATTCGAGTAGATATCGAGTTACAATTCTACTCGAAAACTGTTAAATTAAATACCGTTATAATCGTAATAATCGTTTTTAAACTCTGTCAATAAATCGATTAAATAAGTATAGTCTTACCTATAACGGAAAATTAGCTATAAAACTGATTACACCCACATAACAGAATGAAATCAAATTATTTTATTATAAATGGTAAAATTGTAAATATGTATTGAATGATTTAAATAACATTCAAAATAAAGCCCTCATGAAAATGTATCGTGTTATTTCCAATGATTTCACAGGATAAATTATAAATATGCGAAATAATTAATTGGCTTATATTATAAATATTTCAGTATTTCAAATTTCAGAAATTACAACTTCTTGCTCGATTAATAAAAAAAAGAAACAGAATAGATCAATAAAAGAAGAGAGAAAGAATTAAATCGTGCCAAACACACATATGGTACAAGTGGTAACTCCTTAAAACTGGTGAAATTTTCATACAAATCGCTTTGTTGTGGGAGATTTGTATTTTCCCGACACATTAAGTATCCTAAGTTTATATTTTTAGAATGCTGAATAAATAGACTGGTTAATTCATCCTAAATTCTAGCAGTGTTTTCCACATATTTGCAGATTTTTTGCAGTTCCACCTTTCATTCCGTGAGAATTTTTTAGTTCATTGAAAAGGTAAGCTATTAATTTGCAAATGTTACTGCAGTAATGTGTTTTGTGTGAAGCTAGCTACACAAGCAATAAAAACATTTAAGCCATAGATTTTATTATTAACTGGCACTTCGCTCGGGTGCATCCGCGTGTTACGCGCTAGGTCGTACGATTTTGTTCACACCTTCGTGGATTTTAATTAGAAGTAGCCTAAGTTACTCCCTACAACATCTGCTATCAGCCAGTAAAAGTCCCGTTAGAATCGGTCCAGCTTTTTCAGAAATAAGCAAGGAACAATGTGATAGATAAAAATGTTAAAAATTGACTTATTTTTATATATTTTTTTTAATTATTAATTTTTTTTTAATATTTATTTTTTTACATTTGACATTTTGACATTACAAACATACACTTCAATTTTATTTATTTATAAAGGTCCTTTAATAATGTCGTCTAAACTAATTTCGGTTACGAGAGTGTAGTGGTTAAATGTACGGCTGAAAATCTGGAGGACCTGAATTCGTGTCCGGGTCGGGTCAAGAATAGTTTTTTGTCAAACCAAAAATCAGTAGCAGCCCGCATTTACGAGATCAGCCCCGTAGTTATGAAACTAAGGAAACCTAAATGGATTCTATAAGGATGACCATCTATTCATCTAATGTATACTATAAACAGTATCTCAACTCGAATCTCAATTCGAAACATATCCTAAGAAAGAAAAAAAGTTTTATGAGGCAGTTAACTACTGTAGTAACTTTTTTCTACACGACTTCCGTACATTACATGAGGCTCATATATAACATAAAAACTTTTTAACAAAAAAATAAAAACCGACTTCAAACAAAAGCACTAAAAAGTGAAAAATAACTGATTGGTAGTTTTCATTTACTATACATACCTAATCAAATATTTTCGAAGTCGGTGTGCTTTGGCAAAGTAATTAAAGCCTACCTATTAAATACATACCTAATCAAATATTTTTGAAATCGATGCCAGCCCATACAAAGCAAAGCACACCGACTTCGAAAATATTTGATTAGGTATGTATAGTAAATGAAAACTACCAATCAGTTATTTTTCACTTTTTAGTGCTTTTGTTTGAAGTCGGTTTTTATTTTTTTGTTAAAAAGTTTTTATTTTTCCCTTTTTAGTGTAGACAATAGTAGCAAAGTAAGGATTCTAACGTGTTAGGCTTGTCAAATCAAACAAAATAAGCCCAAACTCAAAGTATCTACTATTAACCGTTGAGAAGTTCCACCTATCCACCTTCTGGCCTTGCCATCAGATCAGGTCAACAACACCGAACCACTGTACTATCAACGGAAATAGAAATACTTGTAAAGTTTCAAGTCAATATGACAATTAGAAGTAGGTAAAATTCATCATTAGTTGTTTTTCCACCCTTAGGGGTGGTATTTTTTTTTGAAATTTAAATGGGACCAATCTGGAAGTATACCCTTTCAAACAAAACAAAAATTGTCCAAATCGGTTAATAAATGACGGAGTTCTGAGGTAACAAACATAAAAAAAAAAACATACAGGCGAATTGAGAACCGCCTCCTTTTTGAAGTCGGTTTAAAAACATATTATGTTGCTAAGTTCCAGTTCAATATTTAACAACAGATTATAATTTATCAAGGAATAGATAAAACTGTTTGTCTGAAATTTAGGAACAGAAGTTCGAATTTATTAATATCAGAACAGCTGTCATAATCATTTTCGGTCCCGATCAGTTACAGTTCTATCAATATTATAATTTGTAATTTGACTTGTATATTTTAAGAACTTTATTTCTGATTTTTAATGAAATATAGATTAAAAATCCTATTTGTAATCATACTAATCCAAACTAATATTATAAATGTAAAAGTTTGTGAGGATGGATGGATGGATGATTTTTAGTCTTTCATACCAGAACGGCTGAACAGATTTGGATGAAATTTGACACAGAGATACATTATAGTCTGGAATAGCACATAGGTTTTTTTACTCCGGAAAAATGTACGGTTCCCGTGGGATAGATTTTTTTGTCTAGGAACGAACCCGAAGCGAAGTGACGGTGAGTCGTTAGTATAATATATAGTCAGTAGTATGACCGCGATTTCATTGGCCGACAAACACTAAACAAAATGGATTGGCGCTCATTGGGGACCTGCATTCAAAAATGGACAGCGTAGGCTGAGAATCTTATTCTCTCTGCCCATTTCCCAATCACTTGGGGTTGGCGCAGTACATCTTCTGTACTGCTGATAGGATTTGGAAAAAGTTTTACGACCGGCCGCCTGCCTGACGTCAACCCTCCTTGGGAAGGATGGCGTAGGCTGACAATAATGTAGTAAAATTATTATGAAACTGAAAACATTGTTCATTTTTTGTTTTGAATACGCTAATGTCTGGAAATAGAAATCCGAACTATCATCACGCTGCGAGCCTCAAGAGCGAATTTAACTTTTAACTGAACCGCGGACAAAAGCTAGTGGTGCAATAGATATTATGACGTTATACAATACATATGTGGGATTTGTGAGATAAGTATGTATGAAATGATGTTTTAAGAGTAAGAGGAGACGTATGATATGACTTTAAGGATAGGGTGGAATGAGCGTTGAATAAAAGAAAAGAAGGAAGTTTTGTCAAAATGGCGGCACAACGATACGCGTAAACGTGGTTTTCTGTAATTTTAATGTAATAGACACTCGGTGTGCTATTGTGTACTTTCATTTGCATTCCCGGATCCTACATATATTAATAACGTAGATTGAACTACGAAAGTATAAATATATTATCATAATAGATATTAATTTCATTGCATAACAGATTTGCCCTCTTTATGATATTACTAGCGACTCACCCTCGCTTCGTTCAGATTATGTCCTATGTACGTTTTAACGGTTAGTATGAAATAGATAAACTATGTATTATATGGTATATATTACATAGTATTCATTCTGAATAAGCAGGCTGTCTAATCCAAAAATATTTTTTCAAATTAGATTAGTAGTTCCTGTGATTAGCGCTTTCAAACAAACAAACTCTGCCTCGTTATAATATTAGTATAGATTATAATACGTATGAATAGATTTCCACATCCAGTAGCTATGCTATAATTTTCAAAGGACATTGTGAACATAGTATAATCTTACTTAAGCGTTCTGTATGTCGACACCTCGGCATAAAATATATACATAGCCATTACAACATTTGCCTTAATATTTCATGAGAAATACTACGATGTAGAAATTTCTTGCAAACTTACGAGGGCATATATGTATGTATTTACTTGTGAATACATCGTGTGACGGAATAAGTAGAACAATGTTGTTATTGTTTTTTTTTATAATATTCTATGTATTTTGGAAGAGTATAAACAACAACATAAAGGCGGTGGTAGCCCAGTGGTAGCGTGCTCGCTTGGGAAATCGAATGAAGCGCGTTCAAATTCTATTATATATATGATATTTTCTTGTGCGAATCATTTCTATCATTATTATTACTTGCTTTACGGCGAAGGAAAACATCGTTAGAAAATCTGCATATCTGAGAGAACTTAGCAAGTTTTCGAAGTGACATGTGAAGTCCGCCTGAATCTGTGAGGCCCATGCCCAACAGTGGAACGTTAAAAAAGCTAAATAAATGTATTTTGATCTAAAGGCTTGTATGATATACAGCTACATAATATAGTCGTTTGGGTTTGAGTTCCAGGTTTTACAAAAATACTAGGTTTTACCATACGCACTCAGGATTTAAGATTTGTAGCATCACAGACATGGGGACTAGTAAAGTTATCGAGTCTTTATCCTATTTAATTGGTTGAATTGTACGCGTTTTACGCGACTATAATATCTAAAGTGTATCCAAGCCGGATTTTCTTTATTAGCAAGATAGCTTAAAGAATCATAATTTAAATGAAATTATGATAGGTTTGAATCAAATAGCGCTTACGTCTATTACATTGCAGGTGTATTTATAAATATATATTACTAGCATTGCCCGCGGCTCCACCCGCGTTTAGATGACCAAAAATTCGATTTTACATATTAGTATACTCTTAGATTGCAGTTTTTGTATTATTTCTCAGAAATGAGACATTTTTCTGCGGTAAAAAGTATTCTATATGTTGATCCGGATAACCAGCTATCATCATACCAAATTTCATCAAAATCTGTCCACTGGTTTTCTCGTGATGCGGTAACAGACAGACAGACAGACAAAAATTCTAAAAACTATAGATTCGGACTCTGTATCGATAATAATGTCTGTTTCAATAAGATTTTCCAAAAAATATTTAATGCACAGATTCGACTTAGTTACAATTTTATTATATGTATAGATACATGGCACCTGACAAACGTTATAAATATGTATAAAACTGTAATTATACCAACCCCTAAGATGCAATGCTCATTTGTATTGGCAAATTTTACTTATACTAAATTTTGAAAGGGAAGAATTTTTAATTAATTTAAGTATGGCTTTATATTCATGGTTTTTCATGGTTAATCGATTACTGAGGAGCAGATTCAGATTGAATTATTTACAGATTAACTGTTAGTTTTTTTATAAATACTTCTTATAACTTGACGACTCGTTTGGCTCAGTTTGTAGCGACCCTACTTGCTGTGCCAGCGGTCGCGGGTTTGAGTCCCGCTGGGGGCATTCATTTGTGTGATGAGCACGAAAGTTTGTACTCCAGTCATGAGTGTTTATATTTATAATATGTATGTATTTAAAGTTATATATGTGTAGTGTATCAACTATCTGGTATCCATAACACAGGCCTCGTAGCTTACCATGGAACTAGATGGTCCCGTGTGTTAATGTCCTAACATATTTATTTATTATTTATTAACTGCTTGATTGCATCTTAACTCCCTAATTTTTGAGACCTCCGAGGATTGTGGGTTATAGCGGCCTGCACTTAAGAGTTTAATTAGCCGTAAATTGCAACCAAAATGGGCGCTTGGCCGAAAATTGGGTTTGAATGTCTAATTTTAGTAAATTAAGGAAAATTACATCGCAATTAATTCGGCTATCTGTATTGCCTGTTAATAGCCGCTGAAATACAGTATATTGTTAACAATACGCTAAAGTCATTTTGACTTAGGTATATTTGAAAATATTATGTAATATAAAGTAAAACATACTGGTGATCCAATTCCCAAGACTTCTTATAACATGTTTTTCAGTAGATCTATGTGTTTCTACGAATTTTGGGAAACAAATACTCGCTACCTTTAAATCTAAAGAAAGCACGTTCAAGCGTTAACTTTTTGATCGATTCGGAAATGCTATAGCACAAACAAATAGAAAGAAAAATGGTTTCTTACAAAAACGAAAGTATAATACGATGGGAAATTGAGAGTAAAGTTTCAAAATTGTTGTTTGCCATAATATATTGTTAGCAAGTCTTATGGAAAATAGCGGTAAACGTATTCATAAAACTTTTTTGTGTAGAATGTTCCATTCAGTCACCTGACAATGTGGTCCGCTAAATTTTTGTAATCTTGATATTCCCTCAACGACCACGGACACGCCGGCGTTACAGTTAACAATAGATTTCTTAGAAATTTAATTAATTTCTTAGAAATTGACCTGGAGGTGTTATAATTCTATTTTGTTAGAAACATATATTTCCTACGAAAAATCAAGTGGTTTAAATTAAATCTGCTTGACAGTTTATAGAAGACAGAAATACAATTCTAGCACGAATACGCACTCACGACTTCGTTCACGCGCACCATCTATGACAATTATTTTCCTATTACGTTCTATCGCAGTACCTCCCAGCATCTGGACCTCACATCGATTCTCACAAGAATTTTATCTCCTTTACCTTATAACCATTTTTACTGAAAAAAACTATGGTAACTCAATCTTAACTCCATGATAGGATAAAATCCTCATCAGGTGGCATTCTTATACATCATGACATTTTTATGATATGAGTATGTTAATAGACATCTAGACTTTCCATTAAGTTGCTGTTTTATTTTCTATATCTATACATATAATAAAATTGTAACTAAGTCCAATCTGTACATTAAATATTTTTTTGAAAAATCTAATTGAAATAGACATTATTATCGATACAGAGTCCGAATCTATAGTTTTTAGAATTTGTATGTCTGTCTGTCTGTTACCGCGTCACGAAAAAACCACTGGACAGATTTTGATGAAATTTGGTATGATGATAGCTGGATATATGGGTCAACATATAGGATACTTTTTACCGCGGGAAAATGTCTCATTTCTGAGAAAAAATACAAAAACTGCATTGTAAGAGTATACTAATACGTAAAACCTAAGAATTTGGTTTTTATTCATCTGAACGCGGGCGGAGCCGCGGGCAATGCTAGTTAGATAATAGGTCTGTATTACTACATAGCGATCATATAGTAAGTGTAGTATAGACATAATCGTATATTTTTACAAATAAATACTTATTAAATAAGTTTTTGAACCACTCTATATAATACAGGTTGGCTGACAAATAGGTTTTCATATAACATCTGTTTCTTACTTTAAAAAAGTTTATTTTATTAATTCTTTGGCAATTAAAATACTAGTAAGGATTACAATAGAAAAAAACGTAGAAATGGAGTGAAAATTTAAGATAAAGTAATATTTTCGTTTTCAACACCACCATCAATGTTAAGTGAAGTGAAGAGCTTAGATATATTTATATTCCTTATTTGCCGGCTCACCGCTTCTGCCGTAAAATGCGTCACAGCGTTAAATCACAGGAATCGATCCTCTCTAAAGAAAGTATGGGATAAGCGTAAATTTAATGTGTATTATAACATGATTCATTGCACTCGGCTTATATCAGCCATTATGATGGATTTACGATTGCTGAGCTCTTATTGATCGGTACAAAATTTTAAAACGTATGCTATCATTCCTGTTAAAGATGCAGGTAGGTTGCATTTGGTAATGGGTTCGAAGCTGCACAATAATAGTTTTTTTGGATTTAGATCGGAATCTTTTTATCTACATATTTTGGATTATGACAGGAACTTATTGAACAGTTTTCAAAATCTTTCCGGCTGTCTTTATTTCCGGCTTTACTTTTTCAACTTCTCTTGTTCTTGTTATGGCGATCTCAATCTCAAATGCAAAATTGATAGCTTTCAGCTACTAGAGCGGGGACAGCTTTTAAATTTATATTTGCTCTTAAAACATGACTCGTCATGACATGATAGTTTAGGTAATAAAGATTGATTACCAAACATTAACGTCCTAAATGTTTTATAAAATTAACATAGCATTGCATTATGAACTTGATATTATAACAAATCCATACATATAATAAAACAGTAGAGGTCGAATGTCTGTACATAGAAAAAATTGCTAAAAACCAAGTCAGGGGGATGTAAGAAGAGAAATAGAACAAAACCGTTTTTTGTTTCAATTTTTTGTTTCTCTGTCTGTTTGTCTGTTTATACGGGCTGATCTCCAAAACTATTGGTGCGATTGAAATGAAATTTTGCATGGTGGTACCTTATATTCTCTGTTAATATTTTAGATTCTTTGCATCCCGGAAAATGTACAGTTCCCGTGGGATAGATTTGTTTTTGTTTGTCTAGTAGATACTATAATTTTCATAGTAAATCAAGTTATAAAAAATACAGTGTTTATAATATTAATAAACTACAACATATGGAAAGTATAAAAGACCACCTCATTTTAAATAAATCCTCTCACACCTAGGTTTTACTGACTATGTGTTGATCTTTAGAGGTGTAGAAATATTCAAAGTCTCATATCTTATTCAACACGTACAGAGAGCGTCATGACCTCACAGGAGTTACTTACTCTGAAATCTGAATCATTTACACACTGTCTGGCTCTAGAGTTCACTGTGCACCTAATATTAATATTTTATATTATTTCTAGTTATATTATAATAAATTTTACTATATTCTAAGAATCTATCGATTTGCCTTCGCTTCGCTCGGGTGCGTCACTAGAAATGATTTTGTTCACAATTTCATGGGTTTTATTTTCTTGCACGGGACCCTGATTCTTTTTTTAAATAAAAGTTGCCTATGCTAATCCTTATAACATCAGCTATCAACTCCTAAAAGTGCCATCAAAATCGGTTCAGTAGTTTCGGAGATTAGCTGAAATAAACAGACAGACGGACAAATAGACAAAAGTTTTAAAAATTGATTTTTTTTCTTATTAGTACCGTATACATTACATATACATTTAGTAAAAATCTGTTACTTCAATATTACAAAGATACATTACAATTTTATTTTTCTATATAGATTTAAGTATAAGAACATAACATCTTAATCTATCTTCTTTCATATTTTTAAAGGGCTTGTTTGCGACTGCCTCGTTGGTCTAGAGATTACCATGTACTATTGAACATACAGAGGTCCTGGGTTCGAGTTCTGGATCAGGTCAAGTGTAGTTATTGAGATTTTCTCTTAAGAAATATACAGTACCTAGCAGCCGTTAAGGCCTGCGTCTTAATTCTCGCCGGTAGTGTCCAAGAAGAGCGGACAAGAGAGTGAAAGGAATAGAAAGTGAAAGAAAATCGGTAAGGACGTTATTTTTATTATTTCTTAATTCAGAAGACTTATTACCAAATTACATACTGCAATTGCTTACGCTAATAATAATTTTATGGTTATGACATAATATTTATTGTGATTGCGATATACTTTATTTATACTCGTATACACTTTATTGTACATCAGTATTACTCGCTTGAAATTAAGAAACGCTCATATTTACGAAAATTAAATATAAACCAAATTGTATGATTTTGGAATCGCTCAAGTTTGTTTTGGTAGTTCTCGGATTAAGTAAACTTGCATCCATATACGTCACTAGCATTGCCGGCGGCACCGCCCGCGTTCAGATGACCAAAAACCAAATTCTTAGGTTATACATATTACTATACTCTTACATGACAATGAAATCAGATATTTTTCCGCGGTAAAAAGTATCCTATATGTTGACCCGGATAGCCAGCTATCACCATATCAAATTTCATCAAAATCCCTCCAGTGGTTTTTCCGTGATGCGGTAACAGGCAGACAGACAGACAGAAAGACAGATAGACAAAAATTCTAAAAACTATAGAATTGGCCTCTGTATCGATAATAATGACTATTTCAATAAGATTTTTCAAAAAATATTTAATGTACAAATTCGACTTAGTTAGAATTTTATTATATGTATAGATAATCGAGATTCGGAAGGAGTACAGCATTTGCTAACATAATTTTGTAGGAACGGGATGTACATAACCATGGGATCTCATCACGAACTAAGAAAAATTAGTTCAAATAAATGTCAATAGATGACGTTACATGTATCGATTTGTTATAAAGTTGCGTTAAATTAATAAAAGATAAAAAAATAGATCCCAAAAAGATATATTATTGTTTTAAAAAATATTATATGTGAAGGGAAAAGAAATAATACACCCATAAATCACTGATTATTTAAATATCAGCAATCAGATAATAAATTTGTAGTGTTTATTCACAGATGGCGCTTTCACGTTTTATGAACTGTTTATCACGGTTAAAAATAGTTAAAAGCATTGAATTTTATTTATTCAAAAGCAGAATATATTTTACAATATTTACCATTCGTTAGTTTGCACATATTTATAAAATAAACCAGTTTAAATATTTGCGAATCAGTGACATCTATTATATATCTATTCAAAAAAACAAAGAATAGCCCGAATTAGCGCTGTCCAAATTCTTTATATGGGATGAGGCATATATACCAGTATAGTAGTATGTGATCTGTGATATAAAGAATGTTTAAGTAGAGCTTACATTTTATTTTAAAGTCCTTTATATCTAGTTTTATATGAATTAAATTTCAAAATATTCATTTTATTATAAGGAAAAGAATAATATGTAAAATGCGTAGCTAATAAATGCGGCGTGGGCACTATTCTGACTACTTAAAAGAACTTAGGTCTAAAACACTCAGACTTAATCGAAATGAGGGCTTTTTATTTCTAAACTATAAAATTAATAAATATCTTAAGCTGTGGACTATTAATATAAATTAAAATGATTTTTGAAGCTTTTTAAAGCAATTTTCCTTTAAGCTGCTTTAAAAATAACTTAGCTTATGCATAACTCAAATTTATATAATATTTATGGCACATAGGTATTTAACATGCAGTTAGGTCAAACTTTAAAGTAATGAGAGCATTAGTGGTCGGTACAAATATTCGGTATATGCGGGTACTCAAACGTAAGTATGTAGTAGTAGCATTACATTTCGCTACATTACATGCATTTCATTTGCGCCACATTCACGACTCGAGCCCGCCCCGCACACTGTGGTTATGCATTTGGTTCGTCATTATATCCATTATGTTAGTGATACTATTATAATAATATATTTAAACCAGCATTCACCTGTTACATAGTTTATTGTAGTTACGAGGTGAAGTGCAATAGAATTTTTTGGTAAAAATAATTGTTCGGCTCATTTACTTTATTAGACTATTCTGTTAACTTCTAGACTATTATCTTATACTGAAAGAAAATAGATAGATCGGAATTAAAATAAAACTACTTTCAAATAATGTCAGCAGAATAAATAATTATAATAAACGTTATTTTTATTTACATATAATTTCTATATGCAACTTCTCCATGCTACAGTCCAGGCATCGCTAAACCGATTAGACTGTGTGTGAAAGGGTCACGATCACGGGCTCATCAGTGAGGAAACAAGAAAGAACAACGATATGCAATTTAATAATAAAATATGTAAATTGTAAAAAAATAATCGAAAATATGTAAAAAATTGTATAGTATGTATATTGTATAGTCTTCGTTCAACTAACTTTCGTATTTTGTTTAGTTACACATGTAGTATGTATCCCGTGGGATACATACTACATGTGTCACTAAACAAAATACGAAACACATATTATACATGCAAACATACAAACACAAACTATACATATAATAAAATTGTAACTAAGTCGAATCTGTACATTATATATTTTTTTGAAAAATCTAATTGAAATAGACATTATTATCGATATAGAGTCCGAATCTATAGTTTTTCGAATTTTTGTCTGTATGTCTATCTGTCTGTCCGTCTGTCTGTCTGTCTGTCTGTCTGTCTGTCTGTCTGTCTGTTACCGCATCACGAGAAAACTACAGGACAGATTTTGATGAAATTTGGTATGATGATAGTTGGTTATCCTGGTCAACATATAGGATACTTTTGACCACGGGAAAATATCTCATTTCAGAGAAAAAATACAAAAACTGCGGAGCCGCGGGCAATGCTAGTAACGTATATGAAGGAACTCCTACTTCATGTGTTAGAATTAAATTGAACTATGGTACTCATATCTATTAAAACAAAAATAATGTTTATGCAAAACCCCCACATTGTGGAAAAGAATGTTCCAATGGCTTGTTGATTGATAAAAATAGCCTACGTAATTCTTGCTAGAATTCTCAACTCGCTCGTGAAAAGGTAATTAAAATCAGTACAACCACTCCTAAGATTAGCGGGTATAAAATGGAAGAAATTTCAATTTTATGTATGGATATAAAAACAGCTTGTTTTTATCGTTTTTGTTGGCACGTCATGTAGACTGATTTCCATGAAGAAGTCATTTTATAAAAGTAAAATAAAGTAAACCGCTTAAGTCATGAGTTAATTTATTTCAAAGTTACTAATTTGTTGCGGTCCTCGGGGCAGGACCGCCATTCAGTTAGACGAACTTTTTGTTACTTTTCACTTAACTGTTTGTTAACTTACTCATTGTACTCAATTTTTTAATTTTCGTAACGTAGAAATTTTTTTGGTATAATTATATTTAATGTACTTTAAGAGGGTTGCGTTGAATGTGTGGAAAGACAGTAAAAGGTTTTTATTTCATAAATAATTATTATACTATTAAATATCTATTACCTCCACCTGCGGTTGAATTTGTTTACATTTTTATTTATTTAGGCCATATTATATAGACAAAGTGAAGCGTTGGTACTTTTATGCTTTATCAATTAATGTATCTGGCCATAACGAATCTTTCATTGGAGACCAGGCGTAGAGTGTTCCCTATCCGGTCTGGTCTGCAAGGAAAATATTTGACATTTCTTTGACATTTCAATGCATGCTTACCAGAAATTATTGTTTGTTTCTTACAAAATTTTATAGATTGGTGATGCTTAACACCGTTCTGTACGTATATACACTCATTATTCGTAGTTCTTCGCCATAACTCTTACGTAGCAAGTGAGGATTGAGAGCTAAGAAATACGATTGAATTTTGTGCCTCGATTGATTATTTTATTGTCATCACATACAGGCTAATCAGGAGTCATCATAATTGTGACCTGAACCATTAGGTTCAAATTTAAAATACTCTGTTCTTCTGTTACGTCTTCCATACCCGTACAATGTCTTCCTTGGGCACTCTAATTTTTTCATTGTATCATATTCTTTTTACCAAAGTTTTGTATCCGAAATATTTCCGCGTTCCCTAACATCATCGCCAGATGAGTAGATACCTTATAGTCATGAGAAATCATATTTTAAGTTAAAAATTTTAACTGCACTACTTATTTTCTTACAAACAAGTTTAGATGCCGTATAATAGAGTTAGAATCAATAACAAGTTAAACTGAGTATATTTATTAACAAAAAATGTACGAAAATAAGTATTAAAACAATATTTTAGAAACATTTTTTTAGTGAGCGAAAAGTTTTACCTGATGGTAAGTGGTTGTCGTTATTCATATTATATATCTGTATTTTAAAAAGATTACACTGTGGTTATTTAGAAGCTCAATGCTGAATTAAAATTAACTATTGATACAGGGTACGTTTAAGTTTAGCATTACTCACCGAAAGCCACATTTACCTCTATTAGGAGTAAGAAAGAGCCTTGAATTGTAGATAGGCGTTTAATAGGTGTATGAGCGGAAAATGATAAGAGGTCTTCGCAAGGAAAGAGGCGATATATATATATATATATATATATATATATATATATATATATATATATATATATATATATATATATATATATATATATATATATATATATATGTATTCAAAATTATACTTAAATAGAATAATGTACGTATTTTTAGTGTATAATAAAGTATTGAAGTAAAATATATTCGATCAAAGTAGTATTGTTAATCGAACTACCTAATACGAACTGTCAAAATTAACCATAGTAAATATTTTAGCATTGTTGTCAGTTTTCATTAGGCTTCTCGTCGATATGGGTACTGTTCCATTTAGAACAAAGATGGCTCAAAATTATAATAGATTATGAACGATGAATAACAATACTCTTAAGATAATATATGTATATATAGAATATTTAGTAAGACATAATAAGTACATTCAATCGGGGTAACTTTGGACCGGTCAGGAAAGATATCATAAAAAATTTAGTTTTTTTTTGTAGACAACTTACCAAGTGAGATAATACGTATGGGATTAAACCTTAAAGTATTCAACTCTCAACCGATTTCGGTTATAATTAAATACAGTAAAGAAAAAATTTCTGAATTTCGGCTGGGTCAAAGTTTTGCGGACATTTTCACTACATAACAAATATATATATATATATATATATATATATATATATATATATATATATATATATATATATATATATATATATATATATATATATATATATATTAAAATGCGTAATTTAGGCAACATGTCTAGGTAAAAGGGCGAGTACAAAAAAAAGAGGATTGTATGTTAATACGACTTCACTTGTACAACTTCTAATATGTTAGCGATTCCTGCGTATTTCGCTTAAGGAATATCCCCTCGCTTTGTTTAGGTTTCTATTCTACGCTGTTTAGGAAATACTTAGAAACTAATGATTCAATTTACATTTTGGCGTTTATTTCAACATTACGACATTTTTCTGTGACTTTATACCATACCAGTTATTACACGTGACTTCGCTTGCCTTGTCCATTCCCTGGATGCAATTTATGTCCTTGTCAAATTTTACCGAAATCTGTTCAGCGGTTTAAGCGTGAAAAGGTAACAGACAATAATTTTCACATTTACAATAAAGTATAACGTTAACGTTACGTAATGACGTTAACAAAATAATTGTCAATTCGTTCTGTATATCGTCAGTTATTTATAGTTTATTACAGAATACACAAAGATGAAAGTGGTCACTGGTTTTGATTCTTACATTAATACTCGTGTATTAACAAATGTTATAGCTTTTTATTCAAAGGTTTACCGAATTTGAAATGACTTTAAATATAATTCCATCATCAAAGGCTGTTTTTTGAAATGGGATCCATTAAAAAAAATACTATCTCTTTACATCTTCTTACGGTTATATATTTCAAAATTATACTTTGACAATAACGTAGGTTTTTAGAATTTAAGGTATTTTCATGCTTTTCATTAAAATCGGTTTAACGTGCTTAATATCTTTTTTATCACGATTTTATCAAGTTCTTTTGTCAAAAAAGCTCCTATATGAAGTCTTGGAAGGTAATTTTAATTACCGAAACGATGAAAAATTTATAACTACCTATGTGAAACTCAAATTACAATATAGTAACAATTTAGTGCCATTGAGCTGAGTTGATGGAGATAGGAGAATAAAGCGGAAGCCTTTAAAGAGTTTCACCATGTTCTTCCTGTTGCAAGGTGATGATTTTTGACAAGTCCCATATTATGTTACGTTCTTTAAAACATCAATTATTTACAATTATAAGACTTAGCCATAAAGAAACTTTCCAATGGTCTATAAACGTCAAAAGCACTCCTATTGTGCTATTATAAATGCATAATATAAGCTTTTTACAACTTATGTAAGCCATTTTTATTGTATCATTAAGTGATTTGATTTTTTGCGTAAATACTTAATTCATAAGAAATAATACTGTATTATTTTAATAACTAAAAATAAATATTATGTTTGTATCATATCAAATACGGTATAGCTTTATATAATACTAGCGACTCACCCTCGCTTCGCTCGGGTTCGTCTCTGGCTTGATTCCCAATACAAACTGTCATCACCATTTTCACCCTCTTAAGGGATGATTTCCGGGATAAAAAGTATCCTATATAATTTCCAGGGTCTCAAATTATCTTCTTACCAAATTTCATTTAAATAGGTCTAGTAAATCCAGAGATTACTCCCAACAACGTCACAAACTTACAATCAAACAAACTTACAAATTTTAATTCTTTATAATATTAGTATAGATTTTTTTGTTTTTCTGAAAAATTATATTAAAGCTAAATGCTACTCACTTACTCAATGATTTATTAATAAAGAAATGTCAAATATTACAAGGGCTATGATCACGAAATTCAGTAAGATGATATTTTGTGTAAGTGCGTATGAAGTTGCGGGTATAGCAAGCCATACTATTGAAGTTATACTTTTTTGGCACGTTTGGAAAAAAATATGAGAGTAAAATTTTCACGATGCGCGCGCACACCGACAGCGAAAAAGCGACATGATGGAGTTAGCTGCATTCCTTTTACAAACAGAGAGTTGTGACATACGGGATGAAATCTTTAACTATTTCTGGTTTGCTACGTCAAAGAAGTATAACTTCTTATGTGCGTACATAAGTACACACTCACACTTTTTTTATATACAAGTATAACCCTGTTTATTGCGCTTCGGCTAAAATAATGTCCGCTTGCTCTTTAGTCTGTCTACGCCTAGTCTAAATTTTATAAAACGTTCTGTTTTACTATTTTCCAAGTGTATTAAAATTTCATAACAGAAAATCTTATGCTATGTATTATGTTAGGCATTTAGTCGGGTTCTATATATCATGTCCATTCATAATATCTGTATTAGAATGGTCTTATATAAATGTGTTTTAAAATCATATAATCATATATTAAATCCTAAGTTTCAGCTAAAACACAATTTTTAATCAATAACATATCCTACATATTATAAATATAATATAGCAAGAAGGAAAAATCTGAGGTGAAGCTCTCCAGACGCGGCTTGGCGCTCTCAAATACGCGTTCGTGGCTAATAGCACATTAGACGAGGTATCTCCGCGGGTCAACTTTAAATATTTAAACCTCAGGCCGCAACCCGCCTCTGAAAAGCCGTTTTATTTGCAGATAACGAGACCTAGCACGGCTTCTCTGTATAATGAGGTTTCTTATTTCCTGCTAATGAATTTTTCCTTTACTTATCCTAACTGTTTAGTTACTCATACACTTATATTTATCTTTTACGCTTTTCTTTAGAATATTGGCAGGTTTTAGCATAGCCATTGTAATGGAGGTAGATGATTTGGTTACAGGATGAAGCGAATCTTTAAATAACTTAGGTCAGTCATAAGTTAATAGGATTATTTGAAAATTTATCTGAACAACGGAAATATAATAAAATTGAAACTAAGCTGAATCTGTACATTACATATTTATTGGAAAATCTTATTGAAACAAACATTATTATCGATACAGAGGCCGAATCTATAGTTTTTTGAATTTTTGTCTGTCTGTCTGTTTGTCTGTCTGTCTGTCTGTCTGTCTGTCTGTCTGTCTGTCTGTCTGTCTGTCTGTCTGTCTGTCTGTCTGTCTGTCTGTCTGTCTGTTACTGCATCACAGAAAAACCACTGGAGGGATTTTGATGAAATTTTGTATGGTGATAGCTGCTTAGCTGGGTCAACTTATAGGATACTTTTTACTTCGGGAAAATACCTCATTTCTGAGAAAAAAATACAAAAACTGCATTGTAAGAGTATACTAATATGTAGAACCTAAAAATTTGGTTCTTGGTCATCTGAACGCGGGCGGAGCCGCGGGCAATGCTAGTAATAATATAAGGTGATACTAAATATATACCTTGCCTACTATAAGTTTTAATCATTTACTTTTTGTTTAAATTTCATATAAGTAGTTTGGAAACAGATAGAGAGATGGTAGTGATTACAGCAGTAATGAGTTTAATGATACATATATCGATGTAATTTATCCATCACTGCTATCTAAATAATACCCTCGATCAATCAACAAAATACATCGCGTAAACAAGACCAATTTGATTCAAATATATGCAACTGATGTAATTTGATTTAATTGAAACTAGGCGTAAAATCATAAATTATGGTCAAACCTAGATTACATGCGGTATAAAATAGGTTCAATTATTATACTATTAAATTATATATATATTTAATATCTATGTATATTTATTATTTTATTAATATCTTATAGTAAGAGTTTTCATCAACTTGTAATGTAGCTTATGGTAAATAATAATTACGTTCTAATTAAAAAGTTTCAATTTAATTCAATTCAATTATTTGTTTCGTGGTTTATAGGTGTACCATTTGGGCAACTAAAAGGATACATCGACTCCTAAAACACCATAAAAGTCACTCAAATCACTACTGAACTATGGTTTTTCATAAATTAATAATAGAACCTAGTCATTAACACAATATGTAGTCATAAAAATCGATCAATCTATACATATATAAAGAGGATGTAGTGGGTAATACTTGAAACTAATGATCTGATTCTGAGAATATCTTTACTAATAGCAAGCTACATTGTCTATACATGTAATAAAATTGTAACTAAGCCAAATCTGTACATTAAATATTTGTTGGAAAATCTTATTGAAATATAAACATTATTATCGATACAGAGGCTGAATCTATAGTTTTAAGAATTTTTGTCTGTCTGTCTGTCTGTCTGTTACCGCATCACAGAAAAACTCTTGGACAGATTTTGATGAAATTTGGCATGGTCATAGCTGACTATCCGGGTCAACATATAGGATAAAAATGTATTTACTATCAGAAATCATTAAAACTTTAATTGAAGTCGGAAAAAAGTGGTCGTTGAATTGCTTTATCGGCTGCCGAAAGGCAAAAATAAAAATGTTCATAATGTTTGTGCCGAGCTGTGGATTATTTTTCAATGCATGAATGCATTGTGGGAATATGGCGGCTAAGTTTGTGTGTTGGTGGCATTAATGTGACAAATCTGCGCTACTATGACAATACAATAGGAAATAAAACCTAGGTTACACTTGTTTGGAGCCTATTGTTCTCGATTTAGAACCTCTTTCATAGCGTACACTCGGCAGTATTCAGGGCAAATGTAACTGCTGTTTTCTAAATAATTTGGACACATACAATCAAAGACCAAAAATCTATTAAATTTATTGAACAACAAAAAAATGTCCTCATTTAATTAAAAAATAGGGTATAATATATAATATGCGATATTGAAATGATATATCTATACAGAGTCTCGACGAAGAAGTGAAACTTAACAAGCAGTTTTTATTACAGAATTTTCTTCTAACTTTTTCATATTAATCATACTTCACTAAGCAATTAGCTACTCGTGTTTCAGATACTATTTCAAGTCATAATGCATTCATAAAACCGCATTAAAGTTGGTCTTCTATGAAGCTGGTAGTATTCGGTCGAAAATGAAATATACAGCAGTTTAATGATCTAGATAAATCATTAAAATCTCTACAAATAATATTGCTATAAAATATTCAGACAAGCCATTAAATGCTAAAGCTCTCCTTCTCGGAACACTATCTTGGCTGGCTACCGCTTGTTCCATGCAAATTATTCATAAAGTACGCACGTAGACGCTTCTCATTAGTAACTGACCATGTTGAAAATATTATACTACAGTCTGAAACAAAACATTTCATGTAGATGGTTAGTTGTTATGTACTTTTATGAAAAAGAGACGTGGACGTATCTAACATTCTGTTGTCTACGCCTGTCTTTATGTAGAATACTAGCGAATCACCCTCGCGTCGCTCAGATTTATACCTAGCTTGATTATCCATACAAACTTTCATCCCCATTTTTACCCGATTAAGGGATTTCCGAGATAACAAATACCCTATGCCCTTCCCAGGGTCTCAAACTATATTCTTACTAAATTTCATCTAAATCGGTTCAGTAGATCCAGAGATTATCCCCTACAACGTCATAAACTTACAAACTTTACCTCTTTATAATATTAGTATAGATATTAGTATAGACAAGTAACCTGACTCGGCTTCGACTAAACTAGTTTTTAATATAGGTACAAATATTTGTGAAGTTAAAATGTTTTCGTCCGAGAATACTATTTTGTTACCAATGCGTAAAAGGTTGTGCTTATTACAGCTTAAACAACTCAATTAAAATTTAAATTACTCTACTGAGGCGGTCTTATGGGACCTTCGAATATAATTACATATTTGATAAAGGTATTTCGATAGTAACAGCCATAAATAACGATTTAGTTACTTATTATGTATAATAACGACAAGTTTATTATTAAGCAAATTGAAGAATAATTTTGCTGTAAAGAAATAACAATTCTAGAAATTGGATAATGATGTAATTTAACGACAACTTAGATTGTATTGCTTACTTTCCTAGAGGTCGTAACTTCGTTTCCCGCACAAAAAATGTTTGTGTACTTCATACAGGCCGACAAAGTTTTCAGACGGGATCCTATTACTAAGCCTTCGCTGTCCGTCCATCTATCTGTAACTCATGAACCGCAATAACAACAAATAATAAAAACCAAAATGGCGAATTTTAAAATGGCCGCCTTGCAAATAAAAAAACGATTAGTACATACATAGTATATTTTGTACGCATTTTATTTTTTATTATTTTTACTCGCATTTAACCGGTTTTTCTATTTACCCAAGTCAGTAAGTATGAAGCTGAAAGTATGTTTCTGTCCTAATTTTGATAATTATTATATAATACTTTCCATTATCTAACTATCTCTATTTTCTAGGCAATACGAGTATTTATATCTTGGTAGTATATCTGGCTGAAAAGTTATTATTACAAAAATCAAGTTATACCTACCCTATGTAACTTTTGAATAACGCTTTCCAATATTGTAAGAGTTATTACAATCGGTTTATTGGTTTCTTAGATTTACGCGAATATTTGATATTTTAAATAAATCTATCTTTTCGGATTTTTTCGCGGATTTATTTTGACTTTTTCTTCGGGAACCAAAAATCGAAATAAATCCGCGAAAAAATCCGAAAAGATAGTTTTACTTTAAAATCGGTTTCTTGAATTAAAGTTTATCCATTACAAATAAACTGGCAAACACATTTTTTCTCCTTATATAAATATAAAATTAAAACTGGTGTTTTACAACAAGATGTTTAATTAAAATAAAATAAAAACCGACTTCAAAAAACACTAAATTGAGGCTTTAATAGTCTCAAGGAATAATTGTTATAAAAATAAGAAAACCACAATGCGAATGGCTTTCAAACAAAGTATATATAGAGCTTTATAGCATGATTGGTTTTGAAATATATATATGTACACTAGCACCAGAGTGAGGTCGCTACTGTGACACTGTCAATATCGTATTCTCATAAGTTCTGCTTAAAAAATTAAAAAAACTGCTAAATTCACTCAAAATTCAGTCTACAAGATAATTTCACGAGGAAATTCTACAACAAATAAAAAATTATTGCGAAAAGTCAAGAAACAGTGATAATTATACAAAAAAGTGACATCCAGATCAGTGACTTATTTTACAAAATAAGCAAAGGAACTCGCGTGAGCAAAAGCAACTCAGGACAAATTGGGAGACCTACAGATGCAAAAACATCAAATACTTGCTTGGATAAAGGTTAGACTAAAAATTAATTATCGCATAGTCATCACATAACCTAAAAATAATTCGTTAATAAATTGCTTTATCCAGAGAGCTTTATTTAAAAAACAACGCCATCTAGTGTTGAAGTATAGTTCGAGTTGAAGATCTATAACGAGTTACCAAGTAGTTCAGTCACGTTAAACTAGAGGTCATTAGAAGTCACAAAAACGTAAAAATAATATAATGGAAGAAGTGTTGGCTGTACTTCGCAAGATACAAACAGATTTAGACGAACAAAAAAATGCTATCGAGAAGACTGGTGAAAGAGTAACTGAGAAAGTAACAGAAAATATAAATAAAAAACTAGACGAAAAATTCCAAAAATGGGAAGAAAATCAGGAAGAGCTCAAAGGAAAAATTGAAGAACAGGAAAAACGATTATATGTCCTGGAAAAACAGGCGAGGCTGAGAAATATAGTCTTCTTTGGAATAGAAGAAACGGAAAGATCCTATTCCCACCTGGAGAACAATATTATTGCTTTTATTAACAACTTCCTTACAATAAAATTAAATAGTAATGATATTCAAGAGGCCAGACGAATAGGCAAAAAATCAGACAAGCCACGTCCCGTAACCGTAACTTTTACCACCCTGGGAACAAAAATTAAGATTATGAAGCAAAGGGTAATGCTAAGAAATTCCAGTTATTATTTAAAAGAAGACTATCCACAACACATTTTGGAGAAAAGAAGAGATTTACAAAAACAAGTAAAAATCGAGCAAGAAAAAGGTAATAAAGCTATAATTAAATATGATAAACTAATAATATTAAAAAATAAAACGTCTGATACTGATGCAACAACAGATTATAATAGGAAAAGAAATCTCTCTGTCTCTCCACTAACAAACTCTAAAACCAAAGATAACACCATAAGCAGTACTCAAATCGCTAAGAAAAATAAAATAAAATCTACACACACCACACCTCAGAGGTCATCCAGCTTCTCAGAAGGAATAGTCAAACCAGGTATACTTAACTACTTAGTAAATAAAAACAATAAAAATCAAGATGAAATAAATACGAACACTAACAGCAGCAACATATAGCAACCACCACAACCTCTCTCAGAAAATATATATAGAATACAAGAACAAAAACACACAAAAACACATCTTCCAAGCCGGCTGGTCACCGAGGAAGATTACGACCAGAACCTTCCAAAGGAAATCTCATCAAAACATTTAATATATAAAGAAAATTTAAAATATAAAGAAAGAAATAAAACCAGACTCTATGTAGCAACTTACAACGTAAGAACACTTTCATCAGAAGAACGAATAATTGAAATGAAGGAGGCTTTAAAGAACATAAAATACGATATCATTGGCTTATCAGAAGTACGACGCCTTGGTAACGTAATATCAGAATATGATGAATTTATTCTCTGCCATACAGGGCAAACACTGGGCAAACATGGTGTGGGTTTTATACTAAATAAACGCATGAAACAAAACGTAGAAAGTTATATCGGCATCTCAGAAAGAGTAGCGATATTAAATGTTAACATATCAGAAAAGAAACTAACTATTATACAAGTATATGCCCCTACAGAAGCCGCAGAAGAGGAGGAAATAGATATCTTTTACGAAAACATCTATAAAGCAATGGAAATATCACATAAAGATTTCATTCTGATGGGGGATTTTAATGCCAAAATAGGTGAGCCACGTAACGACGAAAAACTAGTAATGAAACAATATGGATACGGAGACAGAAACGCGAGAGGACAAAGACTATTAGACTTTGCTTTGGAAAATAAGTTAGCAATTATTAACACATTTTATAAGAAAAAACCAAAGAAAAGATGGACGTGGCGTTCACCCAATGGGCAGTACAAAAATGAAATAGATTTCATAATGTCTAACAGACCACAAATATTTCAAAATATTGAAACACTAAATATAAACTACCCTTCGGACCATAGAGCACTCAGAGCTGTAATATCACTAACAAAACCAATCAAAAGTAGAGCCAAATACAAAAACGACCAGCATAGTACGCTCAAGAGCGAAGAAGAAATATCAATATTTAAAGAGAAATTAAAGAATCATATTGCGACTCTACAAAATATAAATCCGACCGAGTCAGTACAAGGTTACTATGACAAACTAATAAATTATATCAAAAATAGCCTACAGTGTGAAAAAAAATCAGTAAATTCAGTGAAAAACCACAGAATCCTATCAGATTACACAAAAAACCTTATAAAAAGAAAACAAGAAATACAAAGAATAAAAAATAAATCTAGATCCATTAAAAATAAGCTTAAAGCGCTTTATAAACTCACTAGCAAAAATATAAAAATAGATTACAACAATTATAGACTGAAAACCATTATGACACATCTAGAACAAAAAGGAAGCTTGAAAAAAGGGTATAGAGCATTAAAAACAAATAAAACGTGGATTGAAGGTCTAAACAAACAAGGAGAAACCACGCACAATCGCGAGGAAATCATACAAATTGTAACCAATTTCTACAAAAACTTATACAGTACAAAAGACACAAATACTAGTGCAAACTTAGGTCAGGGCAAATCGGTAGAGACAGAATTACCGGAAGAACGTATAGAGCCAATATATTGCAAAGAAGTTATGGAGGCGATACAAAAATTAAAACGCGATAAAAGTCCTGGTTCTGACAATATTACTAACGATGCCATAAAGGTAGCACACGACATACTGATCACACCATTAATAAATCTTTTCAATGCGATAATAGAAACCTCTGAAACACCATCGCAGTGGTCGGAATCTATTATTATCCTGCTCTACAAGAAAGGAAATCCAAAAGATATCGGTAACTACAGACCTATTAGCTTACTGCCAACCTTATATAAACTCTTTTCTACAATAATAAACAAAAGAATAAGTGTATCGCTAGAGCAAAACCAATCCATTGAACAAGCCGGTTTCAGAAAAGGATACTCTACAATAGATCATATACACACTGTAGAGCTGATAATAGAGAAATACCAAGAACAACAAAGACCACTGCACATCGCATTCATTGATTACCAAAAAGCCTTCGATACTGTCCTACACGAGAACATATGGGTGACTTTGCAAGCTCAAAATGTAGAGAAAAAATACATAGACATTTTAAAAAATATTTATAGCAATAGCTCTAGCAGAGTGAAGTTAGAAAGTACGGGCCCAAGCTTTACGGTAGAAAGAGGAGTAAGACAAGGAGATCCTCTATCTCCTAGAATTTTCATAGCGATAATAGAATCAGTTATAAGGAAACTTAATTGGAAACATCAAGGCTTGTTTATAAATGGTAAATACTTAAGCCACCTAAGATTTGCGGACGATCTAATATTATTTTCAGAAACTACCACCCAGTTACAATATATGATCGAGACTCTACATATGGCTAGCAGAGAAGTAGGCCTACAAATAAATTTAAGTAAAACAAAAATTATGACCAATCACACAAAATCAACCATTACAATAGACGATGAACCTTTAGAATACATAGATGAATACATTTATCTCGGCAAACAAGTTGGATTTAACAGAAACAACAACGAACTAGAGGTGGAAAGAAGAATTAAACGTACTTGGAATAAGTACTGGAGTTATAAAGAAGTATTTAAAAGTAACATGCCCTTAATATTGAAAAAGAAGGTTATGGACTCATGTCTTATCCCATGCTTGACATATGCATGTCAAACATGGAAATTTACAAACAAAACCCGGAATAGAATAATTACCTGCCAGAGGGGTATCGAGCGTAGCATAATGAATGTGAAAAAACTACAAAAAATAAGGCACACTAAGATAAGAGCGAGCTTAAAAACAATAGACGCTTTAAGTCACGCTCAAAGACTGAAATGGAAATGGGCTGGGCATGTGATACGATTAAAAGACCAGAGATGGACCAAAACGGTTACGACATGGAAGGGCCCATCCGGTAAACGCTATAGGGGAAGGCCTTATACCCGCTGGGAAGACGACTTAAAAAAAATAGCCGGAAGTAAATGGCACCTTATAGCACAGGATAGAGAAAAATGGCAAGCTTTGGAAGAGGCCTTCACCTGAGAGGGGTTCCTGCAATTATAAATATATATGTATGTACTACCAAAAACTAACCTATAAGTTTGTAAGCAGGAAATAAAAGGCTTTTTTTATTTTTATTTTATTTTTATTTATTTATTTTACACTAGCACCGCCCGCGGCTTCGCCCCCGTTCAGATGACTAAAAACCAAATTCTAAGGTTTTACATATTACTATACTCTTACAATGCAGTTTTTGTATTTTTTTTCAGAAATTAGATATTTTTCTGCGGTAAAAAGTATCCTATATGTTGACCCGGATAACCAGCTATTATCATACCAAATTTCATTGAAATCTGTCTAGTGGTTTTCTCGTGAACGATATAATAAGGTAACTTTATAGAATATTCAAGTAATTGCACTAGCATTTTTAATGATGAAGAAAATAAAATAAAAGCAAATACAATAATGATCCACTAATTTGAAAGAATCTTATTCTGTATTCTACGAGAAATGAATTGAAATTGTCAATTATCTTGTTTTTACTTTAGAGACGCTCCTTGAAGCATAATTTGAAATTTAATTGCAAATAACTTTTTATGGGCCAGATGCTAGGTAGAATTTTTAGTTTATAACAAAGAAATAATTGTTGTGCCTCACTGTCTCTCTAATCTATACATATAATAAAATTTTAACTAAGTCGAATCTGTACATTAAATATTTTTTGGAAAATCTAATTGAAATAGACATTAGTATCGATACGGAGTCTGAATTTATAGTTTTTAGAATTTTTGTCTATCTGTCTGTCTGCTACCGCATCACGAGAAAACCACTGGACAGATTTTGATGAAATTTGGTATGATGGTAGCTGGTTATCCGGGTCAACATATAGGATACTTTTTACAGCGCGAAAATATATAATTTCTGAGAAAAAATACAAAAACTGCATTTTAAGAGTATACTAATATGTAAAATCTAAAAATTTGGTTTTTGGTCATCTAAACGGGGGCGGAGTAGCAGGCAATGCTAGTTCTGTTAATCGCAATCTAAATACTATGAAGGTTTTACTCTACAATATTCCATTTATATATACCAGCGACTCTCTCGCTCCGCTCGTGTTCGTCCGTAGTTACGTTTTAACGCTTCTTATAGATTTCTCAGAGATGAGATATTTTCCTGCAGCAAAAAGTATTATATATCATGACCCGAATAACCAGCTATCATTATACCAAATTTCATCAAAATCAGTTCAGTAGTTTTTTCGTACGATAGATAGAAATACAAAAATTCTAAAAACTATAGATTCGGCCTCCGTATCGATAATAATGACTATTATAAGATTATTACTAGTAGATGATTGTCCAAAAAATATTAATGTAGGTACAGATTCGACTCAGAATTCTATTATACATATGTCTAGAAAAATGTATTAGCTAATGAAATTAATCTACATACATAATATAATGAAATTGTAACTGATATGAGATATTTGAGAAAAACTATTATTCGATGTCTTTATTAATGAAATAGAACCCAAAACAATGATTTTTAGAATTGTTGCCTGTTTGTCTGTGCGTTTGTGCGCTAATATCAGAAACGTTTTAACAGATTTGGGTGCGGTTTCCACCACGGTTTGTTGTGGTAAGCTTCACTTAACATTGTTTTATTTCATTCGGTTCATAAATAAAGAAGTCATGTCAAATTAAAGAATCACCTAGGGACATGAACCCGAGCCAAGCGATGGTAAGTCCCTAGTAAAAACAATATAAATCAAACACTGGCATATTATGCTATCATCATATTTTCATCTACTTGTTTAGTGTTTGTATTGTTGTCATTTATTTGTTAACCATCTTTTTCAACGTACACGCCATGTGTCTTTTATTCTGTGAACACATATTTCCTTTCAAATTATATGTTTTAATGTCTTCGTCCCTTTAATAATAAACAGAAGAAAATCAGACAAGTGTGAGTTTGGCTCACGCACTGATGGATCCGCGGTATCACACTATAAGGTCATGGTGTATTTTAACTTTAGTTATTTGTTTACTTATTTTTTTGAAGTTTTACTTCTTGTGGCACATTTGAAAAAAAATATGAGAGTAACATTTTAACGATTCGCGCACACCGACAGCCAAAAAGCGACATGATGAAGTTAGCTGCATTCCTTTCACAAACAGAGAGTTGTAACATACGGGATGAAATCTTTAGCTATTTTTGATCTGTTACGCTAAAGAAGTATAACTTCTTACGTGCGTACATAAGTACACACACAAGTTTTTTTTATTTCTTATTTCTGTAAAACGGCTATAGAATAGTACTGTGACTTTGCTTGGTCTATTGTAAATGCCACTAGTACTACACGTAGTGGTTCAACACACTAAACCATGGTAAATAAAAGTATGTGTATAGCGTGTAAATAAAAAGAGTAAACTACTAAAACTTAGGGGTACACTCCATAATTTTATCTAGGCTCAGAAAGTTCCCGAATGAATATTGTACTTGTGCATAAGTCCACAGTCCCCGAAAAGATGAAGTAGCGTTTCAACTGCTTCCAAACATATTTATATGTGTCACTCAGCCTTAGGTTGAATATGTGCTTATTTAAAAGCACTATCCTGTTAGGGCTCTTATACGTAAGTTTTTATTATTCAGCGTCAGGACAAGGTTACAATACCTTTTGTCATAGACTTTGATGTCTTGGAGTAAATCATTCTTGTTGATTCCATCCAAATGGTTAAAGCATAATTGTATATTGTTAAATATAACATTTGTTCATGAAAATATCATAAGACCGAGAAAGAGGGCTTAATCCCGTCTCACTTTGTTTCTAAAGCCAGCGGGTTCCAAGTGGAGTGCCTACGGTTAAGTAGCAACAGAGATTAAGGAATATTTAAATTGAAACAGAGTAAAATCTGCAAAACGATTTAAGAAAAATCCAGAACATAAGCTACATCTATAGTATATTAAATTCTTTGAAATCAATTGGGTGGTTTAACCTTGAGAGAAAAAAATGTTTTGGAATCTATAATGTAGTAAATAATATTTATATGTAATAATTTTTTAGTTTTTCCATGATGAGAATTACTACAACTAGCATACACATACACTTTATTACTTTATTATAAGATGATTGACCGGTGGCAAGACTCTGTCAAGCCTGAGGAGTCCGACTGGATGGGTACCACCCCCATATCTATTTCTCCCGCCATGTAACAATGATTACATTGTTGTGTTCCGGTTTGAAGGATAAGGTAGCCAGCGCAATTACAGGCAAGAGGCATATCGTCTCAGTCCTCACAGTGACAAAGCACCTGCGGTTCTGCATTTTTGTAACATAAAACCTAAGTGCATGAACCGTAGGTGTTATGGTCGACGGGTACCGCTTTCCATCAGATAGCCTGTCTGTTTGTTTGTCACTGAATACCATAAAAACATGTATATCCATATATCTCTTTCAAACTGATTGATGTAACATTGTTATGAACAGAGTTTCATCGCGTTTATTTTGTAACAATTAAACAATTTTGTATGTGGTTACACAATTGAAATTGTTTTTGTCCGCAAAAACTAACGACCTATTAATCAAACAGACAACTGGTATGTAGAACATAAAGTGTTCCAATGAGGAGCCATAAAACTGGTGTATAACAGTTATTTCTCTTTGTTATTACTGTTCAGGTGCGATTCAGTGATATATCGGCTACAAATTGCGTTGTTTTGTGATAGCTGTAATTGTTTAGGCAATAACTAATGTCGTGTGTATATTGACAATATTCTTTTATAAAAGACTAGCGACTAACCCTCGCTTCGCTCGGGTTCGTCCCTAGCTTGCTTTCCAATACAAACTTTCATCCGCATTTTCACCCCTTTAAGGGATGATTTCCATGATAAAAATATCCTATATCTGTCGCACGTTCTCAAACTATCTTCTTACCAAATTTCATCTAAATCGGTTCAGTAGATCCAAAGACTAATCCCTACAACGTCACAAACTCACAATTCACAAACTCACAACCTCATAAACTCACAAACTTTACCTCTTTATAATATTAGTATAGATGATTTAATATATTTTATGAAGCTGATAGTATTCAGAATTCGCTCGAATTCGGTATACCCGTTTTTTTTTAAATATTCGATAACGAATCGTTTTGAAGTTTTAGTAAATATTTGTACAATTTTTGCTGATTTTTATTTTAACAGTAAAATAATAGACGTAACTAATATAGACTAATTATAAAGAAATTCGACAAAATTTATGTATAAAATAAAATATGTTTAATAGGTCCATTTGTAGGTCTAAGGCGATATACGAGAACGTACGAGCTATAAAATTATGAGTTCGTAAAATTGTGGTTTCGTGTAAAGTTTGCGTTCTCGCTCAGATCGACTTCAGCGACACACGATAGCAGAAACTTAAAGCTCTTTTTATTTCATTTTCATTTACCAAAGAATATAGCTCTTGATCTATTGTTACGAGCTAGGGTTCGAAGATCAAGAAATAAGGCGGTTTATTTGCACTGTACACGGTTTAATGATTTTACAAATACGAAAGTCACTTTTTAGCCGACTTCCAAAAAGGAGGAGGTTCTCAATTTGTTGGAATCTTTTTTTTTATGTATGTTCACCGATTACTGGAAGGCGCCTGAACCTATTTGGATGTTTTTTGTTTCCAAGGGTGTACTTCCCAGGTGATCCCATATAAATTTTATCGAAATCGGTCAAGCGATTTTTTTATAATCAACAAATATATTTTTTTTTAAATAAATTGATTGATCGAAAATGTTATTAAAAACTTTCTTCTAACAAATTACTTGCTTATTACGTCTACACTAAAAATGGACGAATAAAAACTTAAGAAAAAACCGACTTCCGGTCACTAAAATGTAAAAAATAAGTAAACGATGAATCTTTAGCTATTTTTCTTCTGTTACGCCAAAGAAGTATAACTTCCAACGTGCGTATATTAGTACACACATACGTTTTTTTGATATAATTTTAGCCTATTTTATGAAATAATGATATAAAAACAAATATATTTTTATGGTTCTCTTTAATGTTTACGGTCAAAATGACTTGATGGTACTGGACACTTAAACATTAGTGGGACGTGACCTTATAGTAAATTGTTAGCAAACGACTGGCTACAGCCTCGTTGACGCTTATGACCTTCCCTTATCGGTCCTTTCCGAAATGCTAAGGGTAATGATACAGTCTTGCCTTTTTTTCGGAATACCCTCTTCTTATATATGTACGTGCTGAGATTTGTTAGCGTGTTTGATCAAAATATCCGTTTTTAAGATTTTCATATCTATCAATGTTATATGTTGCATATCTGTAGTAATATTATAAATGTGAAAGTGTGTTTATTTGTTTGTTTGTTTATTTGTCCTTCTTTCACGTCGAAACGGAGTGACGGATTGGCGTGATTTTTTGTGTGGAGATAGTTGGAAGGCTGGAGAGTGACATGAAACACGTTATATGACAACCCAAAAAAATATTTATGTTCAGAATTACTTAAAACTTGGTATTGATACTCTTCAATACAATTAAATAAATACGTGTTTTAGTATTTTCCGAAATTCATCCTGTAAAGGATAAAATAGGGGATGAAATTTTCATAAATGAAACCTACCTTTTGAGATTTTTTTTATAGTTTTAGCGCGAGTGAAGCCGTGGGTTCTGCTAGTTAGAACATAAAGCAATAACAGTTTTTCTATAGCTTTAGCATAAAACTGACTAATCAGCGTCAATATTATAAAAATCTAAAGAACGAGATGAAGTTTCAAAGAATAAAAAAAGCCTGTGATAGAACGTTGGTATAGTCTAAAAATATAAAAACATCGAGCAAATCTTGTTTTCCACCTTTCGCTATAAACAACATTTTATTACAAAACTAAAGTAGGTCTACTTAATTATAAAGCTTAATTAAATGTCAGGGAAACTTCAAATTTAAACAATTATAATACAAAAGCCTGTGCTCATTTGTAATTTCAATATTTTTTCAAACTTTCTCAATATTTCCTGTAAAAGGTCGTCTCTAAACGTGATTTGCATATTCAAGAGAGGAATTTACGTCACAATACCCTATTACAAAATAATGGAAATGTCTTTACATTGTTGCGGTCCACATAGAATCGAGAGGGACGCACGCCCTTTAAATTCAAAGAGACGCCGATCTCAGGTAATTTACAACTTCAACCTGTGGCTGCTTATGCGTGAACGTAAAATTTATGATATTTTACATCTGTCAAATTACTTTCTATATCAGTTATCCTGTTTCTTCGTATTTTTTTAAATATTTTTGACTCTACTATAACGACTAATAATCATAATAAATTAAAATACAAGTCTAAACTAAAGTTAATTTTATAAGTTACATATAATTTTTAAACTACATGATTTAAACTACTCAGCCATTTAATAGGTGACAGCGTTAACCCTTGGTCAAATGAAAATATCTCTAGCGAACAGGCCACGTCATAAAATCTAAGGACACACATACATTCGCCTTTATGAATTGAACACTTCAGATTTAATATAGGTACCCTAATGTATGAATTTATATGAATTTTATATAATTGCTACTTTTTCATAACCCACATGAAGTTCTATAAGACCTATAAACTATGTGGCTTTATTAGTTCTTTATATGTGACTTTATTACGTATTAAAAACTTCATGAATTTTATAAAACATTTATACATGCATTAAAGCTCATATACTTTAATTGCTCAATTTAAATGTATGTTCGATTTTAGCTAGGAAAAACAGTTCATAAAAAATTTAATCATCTATTCTGTTTATGTGTTTTTCGGCAGATTTTGGCATTTTTTCGAACAATTTCGTCATTTACCGGATTTTACCATTTTCACCCACTAGAAAAAATCACCAAACGCAGCGAAATTCAACCCATGACTTCTGGTATTATCAAGTAAATAAAAACTTTTTTAAAAAAAAATATAACCGACTTCCAGGCACTAAAATACAAAAAATAACTAAACGGGGGTTTTCATTTAGAATAGATATCTAATAAGATATTTTCGAAGTCGGTGCCAACCGATACAAAGAAAATCTAATATATTTCGATACGTAAAACACATATTTAGCTATTAGATATTCATATCTTAAAATATTGTTGGCTGGTAAGTATAGCCTGGGAAGTATACCTTTTGAAACAAAAAAAATTCCAATTCGGTTCAGGCGTCTTCGAGTACCTCCTCCTTTTTTGGGAAGTCGGTTAAATGTGCCACACATGTTGCAATATGAGAGTACTATGAAATTCATATCAAAAGATAGATGAAAATTTCACAGTTATGTTTACTTACTTTAATCCGACGATAGTACTGAGGTACGTTTCATTTCAATATGACGTCAGCGAACCGAGTTATTAAGTAAAACGTACAACGTTCACATAAACATATTATGTTTGACTAGCATTGCCCGCGACTCCGCCCGCGTTCAGATGACCAAAAACCAAATTCTTAGGTTTTACATATTAGTATACTCTTACATTGCAGTTTTTGTATTTTTTCTCAAAAATGAGACATTTTCCCGCGATAAAAAGTATCCTATATGTTGACTCGGATATCCAGCAGCTATCACTATACGAAATTTCATGAAAATCACTCCAGTGGATTTTCTGTGATGCGGTAACAGACAGACAGACAGACAGACAAAAATTCTAAAAACTATAGATTCGGCCTCTGTATCGATAATAGTGTTTATTTCAATAAGATTTTCCAAAAAATATTTAATGTACAGATTCGGCTTAGTTACAATTTCATTATAATATGTATAGATATGGGAGAAGATTTGGGTTAAGCCATTACTATAAAGCTTTTAATTTAGTAAGTATTTGGTCCGTCATAATATACATATCTTTTTACATAAATCGCAATTCAAAACCGCTAGCGACAACTAATCAATTTTCTCTATGCTAACATTATAAAGCTGAAATGATTTGCATTATTTGTGTTTATTATTTTTTTTTTATGTATTTAATAATTTACTGACATAGGCTATGAAACAACACGCCTGGCTCTTAGAAGAAGACTAATTTTATACAAGTGTATGTATACGAAACTGTTTTATGAAGAACAATATATAAATAAAATACATATGCAAAGACGGGGACATAAGTATATGTCATTATTAAAAAAGGTACGTACTTTTCAACGGTTACAATGGAATAGAGAGTTGTTATTGGTTGTGTTATGACGTGTTTTCCCGTGGGAATGACATAGTATCCCGCGGTAAAAAGTAGCCTATGTTACTCTCCAGCTCTCCGACTATCTCAATCAATCACTCTGTTATGACGTGAAAGAAAAACAAACAAAAAAACAAACAAACACGCTTTCATATTTATGATGTTAAGTATGAATTTAATTGCGCCGTCTATTGACCGGAATTTAAGAACCAGCGACATATCGTCATTGATTTAATCTGAACTAAATATAGAAAAAAATCTAAAGTAAAGTATACTGGAGAGTCATTGAAAGATATTTTCTATATTTTATAAAAAAAATATAAAATTATAGCATTAACTAGCATTGCCCGCGGCTCCGCCCACGTTCCGATAACCAAAAACCAAATTCTTAGGTTTCACATATTAGTATACTCTTACATTGCAGTTTTTGTATTTTTTCTTAGAAATAAGACATTTTTCCGCGGTAAAAAGTATCCTACATGTTGACCCGGATAACCAGCTATCACCATACCAAGTTTCTTAAAAACCCCCCAGTGGTTTTTCTGTGATATGGTAACAGACAGACAGACGAAAATTCCAAAAACTATAGATTTGGCCTCTGTATTGATAATAATGTCTATTTCAATAAGATTTTCCAAAAAATATTTAATGTACAGATTCGGCTTAGTTAGAATTTTATTATATGTATAGATTTGTACAACAGTACGAGGCGTATTACTGTAAATTCCATCCTTAATTTTTACGTTCTTGACAATTTTTTGAAGTAACTATTGCGTAGCTTGATTTCAATCTTTTAAAAGCTAATTTTTGTATAAGTAAAAATTTAAAAGGGTCGAACGTCCAATCATAACCATCTTATAATCGTATCGCTGGTTCGTGTCCTTCATTGAATTGAATGTTATTGGTCCGATGAGCCTCCTAAACCGTGTCCTTCACCTGTCGTGACCTCAGATAATTAATCTGATGTGTAACTCTGCGTTGACATTTTACTATTATATTTCAAATTATTTTATCGACCTTTGAGAAAACACGTAAGTTTAAGTTTGTAATAAAATTTATTTAAATTATTGTTATACTATAAGTATGTTGTACTTAAACTATCTAAAACTAAAACTTTATATATTTTACCTTAATAATAGTTTTAGTGTTATCAATGATAAGCAGATGAACGTTGCAGCTCGCTAACTAAATGTATTGAAAAAAAAAAAAATAATCCTTTATAGCTTAAAAGATTTAGCTTTAAAAGTTTACTCGTATTTAGCGGCATCAAAATATTATATTCAAGTTAACACATTCAAATATGCGTTGGTATTAAGGCCACATCAGCTTTAAACCGGGCATCGGTTCTGTTATTGCCGTTATAAAGTATTCATATGAAAATTATCGCCCAATTCAATGCAGTGAATCCATAAAGAATATTTTTATGAATTTTTTAATATTCGCTCGTACATTGGCGGCTCTCATAAATCAAGTACTTCCGACCTCTCTTTGAAATTCCACGCTACGATGATGTAACGCGTCTGCGACAATGCCTCCCTTGTTATACACATTTATACCTATGTAATGCACTAATAATAATTAAAAGGCCAATTTAAAAAAGTCTATTTTTATGAAAACATTCAAACTAATATTGTAAATGCGAAAGTAACTTTGTATGTCTGTCCGTTACATTTTCACGCCTAAATCGCTGAAACAATTTTGATGATGTTGAATATAGAAAGGGATGGGACTTTGGAGAATGACATAGGATACTTTTTGTCGCAAAATTAAACTTAAAAAGCGTGAAATAGGGGTTGGAAGCTTGCATTGGGTTAGGAATAAATAATTTCTCAGTTAAGGACAAAATAAATATCTATACATATAATAAAATTGTAACTAAGCCCAATCTGTACATTAAATATTTTTTGGAAAATCTTATTGAAATAAACATTATTATCGATACAGAGGCCGTATCTATAGTTTTTAGAATTTTTGTCTGTTTGTTACCGCATCACTAAAAAAACACTGGAGGGATTTTGATGAAATTTGGTATGATGATAACTGGTTATCCGGGTCAACATATAGGATACTTTTTACCGCGGAAAAATATCTCATTTCTGAGAAACAATACAAAAAATGTAATGTTAGAGTATACTAGTATGTAAAACCTAAGAATTTGATTTTTGAAATACAAAAACTGCAATGTAGATCTAGAGTATACTAATATGTAAAACCTAAGAATTTGGTTTTTGATCATCGAACGCGGGCGGAGCCGCGGGCAATGCTAGTATCCTAAAAATTCGGCGTTTATGACCAATCGATGCAAAATAGGTCTAAAAAAATTTTTTTTTTATGTACTCTGTATCTACTTTTAACACCTAGTATGTATATATAATCTATCTGTTCCATACTAATCATTAAAACCTACCGTTATACGAACGTTAGACGAACCTGAGCGAAGTGAGGGTGAGTCGCTAGTTCACTAAATATTTTATTAATAATATTCTTATAAAATAAGATTACACTATTTCTCTTTATCTATTAAATGTACTGACATACTCTTAAATGAAATATTTTTCACTAGATATATTCTTTGCTTTTATTTTCTCAGCTCATTGGTATTGAGCTATCCAAGCCTATTATAAAAAAATAAAATTGTGTTCGAAGATGTGCATCGAATAAATTTTTAGAAAATTTATGTTTCGAGAAGAAAGTTATTAGAGAAATTTATGTTTAGAGTGAAATGGGTATCTTTTAGAGTTTATGTTTGTCTGTTAAATAAAAATAAAATTACTTGTAGTAAAAACAAATCTATCCCACGGGAACCGTACAATTTTGCGGGATAAAAAAGAGCCTATGTCTTATTCTGATGTATAAGGTATATTATTGTACAGTTTCAATAAAATCCATTCTATAGTTTTGGCGTGAAAGAGTATCAAACATCCATACATCTGTACATCCAGATATCCATACATCCTCACAAAATTTCGCATTTTGTAATATTAGAAAGATTGGACCCGTGGTTTGACTAATGAAACAACTACTATTAATTATTAAATATTAAAGATAAATAAACAAGTTCACGCATGGAGTATATAATTAAGTATATAATTATAAAATAAAATATAAAATTAAGTTTTCTAAATATTTGGTATATAATTTTATAGATTACTAGCAGAACCCGCGGCTTCGTTTGCGAACTAAAACTGCAAAAAAAATCTCTAAAAAGGTAGGTTTCATACAAACTTTCATCCCCTATTTTACCCCCTTATGGGATGAATTTTAAAAAATACTAAAACGAGTATTTATTTAATTATATTAAAGAACATTATTTTTAAACAATACTAAGTTTCAAGTAGTTCTGATCACAAATATTTTTTGGTTGCATTATAACGTGTTTTCCCGTGGGAATGATATAATCTCCCGCGATAAAAAATAGCCTATGTCACTCTCGAGCCCTCCAACTATCTACAAACAACAAATCACGCCAATCCGTCACTCCATTTCAACGTGAAAGAAGGACAAACAAACACACTTTCACATTTATAATATTAGTCTGAATATTTGTGATATAAAATATGATCACCAATAACATATGAAAGATTCAAAATATACTATGTGAGATATGAAAAGAGGTAAATCCTGTATTTTATTGGCACGATAACGTTTTCTAAGTAATGCCATTATACCGGATTTAAAGGTATAAGAATCTATTCTTTACGTCCTCCGTGTAATATAAATTTATATACTTTGGAAAAATCTTAGTGCTTGCTGTGAGTTATACCTACAGGTTGTTGTTGTGAATTTAGTATTATTGTTATAGTGAATTTTGTTTTGAAATTCTATTTTATGATACATGTACAATGTACATACATAATAATATAGAAAAAAATGGCGCTCTTCTTATTAGAGTAATAATATTTTTTTATTTCATTGTTTTTATTATAGACTATAGTAGGTACATACAATCTCAATTTGTCAAAAAAATGGAAACTTTTACTCCTTTCTAAATATCTCCTAAATAGAACTTATATAGAGCTAAGTAATAAACGAATCAGATTTTGAGTGTGAAGGATCACTTAATAATAATTAATAAATACTTTTAACTTTTTATATATCACATGAAAAGGCTCTGATTTTTTTTATAATTTATACCTACTGACAGTTATAAAATAAAATGTTATTTTATTTCTCTAACTAATATCTGAAACTAGTCCACTACACCACCGAGATAGTATGATATCATAAAAGCATCATAACTGATTTAGGTCACGGCTGCCAAACTCACAGAGATTAGCCATCTGCGCAGGAGATATAGACACGCAGACACAATTGCACTCTCTATTCCTTTCACTCTCAAAGTCCGATGGGACAATACTTCGACACGACCGGTGCGACTTACGGCGTACGACCGACGGCTTAACGTGCTCTCCGAGGCATCGGGCTGCAACACTGCAAACTTCCCAATCCCGGGCTGCTACTGAGAATATCGTCACAGAAAAACTCAATACTTGGTCCTACTCGAGACTCGAAACCCGGCTATTCGGATGTATAAACGTACATGCTAGCCACTACACTACTGAATTCTTCGTAAGTACATGATAATAATGAAAGAGTATTTCTCAAGTTTCAATCTGCATTTTAAGATTATGGAACTTAGCTATTAAGAAATCGCATCACGTTCGTATATAGAGTGTACTCTGAAAGGAGAGGCGGTGTCATCTTTGGCATTACGGAAATTACCAGTAAAAGTGAATAGATAGACGGGTTTCAAGCAAGGCATTAGGTAACGTAAGTCGTTTGATGGCAGCTTATGGTTTGTTCAGTGTTCACGTTTCACTTATATTTGTACGCGTAGAATGAAATAATTATAATTAAAAAAGATATCACAGTTAATTGTTAATTTATGTATTCATTGCATTGCCCGCGGCTCCGCCCGCGTTCAGATGACCAAAAAACAAATTCTTAGGTTTAACATATTAGTATAATCTTACATTGCAGTTTTTGTATTTTTTCTCAGAAAGCAGATATTTTATCGCAATAAAAAGTATCCTATATGTAGACTCGGATAACCAGCTATCATCATACCAAATTTCATCAAAATACGTCCAGTGGTTTTTCCGTGATGCGGTAACAGACAGACTGACAGACAGACAGACAAATATTCTAAAAACTATAGATTCGGCCTCTGTATCGATAATAATGTCTATTTCAATAAGATTTTCCAAAAATATTTCAGGTACAGATTCGGCTTAGTTAGAATTTTATTATATGTATAGATGTCATTTCAACTGTTCAACATACTGTCATCTCCAAATTAGTTGACTCTAGCCGGATAAGCATAGGCAATTAGGCTAACAAGTAACTAATAAACAGAGACTGATTCCGTTAGCAAAATCTATCAATGTGAATATTATGTTTTTTAGAGAAACTCAAAAAGAGCTAATATACTAAATATGTTGTTCTTATTTGTATTAAAATAAATTGGTGCCACACATATTCAAAAAATATTACAAAATGATGACATTTTCCAAAAAAAGTGTTATATAAAGGTTATCAGGTATGTATAAAGGTTATTAAAAAACACACACAATAGTAAATTTAAAAAAAAAAATTATACGTAGCTTTCCAAAAATTAAGTAATAATACTAAGTAGACACACAAACGTAAATTGTGCAAAATTCTGTGAGATATATTATAATACACCATAAGATTTGCAAAATATCTAAGCGAAACCAGAGACCCCTTAAGGAATTCAGTCGGCTTTATACATGCTTCCTTCACTTTCGGACAATGTGGTCCCATGAGTGTCACCATTATGCTGATAATAACGTGCCAGAAGTCAGCCTAGACGAAATAACGATAGCTTTGAAACAACTTCAAAATATAAAACCTCTGGCGAGGACTGAATTACATCAGCGATCATAAAAGTTAATAGAACTTATACACTTAAATACACGAAAATTTAAAGATTTTTCACGCCACTTATCCATTAAAACTTGGCAGAAAATTAAAATACTTTTGTAATTAGAATACAAATAGCTCATGCATTATTGAACGGTTCTTATAAATATGGCTTCTGTCTTCGGTATTATGGAAATGAAATCTTATTTTCTTTTTATTGTTGATTTTGCAAGAATTTAATGGATAGGTATGATTTATTTTAAAATAAATTTAGAAATGTTTACATAGATATATTTATTTAAAAAAAAAAAAATCGAACGTTTATATGACTTGTCAAGACTATTTTAAGCTTTTAAAATCCGTATTAATTTCCGTATTTTAATATTATAAATGAGAAAGTTTGTGAGTATGGATGTTTGTTACTCTTTCACACCAGAACGGCTAAACGGATCTGGGTGAAATTTGGATAAAGAATATAATTTCGTGAATTGGCGAGTCCAGTCCCGCGAGTCTGGTATAGCTTTAGCGGTTATTTCGTTACTGCGCAGTATATAACATTTGCAAAAAAAATATCCAAAAAAACATATTTTTGGCAACTTGATTTTTATTTAATCTTTTAATTTAGTTTTCATACAATTCAAAAAAAAGAACCCCAGACGTTTTTGTCGGTTATAAAGTATTGCCAGACCTCTCCAAAGATTCATTTTTTTTATTCCAAAAAATATACTTTTGGCAATCTGAAATTTTAATCACGTATTTATTGAGTAATTCTTAATAATACTTGCAAATCGCCAGACGAATTTACCGGTTATAAACCATTCCCACACGTAAATAAAGTTTACAAATTAGTACTACAAAAAGTCTTATGCGTAGCCGTAGGTGCAAGAAAGATAGCTTATCGAGGCATGCCAACAGCTGATGGGGGCCTAAGGTCATCGTGCTGCCATTGGTTATCGAAAAACCGCACGATTCGAGTATGGTTCGGGCTCTGAGTTCACAACAGAGTATTTTAGAGTAGTTTATTAGGGTTCCGTACCCAAAGGGTAAAACGGCACCCTATTACTAAGACTACGCTGTCCGTCCGTCTGTCTATCTGTAATATGTCTATATTCAAAATACGTGTTAATTATCTATAATTTACTTAAAATTATTATCAACATAAATCTTACCAATAATAAATAAACCTGAATAAAACTATCTTTTCGGATTATTTCGCGGATTTATTTTGATTTTTGGTTGCCGACGTTTCAAATGCTTTACTGTCTGGTCGTTCGTCGTTAGGAATGGTCACGGGAGAGACTAAGGTTTTAGACATCTCAAAGACGTTATATTATACTTATCACATATAGTGTCTACCCTCAATTTTACAAAAATGATTTCAAAATTCAAAAATGGCGCCATAGTACCTTACTATAATTGTGGATTTTAATTCTGAACGTTTTAGTTTTTTTTAATAACTATTATAATTAAATACATACATATTTAGCCCTTTTCAACGTCCCACACCTGAACACGGCCCTTGCTGTAATACAAGGGAGGATTAAGCCATAGTCCACCAAGTGCAGATTGGTGGACTTCATAAGTCTTTCAAAAACTTGCTAGGTACTTTCAGACAAGCAGAATTCCTCACGATGTTTTCCTTCACTGTAAGTCGAGTGGCGATCATGTTAAAAATGACTCTCTTATAAAAATGACAAGAGGTGCGAGATCTGGGATTTAAACTTTGAAAATTTGAAGCTTGACTTGGTTTCCCAAAGCGATTTACCACAATGCTATCCCTGCCTCAATAATTTTTGTTTAATGACTGTTAATAAGAACTATTAACAGTTAGTCTAGTATTTAGCATTATAATTATAATTTTACACTACACTCATGACCCACATACAATATCATTACAATACTAGTTTACATTCAAGACCTCACACTATTAGCTCAAAATGTTAATTTTCCAACGAAAATTAGTACCTACCTACTAAATGTACTCATTCGCAAAATAATTGTTTCTACTGTCGAGTTTCTCACCGGTTCTTCTCAGCAGAACTGCCTTCCGAGCCAGTGGTAGATTCCTTACGGACTGACTACATGGAAATTTAATTTAAATTTAAAATATAAAATTGACCATTCAAAGGTGCTTGTAAAAGTATATTTGAATAAAATATATTTTCATTTGATCTATTTGAACTAATGATGTAAAGTAATTAGATATAGATTAGTAGGTATACACATCTCAAAAAAATTAATACCTCAAAACCAATTTAATAGTGATAATTTTTTAATAACAGGTAGTCTGCTAAAGACCAGGCTAATGTGATCCTTATATTGTATTGGAGCAAGTAAAACTGTAAGCTCAAATTATAGCTTTGGATCTGCTCGACCGTTAAATGTCAAAGTTAATTAAATTTTAAAATCAAAGTGTCTGAAAAATATAATCTAATTAAATTTCATTCAACCGTCCTTTAATAATGCGAGATGTCGACTTAAATCTTATAAGTACAGTCTATTGACTTCTTAGATCTTGAATATTCTACCAAGTTCATTATTTTTATAAATAAAAATTTACCTTTTTAGTGTCTCAGTATAGGCGAGTATTGGCAGAATTTGGGGCTATTTATAGGTAAAAATTTAAGGCCATATTTTAATTTTCTAAAATATTTTCTATGTTCAATCAATTGCCTTATAATAAAGCCAATTATGAAGAATTATAAAAAAACAACAAATAAAATTGAAATTTTTGTGTGCCTCGGTCCTGTTTTATTTATTTATGGTAAAAAAAAAATTATTTATAAGAAAAAAAGACCAGTAACTTAAACAGAGTAATTTATATTTTAACTGTTTTTGTGGTCACAATAACCTTATTCGCTTACACAAATTGTTACAAACAAATATATACATAAACAAAATATTTTATATAATAAATATATTTATGTTATTATCTCAATTTTGAATTTAATTTGATTTCGTTAAGCCGTTACACTGAGAGAAATAACAACACACTAGATCATAATCGCTTATACGAGTATGATATCCAGTTCTAATAATTATAATATCCTGTTCTATATAATAATGCTTACGTTTTAATCTTTGCAATACATTGTTTATAATAAAATCCTTTTTAGTCTTTATTTTTCTATCGTAGCTATATATACAATGCCATAAACATCGTGAGGAAATACATGTCTGAGAGAATCTAACAAGTTTTTGAAAGACATGTGAAGTCTGCCAACCCGCACTTGGCCAGCGTGGTGGACTATGGTCTGATCCCGCTCCCTCCTGAAAGCGTGGGCCAAGCAATGGGACGTTTTAAAGGGCTGTCTTTAGATCAGCAGAAGGAAAGAATTTAAGCTAGCCATCACTAAATTCGACCTACTTATATTGCAAGAAGTTTAGGATAAAATTAGTTTTTTTTACAATTAGACGAGGTTCTATGATACAAATACATACATAATACGTATTTAACTACAAGCTATACTCCTTATGGGATAGTCAAATAAGATAGAATGACGTAATATTTAGACATACAAGTCGATATCTTTTTTCATAGTCAATTACGTATTGGCTATAAATAACTAATATAAATATGTTGGGACATTAACACACAGCACCATCTAGTTCCATGGTAAGCTACGAGGCTTGTGTTATGGATACCAGATAGTTGATACACTACAAATATATAATTTTAAATACATACATAATATAAATATAAACACCCATGACTGAATTACAAACATTCATGCCCCCAGCGGGACTTGAACCCGCGACCGCTGACACAGAAAGTAGGTTCACTACAAACTGAGCTAAACATGTCGTCAAAATATAATAATGCTACATTTTCATTCGGAATAAGAATTATTTTCAAGAGATGGAATAGAAACTATATTAAAATTACGTCATTATTCCGGAGAATTTTTATTGTTTAATGAGTTTAGAACAATAGATGGATCAAAACTGATCAAATCATATAGTTTTCTATTTATGCGTTTTGTAACATTTTCATGGAAATTTTTTTTTATTTTCCTTAAATATACATTAAAAGTAGATAAATACATTAAAAATGTAAGCAATGTATCCTGTAGTTTTAAAGCGTCTGTTTTCAAACAATTTATGCATGGAGTGTCTATATTTAAGCCCAGCTACAAGTAACTAACTATGGATAAACGAGCTCGCCGGCTTTTTGAAGTACGAATATAAGATTTTGGAAGTACCTGTTAAAGCGAGCTTATTTTACCGGTTTTTGAATTATCTGACAAAATAAATTCATAAAGCTGTATAAATAAGAATATTTTCAACCATAGTTTCTTATTATATTATATTTGACTCAAAATTAAATAATTTAATTATATCTAGTATGAAACTTAATACTTTTTTCTGATTTTGATTACATTTTTGTTAACAAATAATTTAACTTTTCTGGCGTATTTTAAGAAATTTCCGCCATCCATTAAGCGGGAAAGTTAAATATGTCCAAATAATTCGTGAAATCTATAAAACCACTCTGTCGAAAGACGAAATCACTTTGTGTAATATTAGATTAGCCGGCATTGATTTTATTTTTTTAACCAGTATTTTTTAACATAATGTATGTATTTATGTATATACGGACTATCGATAAATGAATATAAACTACATTTATTTATTCTACATTTATTCTATTCCAATAGATTTTGCATTTACTGATAAAACTTGTCATTAAACGCTTCACATAGAATTAGTTTGCAAATGCAGCAAAAAGTGGCAATATTCTAATGCAACAACATTCAAACATCGAGTGTCCCATTGATTTCACTTTACACTCCAGCCTTTGTGAAAATAGTTGTAGAGTAGTGCAGAGCGTCGACGCTTCAATATTCATGAGGCGACTAACTGGTGCGTTGCCGCCGCCAGTGGGCTTAAAGCGGCCATTACTTTAATGCCAACGTTGTTTTCCTATTACGAGTTTGGAACATAGGAATTTTAGTTACAACAACCACATTTTGCGTATTTACATGGTTTTCGTACTTTATGGTGTGAGATAATAAGTTTTGTAAATAAATTGAAAGGTATTTTTCGTTATCTGAATCTGTTAAAAAGTGCAGATGTACTGCAAAACGTAAACATGTACTCAGTAGCAGCTTACTCTCGCTTCGCTTGGGTGCCTTTTTTTTAATTTTATGTAAAGGTTATGTGCTACTCGAGGTCATAATCTGTCTGTGTACTAAACTTCATTCAAATCCGTTCAGTCGGATATGAATGAATAACAATCATACACACATATTATTTATAACTAGCGACTCACCTTCGCGTCCCTAGGTTGATGCCCCTTAAAACCTTTCATCCCCACTTTCACTTCCTTAAGGGATGATTTCTGGGACAAAAATCCTATGTCCTTCCCAAGGGCTCAAATTATTTCCTAACCAAATTTTCATCTTAATCGGTTCAGTAGATCCAAAGATTACCCAGGACAACGTCACAAACTCACAAACTTTACCTCTTTATAATTTACTCTTTATAATTTGACGAAACGTTTGGCTCAGTTTGTAGCGTCCCTACATACTGTGCCAGCGGCCGTGGGTTCTAGTCCGTTTGGGGGCATTCATTTGTGTGATGACGAATGTTTATACTCCAGTCATGGGTGTTTATATTTATAATATGTATGTATTTAAAGTTATATATGTGCACTGTATCAACTATCTAGTATCCATAACACAGGCCTCGCAGCTTACCATGGAACTAGATGGTGCTGTGTGTTAATGTCCCAACACATATTTACTGATAAGATAACCTCAGTGCGCGAGCAATTTTTAATTATATTTTAATATTACAATGCTTCGCTCAGACTCGAAAATTAATCAAGAATATCGATATTTAATATAATATTCACGTAGATACTCGTACGTATTACTCGTAAGTTAACACTTTAGAATTTCTATTTTGAAATTTTAAAAGTTAAACGCAATAGACGTCAATGATTAGTACGATTTTGTTGAAAAATGTTTATTATAGGTAATGTTGTTTTGGATTCCTTACATTGTAATAAAATGAACGTACCTATCTAAGTATTGAATTCTAGATAACCGTCAACTCTGAAATACAATGCCCATACATTCTTGATATCAACTGATACAGAACAGAGTGAGTGCTCGGCTTGCATGTTTACAATCTCCTAGGAAAAGAAGGATTGGGAGCCTGTTATATTTGTAATCTTTAAATTTATTCGTCACATTATTTCATTTTAGACGAATTATTTAAAATGTAATATAATTTGTTTGTCTTTTTGTAGCTAGGGTCTCTTTTACAATTATCTAGTTATAAAATAACTAATTTAACTTATTACCATTAAAATACGTTAATTGGGTACCAGATATTTAAGATAGTTAAAGATATTTTATTTGTCTAAATATAAACACATTTATATTCATTTTTTGATTCCATTACCGTTCCGTATATAAGTTAAAAATAAACACTACAACCCTCGAGGATAAAGCTACTTCGGCAGCCGCTGCCAATGCAATATTTTCATGTGGCATCCCTAGGGATATTATCAGAATGTACACTGTACAGGTACAATTTTATAAAAGTAATGACTTAGTAAAATTTTCTTATTTAGAAAAAAAAATTGACGACGTCAAAACAAAATTTATTGTGTAATCAAAATTTATTTTAAAATATATCCGAGAATAACATTAAAAATTTAAGTAATAGTATAAAAAATGTTTTAGAAGACAAAAAAATCGAAAATGCATACTATAAGACTTCCGCGATACCATTCAGACGAAGAAAGACAATAGCATTCCCAAGGAGGGTTGACGTCAGGCAGGCGGCCGGTCGTAAGCTACTAAAGCTAACTAAGCTACTAAGTTTTACCTTGTTAATCATTAATAAAAAGGCATGGTGCACTTATATATGTATGTATGTATACATACATACATGTTTGAACTATAGAAAAATGTGTAGAATAATTTATACGATAAGTCATTTTATGTGCAATATCTCATGAATAAACAATCATCTAGAGCTCTACTTTTAATTAATGTTTGCTTCAATTATAATAAACGTAAGCATCATAAAAAAAATTCCTCTTCCCGTGTTATAACAGCAGTCCGGAAAATAATTAAGAAGTGCAAAGTGTTGTTTGTCATACGCAAATGTTTTTTATTCAAAATTATTTTTTCTTGTTTGTTATGTTTTTCTTGTGTAAGAATTTTTCACCATCTGCCGTAAAATATTATGACGTTTCTAATTATCGCTACACGATTACAATTTGTCATTTTCAGCGTAAGTATATGATGTATATGTAATTCATTTATTTTATTTATTGTTTTTACCAAAGTTTTTTATCTATACATATAATAAAATTGTAACTAAGCCGAATCAGTACAATAAATATTTTTTGGGAAATCCTATTGAAATAAACATTATTATCGATACAGAGGCCGAATCTATACTTTTTAGAATTTTGTCTGTCTGTCTGTTACCGCATTACAGAAAAACCAGTGGCGGGATTTTGATGAAAGGTTTGGTGATAGCTGGTTATACGGGTCAACATATAGGATACTTTTTACCCCGAGAAAATGTCTCATTTCTGAGAAAAAATGCAAAAACTGTAATTTAAGAGTAGGTAATATGTAAAACCTAAGAATTTGATTTTTGGTCACCTGAACGCGGGCGGAGCCGCGGGCAATGCTAGTTTATAATAAGGTTCAATTAGCATGGAATATTCGCGTTTGGATAAAAGTAGCACCCTGAGAAGAATAAGTTATCTTTATAAAAATAACATGAATTTACCCGTTTTTTTTTTGTGTCAGAAGGATGAATTCACTACGACACTTTCAAATTTACTTTTTACTTCGTTCTTCGTTTATCGCCAGTATCAAGACATTGCGTCTTGGGTGGCAGTGCTCGTTGCGCCTCATAAAGATCGACTCCCTAGGCCCCTTAGACAAATTGACTTTCTTCAATCGATACCGTTATTAGAAGCAGGAAGAGCATATTTTTCTATACATTTTTAATTTTCTATTAGTAACATCAGTTGTAGATTGTAGATCATCTTGCCTCTTCAATTCAATTTTATTGCTAATGGCTTCGTGTCTAAGGCTTCATGTCTTTGTCAACCAGTCCAGGGGGGACTGGTTGACAAATTGATTTAAGAATCTGTCTCCATACCGTGAGGTCATGGATTCGACTCTTCTCTAAAATGGCTATATATTGTACAGATCCTTACATACGTATTATGTGCATATAATCCTAGTATGTTTTAGAGTACCGGTAAAAATCGTTAAGCCCATCTCATATGAAAATCAAGATTTCTATTTTTAAGGTAAGATACAAGCCGCAATCAAACTTAAGGTTTAAATTTACATATTATACTAGAAGCCAAACTTTGATACCTCCATTATTTGTTTTCTATAAGTTCACAAAGCAATTCAATTTGTCACAACACAAGGAAAAGAATGGCTGCGTCGACGTATTGTTTCTGTAACAGATTTCACAAATTAATCGGATTTCTCAGTTTCCCTGAGCTCTGATCGAGTAAGGGTTTACATCCTTCCCGGTAACGCTTGAGGTAATTGCAATTACAACATTATAGCATTATTTAGCAAAACCAAGAATTAGTGAAACAATTTAACAATTAATAATATTTAACAATATACATAACATCAATAGAATAGAACCTTACTACTATATAAATGCGAATGTTTGTATGGATGTTTATTACACAATCACGCTAGAACGGCTAAACAGATCTGGATGAAATTTGGCACAGTGATAGATTATAGTCTGGAATAGCACTTAGGCTACTTTTTATCCTGAAAAAATGTATGATTCCCGTGGGACAGATTTGTGTTTCACATAAGACGAACCCGAGCGAAGCAAGGGTGAGACACTAGTATGTACATATATAATTCAGTTATTTTAGAATTATTTTTCTTGTTAACACGGGGAAAGGCTTCTAACACATCTTCCTTTTGTGTTCTTAAAAATATTCCAGCTTATGAGTACAATTTTGTAATCGCCTCACATCATTTGTCAATACATGCATGCATTTTGTATAATACAAAACAGTTATTTAAATATCTCGCACTTAAATATATATCTACAATTAACGTATATATTATATCTTTTCATTTTAAGAGAGAATCTTTGATAATATAATTTGCTATAATATACCCCTGATAAGGACTCACCAAGTATGTAGTCCCTATTTCAGAGAGCCGACGAACTCGTTTAACCATGCTTAGTTAGCTTGGCTTAAACATGGACGGTTTATGCATAAATTATTTCTAAAGAGACACTGTGTATAAATCTTGCTGCTATTTGCTCGAATTTATGGTACTTCTTGATAAAAACGCTAATGGAAACAACACGTTATGTGATGTTTGTATAAAAGAAAAATTAATTTACCTGCTAATTACGGCTTTATAAATAACATTCTCTTTGTAAACAGATCTCTAATTAGTGTTGATATTTTGTTTCAGAAGCTTAAAGAGATTGTTTATAATTCCATTTTGTGTTTAAAATATTCCCTGAAAATTCATTTGTTTTATTCAAATATATTTATGAAAGTACAAAATAATAAAACAAGCTGTTAAGATAATCAGATGAGAAGATTTTCTTAAAATTATCAGATGATGGAATTATACATATTTATTATGTTCATATTTATATAATATATTTAAACGAGCAATTCTTATACGGTCGCTAATTCGCACGCTAGGATATAAGCATCGTGGTCAAACGGCCAAGGCGCAAGTTTGACAACCACAAGTATCTGTTAGGGTTCGTATCCCCCCGGTCGGATACAAAGTTTTTACTTTTGTTTTTTTTTTTGTATTTATTCGAATTTTTAGTTTGTTTTAATTACTTCATATTAATAAGGGGTTTCTGTTAAGAAGTAATAATAGACTGGAGTTGCAAAATTAGAAGTGTTTCATCCACGTACCTCGGAGATTACGTAAAACCGTTGGTCCCGACGCTTGATTTCTCACAAGTCGTGTCGAATCCATCCCATTTGAATTTGATAGTGATAGGAATAGTGCACTTATATTTTCGCGCACAGTTGTGTCTTACAATATCTCCTGTGCAAACGGCCAGTTTCAGTGAGATTGACCGCCTTAGCGGAAATCTGTCATCGTTAATGATTCTTCTGAATTAGATACCCGAAAAATATTGTTCCCCATACAAACTAACTAGCAATTATGGTTTTTCATTCGATATACGAGTACATGAATTAAAACCCAATAGCATTTTTCGTTTTCTTACCTAAGATTTGAACTTCTGAACTAATTAATCACTTTACTTTTAAACACATTCCGTCTTCTCAGTCGAAAGAGTCTTTGGGGGAGGCCCCAAAGATTTCTATGACTGTAAGAACATATAAACTTTAATCAATTAGTGAAGTGTTAAAAATTATCTTGTTTTTAGCCGATAGAAATTTCTATAGAACCTAACATTGACAAAAATTATCGCCTTCTATTACAATTTTAGATATCGAATGCCACAGTATAAATGACTACAAAAAGGAAATTTGTATGAGATCAATAAAAATTAAGAACAAAATAAAAACGTATACAACCTTGAACCTTCATATATAACCTTTTTGGCGCTAGCCTTCTTTACATATGAAAAGTAAGCCTGTGCTATATTTTTTATAACTTTTTCTTTATTTTTTACTTTTGCTATCTTTTTCCAGGTTTTATTTTCGAGAAAATATTTAAAAAAAATTATGTGTTCCAAATTAGACAAGGAATCTGCTTTCTTCACCTTCAATCTCTTTACTGCTTAAAGAATCATCAAGAATCAAAATTCGCAGTTCTAAAAATACTCTTATTAAAACAACTATACGGAAATCAAAGATTAAACGGACGATACATGATGTTAATCGATATCCCTTACTAGTCTTAGTATTTCGTATATTCCTAATTATAAACAACTTTATCAGAATAAGAACAAAAGTCTAAAATTGGTAATTCAATTTACTTATTATACGTATGATGAGTAATTACGTATAAAAAAATACTACAGGAGGAAAAACGAAGGAAAATACATATTTAGAAATATTTTAGAATTTTTCGTTACACCTTTTGTAAGACAATGTTTTATACATGTTCTGTTAAAGGTACACGTGTACTTTATGAATAATTTACATGAAGTGGGACGTGAAATATACAGTTGTTTCGTCGAAAAGTAAATGTAAAAATGATTCAGAACTAGACGAGTAAACCCGCATGCATGAGGTATTGTATTATGTTTATACACAAAATCAAACTTCCGGTCAATGCATTTATCAAATCTTCTCTTTTCAAAGAAAATTAAGAACTTCTTTCTGGAAAAAAGAGAGACCAGTGTTAATGTACATAGTATAAAATAATAATATAATATAATTAATTACATATATATCGATGTACATAATATAATTAAATCAGAAAAATAAAAAAGAAGCTTAAATCTGTAATGGAAAAATTACCTTCCTATTATTATTTAGTTCGAAAGGAAAGATATAGGATCCAGCGAACGGGGTCACTTGTAATTATAGGGCAACATTGTACAGCGACACTCCTAATTGCTGTCGAAACGAAATGCTAATGACAGTATTTACACACCCAGTTTGTCACCTTATCAATCCTTTGCTTTTCGGATTCCTTTTGAAAGTTTACCACATGAATAGAATTATGTTTCAATGCTTAGTTTTTGTCCCATATTTTTTTTTAAATTATACATATACAATACTAGCATTGCCCGCGGCTCCGCCCGCGGTCATATGACCACAACCAAATTCTTAGGTTTTATATATTAGTATACTCGTATTAGTATATTAGTTGACCCGGATAACCAGCTATCACCATACCAAATTTCATCAAAATCCGTCCAGTAGTTTTTCTGTGATGCGGTAACAGACAGACAAAAATTCTAAAAACTATAGATTCGGCTTCTGTATCGATAATATTGTCTATTTCAATAAAATTTTTCAAAAAATATTTAATGTACAGATTTGACTTAGTTAGAATTTTATTATAATATGTATAGATTTATCACTAAAACGCCGTGTCAATATTCATAAAAATGTGAAAGCAACTTCGTTTGTCTGTTCGTTACATTTCCACGCTTAAATTTTTTCTGGAATTTCAATGACTTTTAAGTGAAGCCACAAAAACTTGTATGTTATAATGGTGATAATTTACTTATTTATTTAAATTTATAACAACGTATCTAAACGCCTTTGTTATTTATAGACTTTTTTAATCTAATATTCAGTTAGATAAAATTTCCAATTCCTTCAAACTATATTAAACATAGTAAGTGATACATTGTCATTACTTTATTCGTTTTTTTTTATTTTACTGTGTAATGTTTTTGGTAATATAATGGGAATTGTAAATTATGAAAGATTTCTTTCGACACCTCATGTGATAAATTATCTATGCAAAGTATTTGTCTTGAATGTAAAATTTTAGCCCAAAACGATCTTTATTAACAGATTATAAAACAGCTAAGTAATTCCATTAAGTGTTCTCCGTTTTTATGTGGAACATTAAACAGTTTCTTATATGTCAAAATTGTTTAAATTTGTAAAAATAACAGTTTGGCTTCGCTCGGGTGGGTCTTTTCTATTTATAATACCGTAAACACACAGCGCCATCTTTTAAAAAATTTAATTACTGAAAATATTGTGGCCTATATGTTGTTTCTTCTGTATTTCATCCAAATTCATTAAGCGTGAAGGAGTTTCAGTATTTCATCAAGGCCATACATACAAACTTAAAATAACTGCCTCGGTGGTGTAGTGGCTAGCATGTACGGCTGCACACCCGGAGGTCTTGGGTTCGAGTACCGGGTCGGGCCAAGTTTAGTTATTGAGTCTTTCTGTATAGTAAGCCTCAGTAATAGCCTGGACTTGGGAAGTTGGCGGTGTTTCAACCCCGTGCCTCGGAGAGCACGTAAAGCTGTCGATCCTGCGCCTTAACTCTCACTGGTCGTGTCGAGTGGTCGTCCCACCAGAGTATGAGAGTGACAGGAATAGAGAGTGCACTTGTGTCTGCGCGTAAACTTGAGCACTATAATATCTCCTGCGCAGTTGGCTACTCTCAATGAGATTGGCCGCCGTAGCCGGAATCGGTCAGGAGAACATCACATACAGACACACAAACTTTCGTATTTTTAAAAGTACAATAATGCTTATCTCAAAATACAAAATTATTATTAATTGTTGTCCTGCTAAAGCCCAAACACAATATAAAAAAAAATCAAGTTATTTCCTATTCAGCGTATACGAAGTAGCGAAAATTACTTTATCACTAATAATAATATCTGAAAATTTTAAAGCGACAGTATGAAAATTGCACGCTAAGGGTGCGTCAGTGCCTTTATTCACGTAGAGTTGTTTGTTAACGCATCCTTTTAATAACCCTCGAGTCAGTGTCGAGAAAAAAGTGTTTTTTCATTTCTTTTATATAGTTGAGTCGCTATCTCCACGCGCAGTCGTGAAGTGGTCTTAGCAGTATAATGCAGGTCTGAAACAACAAGATATGAAGGATTTTACATTTTAAAGAGGAAACTTTTTGTAACTGCACCGCGAGATTCTGAAATTCAAATATACTGCGAAAATCTTTATTTAAAGTATACTTTGAACATTGGTACAAAGTTAAGGTATTTTAAAGTTTAAACGTTGTTTAAATTTTTCATTGTAGTTAAAGCACTTCTGAATATGCTTTTTATGAAAATTCTATTATATTGTTATTGATAATAATTAATTTATTCTTGTTTATATGACGAAATTTTTTAAAGTTTATAGATATAGTTAGATTGAATTTCACTTTATAATTTTAATCAGGCTAAATATGTTGAACAAACACAATAATGTTGAGTTTTATAATAATAACACATAAATAATCAATACTATTACAACCTTAAAATATGTTATTTACATCTACATAAAACGCTACATTTGTAAGAAGAGAAAATTTAAAGTTACCACACTAACAAGAACGTACTCACTTGACACTTTCGAGTGACACCGGGAAAAGAATAAGAGCGAACCGTCTTGTTTGCAACAAACTGGACTGAAGAGAGACGTGTTATTAAATACAAATACTGTTTTTAGAAGCTAGTTTTATTTTTGAACACCACTAAGCAATTAGTAAAAGGGCAGTGGTTTTATTATATTATATAATTGCTTGTATTCAGCCTTTTTTAATGTCCCACTGCTGGGCACGGGCCTCCCTTCAGTACGAGGGGGATCAGGCCATAGTCCACTACGCTGGCCAAGTGCGGGTTGGCGGACTTCACATGTTTTTCGAAAACTTGCTAAGTTCTCTAAGACATGCAGGTTTCCTCACGATGTTTTCCTTCACCGTTAAGACAAATGGTAATCATGTTGAAAATGATTCGCACATGAAAATATCAGAGGTGCGAGACCAGGGATTTGAACTCGCTTCACTCGGTTTCCCAAGCGAGCGCGTTACATCTGGGCTACCACTGCCTACTGCATTTAAAGTTAAAATCAACACTATCGTTACCTTTATAAATAAAAAATATCAATCTGAATTTCTATTATTTCGAACCACACCGTATGACCTAACTACATCTAGTGATCTATTATGTTTACTTTTGTTGTTAGATTTTATTTTGTTAATTACAAGATCCCACGATGATGGTAGTACCCAGCCATCTTCCCTATTGAAGTTTGGATGTTTTTTTAATTTCAATAGTTTCACGAATCATCTTGGGGCGATAACAGTTCTGATGATGTGAATGACGATTATTATATTTGAATGTGTCGCACTTATTTAAAGTGTTAATGCAATCGTTGAAATCACATGGTGTCAATACTATCTTAATACTAAGACTTTGAGAGTTAAACGGTATCTACACAAATTTGTACACTGTACACTTCAATAACTTATAGGTGATGCCTATGAGGTAGCCCGTTCTTTCGTAATTAGTATATAATAAATTCTTGAAATTCATATCTTTCTGTCCCGCTCTCCACCCATTTTATAAAAATATAGATATTCGTATATATTTAAAAAAAATATATTATTCCTAATAGGGGCTAAGTGCATTTTGCATAAGAAGGTTAAATTTACATTTAAATAGCATACATATTGTACTATCTTGAAATATTTTATATGGAAAATGCGATTTTGATAAACGGAAACATCCAACATAGAATAAATTCTTTCATCGCTATCGTGGCGTAGCGCTTCTCATCATAAAGTACATTCTCTGCAATAGCTCGCCAACAAACGAATACGAAAATTTCCAACGTTACTGCAAATGTAAAGAAATTTTGCTATAATAGGAAAATTTCTTACAGATAAATAGCAGGTAGCAGTTGCTTTGGACTTAATGTATACTGTTTTTAAGTTAGAACATGTTTCATATAAATATGAATTTACAATTTTGTGCAAACTTTGGAGATGATTTTTTATAAAATGTTTAAATATCACACTTGTCTTATAATTATATCAAAATGCAGATTTTATAGAATCTTCTAAGATCAATAATACTAAAATGAGAATAATATTAAATTCCATACAAAGTTGATCCCGTATGATAATATCCCGTAGACCCGTAAAAATCCCGTAGAATTTAGTAGGTAAATTATCTTAATGTATGTTTTATCAATTGTATGGAATAAAGGAATGTGAAAAAAAATTAAATCAACCCCCTTTAATATAGAGAGTTTAACAAATGATGAGGATTTGGAAGAAAAGTTAATTAAATATTGAATACAAATTTCCCAAATAAATATTGTATCTTACAATTAACGAACAACATGAAATCACCACAACTCCACTTTGTTTACCCGTTTTTTCATAAATAGGTAAGCTTTTAATAAGCCATATAAATCCAATTTTTCTTACTTTGAAAATTGAAAGAATGTTCTTTGAGTGAAACTTGATATCTTGAATATTTGAGATACTTTTCTTCCACGTTCCGTTCGTTTGTTCAAGCTGTTACTTTGTTGTTTGTTGTTGGTAAAGAATAATAGCGAAAACGCGCTAATTTATTTGTACAAAAGTCCATGAATTATTTTTTTTAATAGTAACATGTCTTTATAAAGTTAAACGAATGGATGTTCTGTAAACTAAGTCGGTGAATTTAAGCCAAGCAATGTGAATGCTTATAGATTTTATTTTATTTATTTGGATCTACAAACAATGTTCACAAAAAGCTAGTATCTTAACAACTAATATAGTTAAATAATTATTAATATTTATTACACCAGCATCGTTGACCACAGGTTACTAACTGGTCTTGAGAAGTGGAAATGAGTATTCAGTAGAAGTAAAAAAAAAAGAAGTTTTTTAAAGTGTTTCATGTTTGTATTCATCAAATCGATAGAACAAAAGTATGTATTGTATTTACAATTTTAACACCAGTATAATATCGGGAAATGCCGTTACTAAGTTATTATAGGAAAAAATGTTATGATAATATCTTATTGTTTTATTTTAAATTTTAATAAGTTTATTTTAAGTAAGGCAATGAGATTTGTACTCATTAAGATGATCATAAAAATGCACTCTCTTCTATTTTAATTTTCAGTTCAGTTTAATAGGAATGCAACACGATCGGTGAGAAGTCAGAAACAGGTATTTTGGCTTTACGTGCTCTTTGAGGATCGGGAATGTAGCGCCGCTAAATTCCCAACTTCGGATGCTATTATGTACTACTTCGTCATAAAAATCCAATAAAAATTCTTAGTTCGATTTAGAAATCGAATCCAGAACTTCAGAATCTTCGGTACCTATCTATGACTTTACATAATAAATATTACACTAACGACTGATACGAAAGTTAATATTATATAAGGTTAATTGAATAAAGTAAATTTTCATTTTCAATAAAAAACAATTAAGTTAAAAACAATAGAAAAAGTAAAACTTATAGGTACATCATTTTATTAAAAACTCCTTTAGCAAATTATCACAAAAAAAACACGAGCCATTACACAACTAGACATGAAAAAATAAGTAGCGGCACTGATCAAGACTTATTTGAGGTATTTATTGGAAGTAATTAGTAAAAGGCGGCTAAAGAAAAACTTATGGCAAACGGGAAGCTGTGATAGATAATAGAAAATCCCATTAATCAAAATAACATATGAGGAAGATAATATGTCATACTGTAGACATCGTTCAATATTCATTCTGCCCTTTGTTACTGTCAATTATTTGATACTAGGTACGTTTTAACGGTTAGTATGTAATAGATAGACTATATTATTATTAAAAATGTGAAAGGGTGTTCATTTGTTTGTTTGTCCTCCTTCATCTCAAAAAGCATAACAGATAGTTACAGAGTGTGATTGTGACGGGTTGCAGAGAAACAAAGGTTTTTTACCGCGTAAGAAATATAAAATTTGGATAATCTAACCCTAATATTTAAAATTTTCTATGTATGTATACTAAATTATTTTTTACACCATGATACCCTTAGAAATTATGAATATAAAGGCATTTAAAATGCAAAGTGATGGCGGGTAACTAGTTTATATATACATACATGTATTTAGCCCATTTAACTGCTCCAACTGCAGGGCACGGGCCTCCCTTTAATACGAGGGGGATCAGGTCATAGTCCACCACGCTGGCCAAGTCCGAGTTGTTAAACTTCACATATCTTACTCACGATGTTTTCCTTCACCGTAAGGCAAGTGGTAATCGTGGCCCAGTAGTTGAGAAACCAAGCAAGTGCATTACAATTGGGCTTCCACTCTTGCATATTATATACACAATATTTAGATATAAAGTAATTAATTATTAGCTATTTGGTACTAATATAAAATAAATAACATTCCAAAAATTGTAATTACATACGTTTGTAATTAAAATATGCTTAGGAGACTTGAAATACAATACAATCTACAAAACAATTCTATGTTATTTTTTTTTTGTTTTACCTACAATATTACATTTATTTCATCTAAGCATGACGAGAGTAAAAAGCTTAGTCTACCCACTAAAAGACATCTCAAGGCCGTTGTTTAATCTTGGTAAATAAGCATTAATAATCAAAATTAATTTAAATTCATCAAAACAAACATCACGTTTTCAGAAATATCAGGTTTTAAGTAAACAACGAATAAGGAAGTAGGTAAGAGTCAATTTTAAAGGGAGTTTGTTACGTGACGCTTTTGTGTTGGTTATGTGAGTAAATGGGATTGCTCATTAATTCTTAGTTCTTCCCAATTGTTATGACTACGTAACGTAATTAAGTGTGAATTTTATATGTCGGAGGAGGATTTAGTTGAAATAAATTATAATTTAATGTAAAACCTTATTTTTGTTTAAAGTTACTATGTTATTTCATCAAACCAAATTGAGAATTGGCTATGTCTCGGGTGGAGTCGAGGCACCATCATAGATTTAGAGCTATGTGGCTTGGTAATATTCGTAGATCGTGGAGGATCATTGGAGTGTTGTGTGTTGCAGTCAGATCGGTTTCGAGAACCTACTGCTCAATAAAACTATTAGAATTATCGTTTCAAAATTATAACATTGTGATTTCCCTTAATAAATTTTATTGAGCATTGAATACTTTATTTTGTATCCAAATTGAACTCTGAAAACGCCTACAAGATTTATAGCCACTAATGCTGACGTCGGTAGAATATGGGTACACCGATATAATATATGTAATTATACATTTTTTTCTATAAAAAATCTTTATTTTGCGAGTTCTTTTAATTTTTTTCTATCTATCGGTATACATATATGGGTTTGGTTTTAGTTTGGAACAGTTTAAAAACATTAAGTTTCAATCTTAATACGCACATTATATTAATGCGATTACAAGAAAACATCTGAAAGTAAAAAAAAATAAAATTATTCTAAAGAAAAGTTAAAGAGAGAGAAAACATAGAGTTCAATTTAGAAAGTTATTTTGAAAATATACATACGGCATGTAATATAGCTGTGATGAAAGTTTTACAATGGAGCAGTATACGACGAAGTATCAGGAGTTAATAATTTAGTTGCTGCCTCAGGGAAGGTCACATCCTCCCTTTGCGGAGCGTCCCATATAATTTCCATATACACGGAAGCTACAGGTCTCCCTAAGTAACAAATGTCAACGTTGTTTGGACTATACCGAACCTAACGCAAATAAACACCCAAGACATATTTACATTTAAAATTTATATACTTTGCATGCTTAAAAAATGATATTGTATCTTAGAAAATTAAATTGTCTGTCTGTTGTTTTAAAAAAGTTTCTTTCTCTGTGATGTCTGTTATTTTAAATTATCCCCTTACGCTGTATGACTAACAAATCCGCTAAAATTCGGATACAAGATTCAGTCGAGAATACCATAAGCTATTTCTTATGCTATATAAGATAAAGTTCATACTAGATAAATAATGGACGTAAAATAACTGAACTTTGTGCTAATATATAATACTAAGGAGTTTGTTTGTTACTAGGCCAATTTGAAAAAATTTTTTTGCATTTTATAACGTCCGGTTTACGTTTTGAAGTTTAGTGTAGATTTCTCAAAGATGAGATATTTTCCTGCAGTAAAAAGTATTCTATATGTTGACTCGGATAACCAGATGTTCAGTGGTTTTCTCGTGGAGCATTCCCAGACAAAAAGATAGACAGACAGACAAAAATTCTGAAAACTATACATATAGATTCGGCCTTTGTATCTATAATAATGGCTATTCCCAAAAAATTTCGCAAAAAACATTTAATGAACAGATTACACTCCGTAAGATTTTTATTATATGTATAGAGTTATAGAGGAATGTTACACTTCTGCCCTTAGGAGCGGAGAAATGATACATACATAAATAACTATATACCGTTACAGTGACTTTAACTAAGTCGTCGGTTCACCTTAAGGGAGCCGTGCTCATGCCTTCCAGTAGTTGATTATTACTGATTATAATTAGCTGGTAGAAGATTTAGCCCAAACCAATCAGGATACTTTATCAACATACTCATATGAAGAATTTCTGTGTTTACATAATATGTATGTTAGATAACAGATTATACTTTATTACACCTGAGAATTGCCAAGGTGCAAGCTTGCTTAACATTGAAGTCAAACGAAAGAGATGTTCTTTTTATACAATACTAGCAGAACTTGCGGCTTCGCTTGCGCTAAAATTACAAAAAAGAACTCTAAAAAGGTAGATTTCATACAAACTTTTATCCCATATTTTACCCCCTTATGGTTTCGAAAAATGCTAAAATACGTATTTATTTAATTTTATTGAAGAGCATTAATACCAAGTTTCAAGTAATTCTTATAAATATTTTTTTAGGTTGTATTCCCGTAGGAATGAGATATTCTCTCGCAGTAAAAAGTAGCCTACGTCACTCTCCAGCCCTCCAACAATCTCCACACAAAAAAATAGGCCAATTCGTCACTCCGTTTCGACGTGAAAGAAGGACAAACAAACAAACAAACAAACACACTTTCACATTTATGATATTAAGTATGGAAATGGATATTACTTTATAAACTTTACTTTATTATAAATGTACAAACAATTCTTTTCGTTTTTTTACAGCACAATTCAATTCTGTTATTCTTCGATCAAAACGGTATAATCCTCTAAAATAGATACTAAAAAGAAAACAATATAATATTTATATCAGTAGTTTGAATACTTATTTATTTCAAAGTACCGGCATTAAATAAGCTCCTCGTTATTTTCGAGGGCTCAAAATAAAAAAAAAAACCTGATTGACATTTACAATTCGAGTCCCGGTCTTAATAAAAATATGACTTTGTTTAATATTTTTCCGTAATTTATACAATTTGGGTCAAATTAAGAAAATAATTATGTTAAAAAGAAGTACGGTCTACTTATTTTAGTTTGAATTTCCGAGAGCGGAATATTTGGCCCGGGGATTTGTTACATTGTGGATTAATGATTTCACTTAAAAAAAGATAAATTAAGTCACGAGTATTTTAATTATGTCTTTGACCTTTATTTATAAGGTATATTAAATATAGATATAATAAAAATATAATAACAGATAATATTTCTTTCATTAAAGATTTTTTATTGAACAATAACATACATATTAAAAACAGTTAGATCGTAAGTAGCTGTATTAGTATAAACTGTGTCGCAGTTATTTTTGCCCACCTAGAGACAATAAGGGCAGTTATGTTCTAAGGTTAGTACAAATACATTTTAGGGTGTATTAGCAGAATTAGTTACTATTATAACTATGTTAGTTTAGTTTAAGCTTATATTTATAATTTATACGAATCCTTAGCTTTTTTTTATTTCAATTTCAATTCCATTTCATGCTATCTTCATTTTCCATAAAAAAATAACAAAAAGAACATTAGACTAAATATTTATCGAAGTACGTAAACCTAACAAAAATAAAATAATTTGAACGTGGTCAGGAAATAGAAAGGATGGTCGGAAACTGAAATTTATGTACATATATGGCTGGGAAAGGTTTAGCTTTATAATATAAATTATATTCCGGTCTGACAGCTTTGTTGGTCTAGGACTAGCATGTATGGTTGTTGATTCAGAGGTCCTAGGTTTGAGTACCTGCTATGGCTAAGTTTAGTTACGAAGTTTTTCTAACAAGATATCAGTAGCAAGCTAGAATATGGAAGTTGACGGTGTTCAATCTCCGAGATTAGGAGAGAATGTAATGTTACTTAAATTCTCACCTGTTCTGCCAGATTGCCATCCCATTGGATATTTAGGGTTAAAAAAACTTCTCATATACTTGTGCAAAAAAATATCTTTCATCAATGGTTAGTAAGAAACCAGAATATTATGTCTGCTGGGCACGGGCTTCCCTTCATATTTTTAAAAAAAATTTTGGGTTCCCTCAGACACACTGGTTTCCTGACGATATGTAGGATAAGTGGTCATTATGTTAAAAGTTATTTTTACATATTTTTAAAATTTGATTTTTAATTTTTAACATACAAACATTCTCTACGATTGTATTGTAGAAATATAATGGGCTTAATAGTGGCTGTGCTAAAGTTCATATTATTTACTAGTTTTTGCCGAGCTGCTAACTCTATATCTATACATATAATAAAATTGTAACCAAATCGAATCGTACACTAAATATTTTTTCCAAAATCTCATTGAAATAGACATTATTATCGATGCAGAGGCCAAATCTATAGTTTTTAGAATTTTTGTCTGTCTGTCTGGCTGTTATCGTATCACGAGAAAACCACTGGACAGATTTTGATGTTTGGTATAATGATAGCTGGTTATCCGGGTCAACATATAGGATACTTTTCCTGCGGAAAAATATCTCATTTCTGAAAAAATATTATAAAACTGCAATGTAAGAGTTACAGTAGTATGTAAAACCTAAGAATTTGATTTTTGGTCATCTGAACGCGGGTGGAGCCGCGGGCAATGCTAGTGCTTAATTTATCAAGTCGATCTGTTGCTTTGTATAGGACAATATCAATTATACAAAGTATATCAAATACAAAGTGTATTTGATGAGACGTTTATAGCATTATTCTCTCCACGACGGCGGACACGCCGGCGTGTCAGTTAACAATAGGTTTCTTAGAATTTTAATTAATTTCTTAGAAATTTACCTGAAGGTAAGGAGGTAGGTTCAAATATATTAGCAGGTAAAATATAAATAAATTATAAAGTAATTATATAATAATGATTACAAAATACATCATATTATTTCAATAGTTTCATTATTCTCAGAAGAAATGTAGCTGTAATAATAATTTTCTCAGATCCGCTCCCACAGGACACAACTTTAATATACTATAATGGACTCGTTAGCAGGAAAATGATGTTTTTTCTGGAATAAGATTTTAATTTACAATTAAATTTATGTTGAAAGCTATTTTAATATTTTTTGTTTTCTCTATAATTACTTGCTTATTACGGTTGTAATATTATTATTTTTTTCAGCTTTTCTTCATAATGTAATACTTATTAACCTAAGCATATTTTATATTATTTTATACGCAAGGAATGTATAGTAAATATAGATAACTAGCATTGCCCGCAGCTCCGCCCGCGTTCTGATGACTAAAAACCAAATTCTTAGGTTTTACATATTAGTATACTCTTAAAATGTACTTTTTGTATTTTTTCTCAGAAATGAGTTATTTTCCCGCGGTAAAAAATATTCTATATGTTGACCCGGATATCCAGCGATCATCATACCGAATTTCATCAAAATCTGTCCAGTGGTTTTCTCACGATGCGGTAACAGACAGACAGACAGACAAAAATTCTAAAAATTATATATTCGGACTCTGTATCGATAATAATGTCTATTTCAATTAGATTTTCCAGAAAATATTTAATGTACAGATTCGACTTAGTTACAATTTCATTTATATATATATATATATATATATATATATATATATATATATATATATATATATATATATATATATATATATATATATATATATATATATATATATATATATACTTTGTATGGCACCTTCTTATAACAGATAAAAATAAATACATAAAAACAAAAATATAATTAATAATACAATAGTTGACTTTTTTAGAGCTTGAGTTCTTGAACTTTAGAAAGTTTTATATCTAATGTCTAAATAAATATAATCCCACTGAGAAAATTCTTCTCGATCTTTTTCGTGGAAAAAAAAAAACTTTTTTCCAAGACAATTTCTGGAGATATCTTTTAGTTTTTATGTCTTTTTAAAAGAATATTAGTGTATAGCACAAATTATAAAATTGGAGATTTTCACAATAAACTCACATTAAAACTATTAAAAATTATAAGGAGGGAATTTTTTAATGAATAGTGAAATTCCAATTTAGACGCAAAAAACCTTTTTATTAAACGAGACCTAGTAAATTATAATAAATTCATATCACAATTTTTAACTTTTATATATTTTTTTAATTTTATTATTAATTATAATAATAAAAAAAATATAATTAATTAAATTATTTTTTAAAAATTGCTCCAGGGATTGATATGAAGGAAAAGTATAAGCGGTCGTTTGTTTGTATAATGTACTTTTAATCTATACATGCAATAAAAGTCTAAGTCGAATCTGTACATTTATTTTTTGGAAAATCTTATTGAAATAGACATTATTATCGATGTAGAGGCCGAATCTATAGTTTTTAGAATTTTTGTCTGTCTGCCTGTCTGTTACCGCATCACAGAAAAAGTACAAGTGGGATTTTGATGAAATTTGGTATGGTGATAGCCGGTTATCCGGGTCAACATATAGGATACTTTTTACCACGGGAAAATATCTCGTTTCTGAGAAAAAATACAAAACTGGTTAGAATAAAACCACGATGATACTATATATATTTTAGCAAGGTAACTTACTAAATAAGGCCAAAACTATTAAAAATGGCTTATCTTGAAAAAAATAACAATAGCTCAATTTTATTTGGTTTTTGGTCATCTGAACGCAGGCGGAGCCGTGGGCAATGCTAGTTAACCTACATATTAAAAAAAATACTTATAAATAATAAATTTCTAAGCTATTATTTATTTAAAAATTGTATTTTTTTTTTTGGATATTCGCTGTCTCCATTTCACAGTTCTTTTTTAACATAAAAATTAAATAAAATACTCTAAGTACTTTAATATTTAAATATCCTGAATCAATACTTGACATTGGCGGAATTCAGCTACAAAACTAGAAAGTATGGCATAACTAAAAGAAGAAAAACAATAAAAGTGGACTCCAGCACTAATTAGGTTGATATTGTTGGTTATTGTTGATAGGAAATTTAATAGAAATAACTAATACATAAGTTCTAAGCAAGTGAACACTACAATGGTAATGAAAATATTGATTGTATCAGAAACAACATTGTTTGCTTATATTTGAACCGCTATGAGATACTGCAATATATAGCTAGCTTGGCACTTTGATACTCATGAAATATTTTCAACTTTACTTTCCAGAATGTGCGAACCAAAATTACAGGCATAAAATTATACAGTCATAGCAATGCAATGTGAAATTTTATTAGATACCGTATTTCCTTTATTGTAAGATAATTTTGTTACTTAAAAGTTCAAACAGTTGGTTTATCAAACTACATATTCTATAGGTACATATCGCCGTCTCCGGAGAATAAAATGATAACTGCCAAAACACAATTTTACTTTAATTTAATTTAATTTTTATTTTAATTTTAACCTAAGCAATAGATGTAGAGATAAAAAAGCTCAATGATAGCTAATTTTTTAACTTTTAGAATGTTTTAATATATGTTATACTACTCCGGGGACGGCGATATATGGGTAAGTTAGTATATATTTGGTACACCTTTACGCTGAATACGGAACGAACTAAATTGATTTGGAAAAAATATTTTCTTAGATTTACGCGAATATTTTACAGCAATCATGATTGCTGTAAAGCATTCGAAACGTCCTAAATCAAAATAAATTCGCGAAAAAATCCTAAAAGATAGTATTATTTAGAAAGATTTGGATAAAATTTAGTATATTGATAGATTATGAGCTGGAATAATATTTTTATTTGCTATTGTTAGTAATAAAATTTGCTAAAAAATGGCATTATCTATAATTAAGGCATCTGTGAGTGGACTCTACCATAGCGAGAGTAAGTAGCTAATTATTATTTAGAACGAATCTATCACATTTTTTTCTCAATATTATAAATATTGCATGTAACATAATTTGTTTTCCTGATAAACAAATTAATGAGACGGGCTTGGGTTCCAAGAGCGGAAGTAAGTAAAAGTTTGTTATATTAAATAACCAATTCAAATATTTCTATTGTTAACTGAAATGCAGTGCCTCATGTGTTACCAATTCACGATGGTTTATACGAACGGTTATCAGTCAGTCCATGAGAGATACTAGATTATTTTCAATTTTAATTTTCTCACGTTCTATTTCTTTACACTTTCCTTCCAACGTTCGCTTAACTACGACGTCCCACTGATCACTTTGACCAAATGTTGGACTTATATATGCTTAACGAGATGAGCATTCTTATAGTACGAGAACTAACAAAAAATACTTCCAATTTGCAATTTTGTTGTGTTTCTAACAAAGCATATCCCTTTCAACATATTACTCACTGTAAGTTCCTGTAATTCTTTACAGCAAGAATCTTGGATAAATATAAAAAATATGTTACTTTGCTGGGTATTTAAAAGTGTTATATTGTATTTTGTTATAGCATGTGTAAAACTAAAATACATGAGTCTCATTGTATGGATAATCTAACAATATCTCTTCACTCAGTAGCTAAGCGGGTCTATTTATCTCGGCAAGTGCATGGCTATTTGTCTATCTTATCGGCCGTGGTCACGTCGAGGTACTAAGCTTGTTGTAGCAGAAGTTGCATAGAACTCAACATAATATTTTATATTACACTGAAAATGACATAATTATATTTATGTACTGTAAGAATTATCGATACTGATACTATATATGTAAATGTGGTATTTATTATATATACTAATATTATAAATGTGAAAGTGTGTTTGTTTGTTTATCTCATTCCCATGGGAAAACACGTTATAATACAACTTGAAAAAATATTTATGATCAGAATTACTTGAAACTTGTGCTAGTCAATAAAAATAAATAAATACTTGTTTTAGCATTATTCGGAATTCATCCCCTAAGGGCGGCAAATAGGGGATGAAAGTTTATATGAAAACTAAGTTTTTAGAGTTTTTTTATAGTTTTAGCGGAAGCGAAGCCGCGAGTTATGCTAGTATATTATATTACACTTAAAATGACATCATTATATGTATGTACTGTAAGAACTATCGATACTGATACTGTATATGTAAATGTGGTATTTATTATATATGCATTTGTGAGTCCGACTTTGACGTACAGACAGAGCAATAAGTCACAGTATACTCGTAATACTTCATGTAATGCAATTTTTTATAATTTATAATTATAATATTATTTTTGTAAAAGCAATTGTAGAGTTTGTCACCGAATCTTCCTACGAGATGTGTCTCCTGAGCCGTTCGCAACTTTCTCACAGACTTAAAATGCTATCATTTAATTTTACATATTATTAGCAATACGAATGTGTTTGTAAAAAAAATCTTGCAAAAAGGGTTATTTCAAATAAATAAATAAATAAATATGTTAGGACATTAACACACAGCACCATCTAGTTCCATGGTAAGCTACGAGGCCTGTGCTATGGATACCAGATAATTGATACACTACACGTATATAACTTTAAATATATACATATTATAAATATAAACATCCATGACTGGAGTACAAACATTCGTGCTCATCACACAAATGAATGCCCCCAGCGGGACTCGAACCCGCGACCGCTGGCACAGCAAGTAGGGTCACTACAAACTGAGCCAAACGTTTCGTCAAATGTGTCGTGTTACAGAAAAATGATCATCACTTAAACACATTGTTTAATAAGAATTAGCTCTATTCATTTGGATTTTGTGAAATGTGCGACCTAATAATCTTTGACATGTAATCGTTTAATAAACTAAAACTTATAGAACTAATATGAATGTTTTGTCAACAGCGTTTAAACATCAAGTGAACCAGCGCCATAACTTTCATATGGCTAGTCGTTTCAAAGTTATAGACGTCATATGCGAATATACGATATTAAGAATTGGCCTTTTCTATAGTCTTATACAATAAAATAAATCTTATTTAAATCTATACTAATATTATAAAGAGGAAAGATTTGATTTTTTTGTTTGTTTGTTTGTTCCGAATAGGCTCCGAAACTACTGAACCAATTTAGATGAAATTTTGTAAGAAGATAGTTTGAGACCCCGGGATAGATAGGATAGTTTTTATCCCGGAAATCAACCCTTAAGGGGGCGAAAATGGGGATGAAAGTTTGTGTAGGGAATCAGTATATACTAAAATTCGAATGATAAAATATATCTATGTGTATAATTATGTATGTATGTGAAAACGAAATACAACTTCTTGATGATTGATTAATCACGATCTCTTAAAAAATATTATATCTAGACAGATAGTAGTGTGTACATATGAAATGAAACACATATTATAGGTACTTCGATTCAGCTATTATGAATATTTTACCAAATTTTTGTTATTTTACTTTTGTATGGTATTTTGAGTTTTATTCGAAATTTTATTAGCAGGACATCTAGAAATAATCTTATCCCTTGGCAGATTGAGATATATACCGGTACTAGACAGATTTGGTGTACAATTTTATTTTACCAACACCAGAAAAAGAGTAGGTGCTTAATTCAGGTGTATGTGTTTTCTTGTTTTTATTACGCGTAATTTTTACCTTTTATGAACCGATTTTAATTATTCTATTTTGTATACCTTGAGAATATAATATAAATAAAAAATATTTTATCAAATACATCCTTGAATGCGGAATATTAATTTTAAGCTGAGTTTTTTCTGTGTAGGTTTTAAGCTACCAAGTGCCTATTATCTTTAATTCTTGGTTCCATTATAATTAAGAATATATTGTATAATTTTTACCTCTAACCAAATCAACATTATTGAATACAAGAAAGAATTTTATAGATATGTACATGAATACTCTTACTTATTAATGAAGCCATAATCAATCCACCAAAATAGATCGTCTTTTATATTATACTAGCGTTTTCCTGCGGCTCCGCCCGCATAGTACATTAATCACCAACATATCATATACTAAAACCTTCTCCGAAACACGCTGCATCTTATGGTATGAGTATTATTCCGGTCGGTTCAGTAGTTATCGCAGTATAACCGAACAAATATGGCTCTCCATTTATAAGTATAGATAAAAACAGAAATCACCGTTTTCAGTATAGTTACGTGGTTATTATAAAGCTTTAAATTTAAATATGTCATACATTTTGTTATTTCTATCATTTTATTCAATTTACTAGCATTTCCCGCGGCTCCGCACGCGTTCAGATGACCAAAAATCAAATTCTTAGGTTTTACATATTAGTATAATCTTACATTGCAGTTTTTGTATTTTTTCTTAGAAATGAGATCTTTTTTCTTAAAAATGAGATATTTTCCCTGATAAAAAGTACTCTATATGTTGACCCGGATAACCAGCTATCACCATACCAAATTTCATTAAAATCCCTATAGTAGTTTTTCCGTGATGCGGTAACAGACAGACAGACAGACAGGCAAAAATTCTAAAAACTATAGATTCGGTCTCTGTATCGATAATAATGTCTATTTCGTTAAGATTTTCCAAAAAATATTTAATGTACAGATTCGGCTTAGTCACAATTTTATTATATTTATAGATTAGCGGCTTACCTTCGCAGAACCCTAATTCTTTTTCTAAAATAAAAGTAGCCTAAGTTACGTTTTTATAATGACAGTTCCGTCAAAATCGATTTGGTCATTTTGCAAACTAGCCGGAACAAACAGACAGACAGATAGAAAAAATAAGATTTTTTTCTTATGAGTATCGTATATGCTTTCACATATATGTATTAGTAAAAAGCTATTATTTTTACATTACAAACAGACACTTCATCTTTATTTATTTGTATAAATGTATAGATTTCAGAAGTGTAATTTTTAATATTTAATTGTGATTTCAGAAGTAAGTGTATAATAATATAGTCTCATACTAAGCAATAGAAACATCTCAACTGTTTGAATTTACTTAATGATGAGGCAACAGTGAATCAATGACTTATCATACAGGTTTTTGTTATGTTCCTTTATCAACTTTAGAATATGTAACAATTAAAAAGATTGTTATATTGCCATTCCGTGTTGTACTGTTATTATTGTTGTTATTATTCTATGTACTGCTATTATTCCTATTCTAAGTTTATATGAGAACTAATTAAAATTATAAGGTCGAATTGAGATTTGTTTAAGTCTCAAACGAAATATGTTGCTCTAAATTACCACGTATTTCTCATTTTCTCAACTACATAGCTTTGCTTTGCAATATCTAATATCAAGTACACACATTGTGATTACAAGAACGTACTTTGACCTTAGCTGGTACCCAAACTATTTCAATTAAAGCTCCAGACGTTTGATATTATTATTAAGTGAAATTTCATTAGCAAAGTTATTTTCATTTGTATTGTAAATTAAGCTCTCTATACTGGAAAATGGGTTTGGGAAAAAATTAGGAAAGTTTTAACATGTCGTAAAACCGTTATATTGTTTTCTTTATACTTTTACAATGCAATGTACTACAGTAGGTGTAGTACAATGTAAATATTTATACCAAAATTATTTTTTTAGTGCGCAAAATAATTAGGGTAACATCAAACTATAATACGGCAAGCTTGAAAAAGTTACATCGCATTAATACAAAGAGATTTAAATAAAAAATCTATATTTGTGTTTGGAACTCAATAAGCTGTATAGGAACAGGAAATTAAAGCATTAGTTTTGAGAGGAGTAGGCGAAACTCATAAGATTTCTAGCAAACATCTTAAGATAATACTTTCTTAGATTTACTCGAATATTTGACATTTTAAATAAAACTATATTTTCGGATTTATTCGTGGATTTATTTTGATTTTTGATTCTCGATGTTTTGAATGCTTTACAGCAATCATTATATACAATTTAAAAAAAAATTAGAATTAAAATTAACAAATATTATAAGGTAATTTGGTGCCATTTTTACTTTATCCCTTCCGTGACTATAAGTGCCAACAAAATTTATTCAATTAACAAATTATTTTGTTTATAATACACTATTCTTAATAAGATTAACACAAACCAATAGAAATCTTTCATTATAGTTAAAACTTATAGTAGGTACTTGGTTGAAGTTATTTAATAAACTTTCCTTGCAATGAAGTCAATCGAGTTCTAAAGTTTTATAATAATTGTAGCAAGTTGTGCACAATTCATGATAAAGTTGTACGTGCACTTACCAATATTACGAGTATATCAGATGTACCGACCGACGGCTTTACGTACTCTCCGGCAGGCAAGGGGATAAAATACAGCCAATTTAACATCTACGGGCTGATACTGAGAACTTCTTGACAGAAAAACCAAAAAACTATATTTGGCCAGACCCCGGGCTCGAACCCAGGACCCGATGTGTACCCGAACATGCTAGCCAAACGAGGCAGCTAAAATAATAATACATATAATAATATGATAAAATAAACAAACCTGTTATTTACATAATAGGTAAATATGGCGTCTTATTTTTTTTTTTTTGAAAAGACTTTTGCCCGACTTAAAAAAGTAAAACTCAATTCGACTACATTTTTATTATATTGTCATAATTCATGTCATAAGTCTTTTATCACTATTAATATTTATTTATCACTTATTTTATTATTTTTTATCACTATTTTTATTATTATTACTATTTATAAGTTATATAGCATAGTTGCATATAAAAAACTCTTTAATTTTAAGTATTTTTATGATAAAAATTATACCGTATAAAATATATCCATACAAATGTGTTTAAGCACTAAAATAACTAAAATGTTATACCCGCTAAATGCGGTGTCAACATTAATATCATCAGGCCTAGTGAGACTCTACATTAAAGTAAAAACAGCAAATTAGTTACAAAGTAGGTTAAGGTCAAATATGAGGCATAATTTATTTATATCTTCTACAGTCTACACTCATAATATTAACATATGAACATACTAATATGTAAAGGTGAAGAATTTATTTACTTTTTTTTTGACCGCCCTATGTCTGGATCTACTGATCCGATTTGAAATATTTTTGGTATCTTATAGTCTACTAGCATTGACCGCGGCTCCGCCCGCGTTCAGATGAAAAAAAACCAAACTCTTAGGTTTTACATATTAGTATAGGTACTCTTACATTGTAGTTTTTGTATTTTTTCTCATAAATGAGACATTTCCTGCGGTAAAAAGTATCCTATATGTTGACCCGGATAACCAGCTATCACCATACCAAATTTCATCAAAATCCCTCCAGTGGTTTTTCTGTGATGTGGTAACAGACAGACAGGCAGACAGACAGAAAGACAAAAACTCTAAAAACTATAGATTCGGCCTCTGTATCGATAATAATGTTTATTTAAATAAGATTTTCCAAAAAATATTTAATGCACAGATTCGGCTTAGTTACAATGTTATTATATGTATAGATTTCTTGAGGAAGGTATAGGTATAGGCTATACAATATCATCTTAAACATACATTGCCCGAATAATTGTGCGACGCGAGCAGAACCGCGAGAATAAGCTAGTTTGCTTATAGGTATTCAAAAAATTATATATATATGTGTATATATATATATATATATATATTCTATAGTTGGCTAGTCTCAATGATATATATATTATATATATATATATATTATATAATATATATTATATATATATATATATATATATATATATATATATGTATGTGTGTATGTACCCTAATTTTAGTTTACTGAAATCAAATAAATTAACGAGAAAAATATATCTTTATGTATGTATATATTTGTCTGTCTGCAAAGATTTCATTTGAATCATTTCTCATGCTTTGTTATTATTATCCATTTTGATACTTTATTTATGCATGATGACCCCGCTTCTAAGGGTCCCGGTCGTATCGTAATGTTAGAAAGCCTTTAAAATCTGTCAGTTAGATAGTATTTTAAGCTCTTCCTTAATGAATAGGTTACAAAATGCAAAAAGATTGGTTCAAATCTGACTGGCATTTCCAGGGATTAGCGACTTCAAACAATCCAATACTTCTAGCTTTTTAATATTTAGTATTGGACTTGTGGTCATCTAATAATTATGAAACCCGAAAATTTAAAAAGTTATATCGATGTCTTTCACCAATGTGCTTAACTGACGATGATATTATATACGATGATGATATCATAGCAAATGGACCTTAATAAAGAAATATGACCAAGGCCACCCTTAATTAATTAAATACGCTTTGTCATACAAAAATCACCTAGTTGTTTATTATTAAATAAAAAAAATTAATGAATTAATCTGAAACTAATTGAAGGCATTAGTTAATTTATTCTTAACTTTTTACCTGATATTTATTTACTTATCTTAATATTCTAATGTACAATATTGATATTAAACATGTAAAAATTCACAACATGAAGAGCGATATTTAAAATTTCAAGAGTGGAGCGGTTACCTTCACTGAAATATCTCTAGGTCATAATTCAGTTGCTTTACGAGAGCAGGGCCCATGACCGAGAGACGTGTATAATTTTCATTTAAATAAGGACATTCATGGGTTCTGGCCGTAAATCAGTGTGAAAGAACCGCCCTTTGAATTTCTTTCTGATATATGATGTAACTTCACGTTCTTTGCCTTCTCCAATAGAAAGAAAATGGTCTCCAATAATTATGTCAATGCTTGTCAGTAGACTATTCTCATCTCCACACTTTGTCTTCGAAAATTTTAATCTATGATCTTTGATCTTAATAGACAGCGCCAAACAAATTGAAGTGTAAAATGTTTATACATTAAGTATAGTATAATATAGCATAATATAGTATAGCATTAGTATAGTGATAGAATAGCATTAAGTACAGTAAGCCATACTTTAGTAATGTATCATCAATCTCTCATGTATCATCCATATATGGTCGACCACCCATTAAGCTAAGCTTCATTATAAATTTACTTATTATATTCTGATTATTAAATATGTCTCCAACCTAAGAAGACGTTTATCTTTTGAACCTCTAAAACATACCACATTTGAAAGTATATCTATACTAATATTATAAAGAGGTAGAGTTTGTAAGTTTGTGAGTATGTGAGGTTGTAGGAGGTAATCTCTAGGTCTACTGAACCGATTTAGATGAAATTTTGTAAGAAGATAGCTTGAGACCCTGGGCTGGACATAGGATAATTTTTATCCCATAAATCATCCTTTAAGAGGTTGAAAATGGGGATGGAAGCAATGTGTATATACTACATATATATTGTTATATACTTAGTAGCTATATCCATATACTAGTACATTTTGTAACGTGTCGGATATTACCGATGGTTCACCCTCGTATTCGCAATGTAGGAAGTGACATCATGTTTTATGGTAGAAACGGCAAGTATTTCGTTATGATATTATGTCAATAATAGTAAAATTGAATGGATGAGATGGAAATCATTTTTTTCTTACACTCAAGACGAAAAGAATTTATGCAATATGTGGTAGTATTAGTGTATTTTCACACTTAGACGGTTACCTTTGCAAGGAAATAGTCATCATAAGTGTTTAAAGAGACAGAAATAGAATACGAATATATATATATATATATATATATATATATATATATATATATATATATATATATATATATATATATATATATATATATATATATATATATAAATAAATACGTATGTATAAGTGATTGCATATAAAAGCTTTTTAAAGTCAATTTTGGACATTTTTAATCGGCTGTCTACATATTTTTACACAATGTTTTTTTGTTATTTAAATTAAAATCAACTTAGGGTAGTAGATATAAAAAATGCTCCTTAAAGTAGTCTTTAAAAAGCACTTTTGAATCTAGCAATATGAGACTTTTCGTGATGCCTCAAAGCTTCGAATAATCAAGATGGAATTTAATATACCTGTAAACTGATCCATTAAGAATATAAAAAAACTTTTTTCATATCTATTTCTGATCTAGACAAGTTGATGTTACGTGAGTTTTTAGAGGAAATATTTGTAATAGAAATACCAATGGATTGCTGATATATCTAAACCTTTCGAGAGTACGTTATCTTTAATATTTATCTTAAAAAAAATTTAATTTCAGTCGTTTTTGGTCTGTTATAATATATAAAAATGGGATTTGTTTTAGGTTCCTTTTTTCAGTAAAGTTTTATTTTAAACTAGCGACTTACCCTAGCTTCGCTCGGATGCGGCATAAGGTACGCGGAATTTGTTCGCAATTTCATGGGTTTTATTTTTTTGGGCGGAACCCTAAAACTCTTTTTCTTAAATAAAGGTAGCATAAGTTACTCGTTATAATATCAGCTATCTGCCTATGAAAGTCCCCTCAAAATTGATCCAGCCATTTCGGAGATTAGCCGGAACGAACAGACAGACAAATATACTTATAGCAATTTTTAAAATTGTTTTTTTATTATAAGTACCGTATATACTTTTATATATATTTATTAATCCCTCCACGACCGCGGACACGCCGACGTTACAGTTAACAATAGATTTCTTAGATATTTCATTAATTTCTTAGAAACTTACCTGGAGGTGTTAAAAAGCTGTTACTTTAACAGTACAAACAGGCACTTTAATTTTTTTCTATCTATATAGATGTTAGTAACAAAATAACACAAAACATGACACATAAGCAGTACTTCTTTGTAACTCTAAGTTTGTGTGTCTTTAATTATAGGGCGTAGTCTGGATAAACTCAGCTCAGGTGATAAATTAATAGCACTTGAGAAGAAAACATAAATTGTTTATCAAAGAAACTGTATCTTTCTTCTAGTAACATCGGTACATATGTAATTAAATAGATATCTAACTACTAATATATTTTTCAACCGACTTCAAAAAGGAGGAGGTTCTCAATTCGCCTGTATGTTTTTGTATTGTATAATTAAAATCGATTAGGATGTCTGTACTTTAGAGTAAGCAAAAATCTTTTTAATAATACTACTACAACTAGCAATCTACAAAAAATCCCCATAAAACCATGAAAATATAAGACTTACTACACACCGTACTGGGACAGGTAAAGCCACCGGCTATCAAATCTCAGTCCTCTTACGCCTAAGACCTTTGAATGTAGATCAAAAAGCATATAACCTCAGTACTTAGATTTTCATTATCGAATCAGCCATCAGGTGTTTCATGTGTCATTTGACTGCATAACAAATATTATGTTCTTTCTTAAACTTGTTCTTCATCTTCATTCATCTTTTTAGTTCGCTTTTTACGCAGTCGCAGTTTTTGTAAATTATTTTTTTATTAACATAGGTAGCTAGGCACAATGTTTTATTTGTGCCTAGCAATTCATTAAAACACTTTTTTTTATATTATTGATTATTTCGATTTCTATTATTACTAATATTATCAAATTGATAGAAACGTGTTAATTGGCAAAAATGCTCAAGTTACGTTAATACACCTCGATCAGCCAAAATTATTCTTTTATACTCTTTTCAGTAAAATCCCTTGACCCTTAAAGTGCTAAAAACTTCTTAAAAGACATAAACACCTCATCTTATCGCCTGTACCGGTAACAAGAGGGATATCTCGTTTTTCGCCCAAACCTACAGGAAAACCTACAGATTTATATGACTTGTACAGTATTTATTAACGTTTTACGTATTACGTTTTGTAAATAATTAATTAGTATACATCTAATTTTGTTGTATATTTTCGATTTTATGTATTACTATCATTGCCCGCGGCTCCGCCCGCGTTCAGATAAACAAAATCCAAATTCTTAGGCTTTACATATTAGTATACTCTGAAATTCATGAATTAACTACATGAATTATTTCCCCCATCCCCTTTTCATCATCGGACAACCCGACGAACGGCTGGTCTCCATCCTTATGTCGTGGAAATTCCACCCGTCACGAAGCGTTTCGCAACGTCATTTATTATACGTACGGCTAAGGATTGGAACTACCTGCCTGCGTCGGTGTTTCCGTCCGATTATAATATGGGTGTCTTCAAGGCAAGAGTAAATGGGTGGCTATTGAATTATTGTGACTTACCATCTACGACTGCGTTACCACTTACCATTAGGTAGAACGTAGTCAAGCACTAATTCAGAATAATATAAAAAAATTGCAGTTTTTGCATTTTTTCTCAGAAATGAGATATTTTCTGGTGGTAAAAAGTATTCTATATGTTGACCCGGATAACCAGCTATCATCATACTAAATTCATCAAAATTGGTCCAGTGGTTTTTTTATGATGCGGTAACAGACAGACAGGCAAAATTTTTAAAAACTATAAATTCGGCCTCTGTATTGATAATAATAATATTTCAATAAGATTTTCCAAAAAATATTCAATGTACAGATTCGGCTTAGTTACAATTTTATTATATGTATAGATAAATAAAAGTTTATTAATTATTTTGCCGTTTCTGCCTTAGTCTTTCTATTTTACATCGAAATTACCATATCGCACTTTGCCGTGCACACAGATATACTTGCGGATGCTCATCTGTTATTCAGCGGACGTGGGCCGCTTGACCTCATAGGTATTACACTGAATCATTTACACTCGTCTCTCGCTATACTCTGTGTAGTCATGGATTAGGGCATAAACCTTGTTCCATGTGAGTCCTCTCAGTTTTTGTGATATTATATTAAATTTTCATTCAAAGCTTTGATGGAAAGTAAATGAATAACCAATCTCTATACTGCCTTTTTGGTCTAACAGTTAAATTATATATCTACACTTACATATATACCTGGGTTCGAAGCTCGTGTAAAGGCAAAAGTTATTGGGTTATCTGTGAAAAAAAATTCAATAGCAGCCCAGATATCCCTCATTCCATACTCAACTCGACTACTCTACTACATAATATGTATGTACAGTGTACACATATATTTCGATTTCTGTAGACCATATACGTTACATTTATGTTTATACTAGCAGAACCCGCGGCTTCGTTCGCGCTAAAACTATAAAACAATTTCTAAAAAGGTAGTTTCATACAAACTTTCATCCCATATTTTACCCCCTTGCAGGATGAATTTCGGAAAATGCTAAAACACGTATTTATTTAATAGTATTGAAAAGCATTAATACCAAGTTTCAAGTAATTCTGATCATAAATATTTTTTTGGATTGTATTATAACGTGTTTTCCCGTGGAAATTAGATAATCTCCCGCGGTAAAAAGTAGCCTATGTCACTTTCCAGCCCTCCAACTATCTCCACAAAAAATCACTCCGATCAGTCACTCCGTTTTGACGTGAAAGAAGGACAAACAAACAAACACACTTTCACATTTATAATATTAGTATGGACACACATTTCATATGATAACAATGGCTTTATATACTAAGCTGATTATAATGGATAAGTATATTAAGGAGAAGAGATGTAATGATGGGGATGAAGGAGGAAGATATTACCGGAACAATATACACAATAGGTCAATACAAAATTGTATTGGATTAAATTTTATTTTATTATTTCCTCTATCTACAACATATTATTAAAAAAAAATAATTTAATCGTAATTTAGGGACGTCATTATATAATATTATTGTCATTAAATTTTTATTTAATTCTCCTTACATGAGAAAAATCAGGCCATACATAGTCTAAAACCTGATCTAAGTGCGGGCTGGCAGAATTCACACATCTTTGTCATTAATTGTTTAGTTTGCCCAGAGGGTAATCGTATTGAAAATGATTCGCAGATGGTGCGAGACCAGGACTTGAAACCGCTTCATCTGGTTTTTTTACCAATAAGCTACCACTGCTATAGTCATTATAACATATAAAAGTAATTTAGTAAATGTATATATAAAATATTATTTAAACATTCTAGTGTTATGGCAGTTTCTTAGAAATACTTTTTTATTGTTCAAATATTTTATCTGTGGATAACAACTAAGGAAAACTATAGAATGAAAGTTGCAAGCTGTTTAAAAGTTACACAGTTACCACAATGATAGCTGTAAGCTGACTGTAGAATAGTTTTGTTTGTTAAAGATATTTTTGTAAGATTAGTCATGAAGTCAGTAATTTCATTTGCATTGCTGTTTTAAAAAAATTAAGAGTTAAATTAGCATTCGAACTATGTTTTCTGTAATACCTTACTTGTATTATAATATAATTAATACCTAGCATTTGTTTGTTTATTACTTCTCTGTGACTTCACACGTGTATATAAATGCTTGAAAATATTCAAAAATCTACGTAAACCAATTTTGTTTACAAGCGGTTTTTAAATTGGTAGAGGTTAATGCGTTGTGGCTCTACTTAGTGGGCGATTCACTATGAAATTCAGTTTAAAAAAATGGATAGCACACAGTCTAAGTAAAAACCCTATTATAACTATGCTATAATTTTTAAAATGGATAAGGTCTATTGAAGACACGATATTTATCACAAATGAAAACGTACCTTTTTATTTACCTATTAAGATGATATTTTTGTTTGAAAATACAATGGCACCAATCGTTATTTTTCTATTCAATACTACAACTTCTTACCATAAAAACCTCGCTTTCCGAGAAATAAGCTCGAGGGACAGCTTAGTGTGTATTGTTTAATGTCGAATACCAATAAAATATTGTTTTATTACATTTTTAACTTGAACTTACGACTAGAACTTGATCTATACAACATAAATGGTAAACAATAACAAATAATATTAGACTAAAGATAGGATATTGGATTGAATTTTTTAAAAATCATTATTGCACTTTTATTATAAATTAAATAATATGCAATAGACAGTGGTTTTACACAGTAATTGTACGAACTTTTTCGACTGATCGAGTCTACAAACTCATATTTCTCCAAATTTTACCTCAGTATTATATAGATAGCATACTAAAATACATAATACAATATATATATATATATATAATATATATATATATATATATATTATATATATATATATATATATATATATATATATATATATATATATATATATATATACATACTCGGTTTCACTCAATTTTATTTTATAGTTATTTGGTACGTATTTGCTAGAATTTCTTCTAAACCCTCACCTTCTAAAAGTGATATAGGTACCTTCATAATTTTTCAAGTAATGCCAAAATCAAATCTATGACTATACCACAAAATTTTCTAAAGCTTTATAATATAAATCCAAGAACAATGAGTCAAAAAGATTAAGAAAGTTATAAAAGATGAACGAAACAAATGAATCTGAAAGTCTAAAACAACAGTTTCATGCATAACTTTATTCTAAGACTAGCATTGCCCGCGGCTCCGCCCCGTTCAGATTACCAAAAATCAAGTTCTTAGGTTTTACATATTAGTATACTCTTACAATGCAGTTTATGTATTTTTTCTCAGAAATGAGATATTTTCCCGCGGTAAAAAGTGGTTTTTCTGTGATGCGGTAACAGACACACAGACAGACAGACAAAAATTCTAAAAACTATAGATTCGGCCTCTGTGTCGATAATAATGTCTATTTCAATAAGATTTCCCAAAAAAATATTTAATGTACAGATTCGGCTTAGTTACAATTTTATTGTATGTATACCCAACAGTTTTAACTTTTCAAATATGAAATAGCGCTCTATGAAAAACAATGTTCAGTAGATTTTATTATTTTAGTGGAATGAAGATAAATCGTTCTAGAATTGTCCCTCATTTGCGCAAAGTTGCTGTTATCTTTGCATTTATATGCATACCGTTTCGGAGCCGTTTAAATAATGGACCCGTTTTCTCTTCATTTACTCTACGGTATGTTCAGGGCACTTCAAACTTATTCTTACAAATAGTTTTTATTTACAACGTTGTTACTAAGAGTATACAATATAATGTGTGATGATAAAAATATATTAAAAATACTTTTGGTAAATAAAATACTAAATCTTATTTTACTTTATTTTATATTATTACTAGCGGCTCACCCTCGCTTCGCTCGGGTTCGTCGCTAGGTACGTTTTAAATAGATATAAATAGTTATTACCCAGCGTTAGCCATATAAATTTTAATTGTTTTTTTTTTGTTAATAATATTGACAAATATTAACATTAATATTTATACGATACTAACGTCACTCAATTGTTTTGCCTTCCCGGAACCTCTCCACTAACACTTAAACTTTATGGTATGGTATTAAAGTTCAAATTGACTTATAAATATTATTACGAATCTTTTGTATTGGAGTATAGAAAATTGTTGTTTTTAGACTTTTTCAGGCATTTTTTTTTAATTTTTCTCTCCGTAAGAACCATCCTCGTACTTCAAGGAATATTCTAAAAAAAGAATTAGCGAAATCGGTTCAGCTGCTCTCGAGATTTGCGCTTACCAACACATTCAGCGTTTCATTTTTATATTATAGAAGATTAAATCATAAAAACAAAAAAAAAAACGCGGTAATCTGGAAAGTTGTCCACCAACATAGTAAATCATATCCAAATTGCAACAAACAGAATTTTTTGAACTTTAACACTCAAGAAGAGAAAATTGATTTTTTTTTATGTATACGTTAAAGCAGAAAAGAATTGAAAATGATAAAATAAATTTACTAATAAGTTAATAAAAAGAAGGTTGTTCTATTTAATAGAAAAATTGATACGCACTTTTTTGACTTTTTATAATTTTCATTTTTTTGAGGCCTTGTAACTTTTTCCCTATGCGTTTTAGCGAAAAAATGAAATAGATCTTTTTTTGTAGAGAATTTAATTTCCTAAGATAACGAAAAAAGAAATTTGAAAAAAAAAATCGGCGATTTACAATGAAAATAAAGAAAAAAGGTTTTTTTTTCAATGTATTTTTTATGGGAAAGGGGACCCCCCCCCCCCATGCGCCAGCTCAATTTTCAAGATATCAAGGTCATCTTTTAGGAGGTTTTTTTTTTGGCTAACAAAGAAACTTTTTAGATGTACTTACTCAAAAAAAAAATATTCTGACGCAGTCTAATGTAAAAAGTCATTAATTAAAAAAGTACATTATTAAGCAAGTAAAGTAAAATTCTAAAACTAAATAGTTTTGAAAATTGACGCGTAATTATTTCTCAATTTTGGGTTAATATTTGATCTAGTTAAATTGTCCATATTCTTAAACAGAACATAAGCTATTTCCATAATAAAATTCAATCGGTTAACGATTTGGAAGCTTTAAAGAAAGATGAAAAAGACCGATTTCTACTTGAGTATTTTAATATAAGCGCGAACCTCTCATAGCAATTTTTTGAAGCAATTTGTAGATACAAGTCTTTATTTTAAAATACTTATCAACCGACTTCAAAAAGGAGGAGGTTCTCAATTCGACTGTATGTTTTTTTTTTTTTTATGTTTGTTACCTCAGAACTCCGTCATTTCTTATCCGATTTAGACAATTTTTGTTTTGTTTGAAAGGGTATACTTCCAGATTGGTCCCATTTAAATTTCAAAAAAAAATACCACCCCTAAGGGTGGAAAAACAACGAATGATGAATTTAACCTACTTCTAATTGTCATACTGATTGAAACTTTGCAAGTATTTATATTTCCGTTGATAGTACAGTGGTTCGGTGTTGTTGACCTGATCTGATGGCAAGGCCAGAAGGTGGATAGGTGGAACTCTTCAACGGCTAATAGTAGATACTTTGACTTAGGGCTTATTTTGTTTGATTTGACAAGCCTAACACGTTAGAATCCTTACTTTGCTACTACTGTCTACACTAAAAAGGGAAAAATAAAAACTTTTTAACAAAAAAATAAAAACCGACTTCAAACAAAAGCACTAAAAAGTGAAAAATAACTGATTGGTAGTTTTCATTTACTATACATACCTAATCAAATATTTTCGAAGTCGGTGTGCTTTGCTTTGTATGGGCTGGGACCGATTTCAAAAATATTTGATTAGGTATGTATTTAATAGGTAGGCTTTAATTACTTAGCCAAAGCACACCGACTTCGAAAATATTTGATTAGGTATGTATAGTAAATGAAAACTACCAATCAGTTATTTTTCACTTTTTAGTGCTTTTGTTTGAAGTCGGTTTTTATTTTTTTGTTAAAAAGTTTTTATTAGTTATAACTTATATTAAAAAAATTGAAAATAGTAAAAAGGGGTATAGGAGCAATTATAACGGCCAGCGCTTGACGATACCATTCGAACTACGCCGAACGGTACCGAACGTCTCGTAACGCTTTTTCGTTATGTTACGATTTCTACCTGTCAACTCCTACCGCAAGCCGCGTGAAGGAACTTCGTTCCAAAACTTTTTAAATAAAACTATCTTTTCGGATTTTTTCTTCGGAAGTAACTCACACGTGACCATGTTGCTGTATAGCATACGAAACATCGTGCCTCTAAACTCAAAATAAAGGGAACTTACATTAAAAAAAAAATCAATTATATACGTAAATCTAATAAATTATTAAGAAAACTGTTAAGAAAAATTATTCTCTGGTTATATCTTACTTTCTTATACATCATTCGCTTTAATATTCAATGTGGATGAGAACGCTGCAAAGATTCAATCGATTCAGTCCAATGTAGCTGTAAATTGGGATGTTCCACTTGACCGATATTGAGTAATAGTTACCGCGTAGATATTGATGGGCAACCGATCGACTGTCTAAAAATAGCCACTCCAAACAGAGACAAAGCCTTTATTGTTTAACGACGGACTGAGCTAAATCCAAACATAGCAGAAAATACAGTACAGAATTTAGTGTCGACTGCGAGATTTTAGATAAAAATATGCGATGCTTTGTAAAAATGCAAATTTTGTATCATAGTGCGTCTTTGGAACTCCTATATTAGCTTAGCATAACGATTTCAACGCATATGCACTCGTATATCTATCTATACTTAAACATATAATTATTTCAAAATAACGTGTTTATTTTTTCTTTGAGAATGCTATTGCTTGTCAAACATGATACCTATTATGATTACCTAATTGGTAATACAAATTTCGTGAAATTCAAGAAAATCATAAAACTTTTCAAAGAAATAATATTAATAATTTTAAATTTTACATATAAAAATTGGCTAAGTTAATGACAAGTAACGGCTGATTTCTTCGAACTAGACATTTTCATTCCCACACGAAAGTGGAGTCATATTAAGTGCTTACCAAATTAACGAAATTACATGAAGCCACTTAGAGATTTTCTTAATTCAATAATAAATTAAATTATAATAAAACCTTATTTATTAACAAAATTTTAAAATAAACAAAACACTCGAATTAATAGAGTTAAAACAAACTATTTATCATACGCGAACGCTAATAACTTAATTAAAATTTGTTCATTACGGAAATCACAGAATAAAATGGCAACATCGAATTTACTAATAAGCGAAACTAACAAATAAATCAAACCAAAATCTGAATACATTGGAAATTGCATAACATATCAACAATTTTTGCCAAATCAAGACGAGGGAGCTCGGAATCCGGAATTCAATAATATAATCAAGTTCTGAAGTAATATAATTTTCGTAGAACGCTAATGAACGTATATTTTGTTTTATCTGTCGTCGGTACAGGAAGCGTAAAATCAACATTTCATTTGAAGTTTGCCCCCGCTTTAAATTTGTACCAATTAATTTTTTTTCTGTACTTCGTACTAGAAAAATAAAAACTATCTGCTAATTATAAGTGTCATTAAGAATTTATTTAAACGGTTAAAATGTTTTACTTTAACGTTATAAAATTAAATTAATTAAAAATTTAATATGTTATAACATTTAAGTTATTACCTGTACTTTAATAATATTATAAATAAACGAGATTTGTTTGTTTATAATGAACAAAATCTGGCAATACTGAATGGATTTTAATATTAAATTCAATATTGGAAAGCTATATCAAAAGTAACATTATTTTTTTTATTTCAGTAACTACCGCCTTACAATAGGGTGCGCCTGTAGAAGAGATGATTTTTGCCGACTCAATTTACAAATACCATCATGCTGTCAGATTATTTTTGCAATATGTTTATAAAAGCCGACAAGTGAGTTACCCCTGCTTTGATTATAATCTATCTGGATACCAGTGGCAGGGTCTTTTAGTACAACTAAGTCAGACAGTCAATCTATATATACTTATTAGCATATATCGTCAAAGCAGATTATTTACAACAGAGAACTTGAACTGCATTTAATTAAAACATTTTTTTTTAAACAGTAGCGAATTTCTGGATTATCTAAATGTAGCCCGATTATCATCCATATATGGACCCTTCGCCACTACTGTGCACCAAATTCACATCAAATCTACACACATACAAACTTTCACATATATAATATTACTGTGATAGTTTATTGAGAATATATTTTACGCATTGCAGTGAAGCTTTAAATAACCTATAAAAGTCAAGCAATGGCTTATAAGTCGAAAGTATCACTTTCTTTACATATTTTTTAGAATATTTTGAAAAGGATATTGCTTTAAAAAGAAAAAAATGTCACTCTTAAAGTAGCTTACGATGTTCATAAAACGTTAATTTCCGCTTTACTCACATTGAATATGTCAACATCTTTTCTATTTTAAATTAAGATATAAAATTTTCAACGTAGTTCATTCTTTCTTTTCATCGTAGATTAAATGAAAATAGTTTACATATCATGTTTTTTAACTTGATACTTTAATAAAGTATTAGTTAGGTTCTTATTTATACAAAAAAAACTATAAATAAGTTTTAACGTTTAGCTGAGAGATGAGATATTTTCCCGCAGTAAAAAGTATCATACGAGTATATGTTGACCCGGAAAACCAGATAGCATCATACCAAATTTCATCAAAATCTGTCCAGTGGTTTTCTCGTGACGCAGTCACAGACAGACAAACCTAAATTCTAAAAACTATAGGTTCGGCCTCTGTATCGATAATAATGTTTATTTTAATAAGATATCCAAAAAAATTCTTAATGTACAGATTCAGCTTAGTTAGAATTTTATTACATGTATAGATATTAAAGGAAATAAATGAATTATTCATTATAATTAACTAATGTTTTCCCATGACTTCGATGCCGCTCGCGTATTTAATAATAATCTATAATTTAAATAGATTTAATAATATAATATACATACTATATGTATAACGTATACTACTCGTATATTACTAAATCTATTTAAATTATGGCCTATGAATTACTCTTATTTATAAGGTCCCTATAGGTAAAGTTGCATCAAAGTTTGTAATATAACGTTATATCATCATCCACATGAAATATCCAATCATCCAACAAACATTCAGCTTCAAAAAAATCCAATTATAATAATAGTAGGATAAGAGTAATGTGGATTTTTATTTAAATCTTTATATTATAGTTATTTTTATTAACCTTACTGTTAAATTGTACTAAAGCTAGAAATTTTAATAAGAAATACTTTAGAAAATTGCATTTAATTGGATCGCATTCGCTTTACTCAAGTGCGTCTCTAGGGAACTTTTTTAATCAATTTTACATATATGCTTCATGAACTACTGATATGGTTACATGAATATAACATGATAGAAAAGTAACTCAATTTAAATAACCTGAGCAAAAATTAAGGAATAATACTGTGTATGTATTTATATATTTAGAGGTGTGAAAAACTTCAAACAAATTATAACCAACAAAAATTAATGTTAAAATTTCATATAAAAACCCAAGTGGAAAGAAGTTATTTTTGAAAGTATTAAAGGTTGAATTATAAATACAGCTCTGTCTAGCCAAACTCATCTCGTAAGTATAAATAATAAAACTAGACTGCATCTAAACTTATAATAGACATAGGGTAACAAACATATTCTTTCTTGGTTAGGCAACTATAATTCTGATTCGAAATTGAATTTTCTTTGCAAAAATCACTGAATATGCTTAAAACTTTTATGTATTTGACAAAACATATTTCGAAGTTACAAACCAAGCTTATTCTAGAATAGGTACATGTAATTTAAATAGTTATTATATAGATCGAGTTGTTTTAGTATCTACATAGTACACGGCTCCTGAGATCGTAAATTCGAGTCTCGACGCGGATAAGAGTAGTGACAGTTCTTCTGTTAAGAAATCTCTGTAGTAGGCCAAAGTTGGGCAGTTGGCAATGTTACATCCCCGTAACTAGGAGAGCATGCAAATCTTTCGTCTTCCGCCTGATATCTCACTAGTGATCTATATCAGTATAAAAATAGATATTATGGATAAGTCTAAGCATAGACGCAATACACAATATCTTTTAAAAAGCTAGTCTAAGTGAAATGGGCCACAGTAGCCGAAGTTCAATTTGTAGGACTATTATATCGAAAATATATACCATTTAGGAGGGTGCTTTTCAAAGTTGAACATTAAATTATCTTGTTTTTACCGTTACTATAAAAATAAGAGATTCTCTATTTGGGAGTATTTTTTGTGAGTATTTTAAGACTACAGGAAGATTTCTAAGAGTCTTACGCTAGTTTAATATACAACTAGGGTTATTGTTACTATCGGCAATTTAAAATGTGTAATTAGTGAAGTCACTCTTTCAGTTAAAGTAGCTAAGTTGACTGAGCTTTCATATATTTAAGTTATCTCATTACATTGCCGCTTTTATTTTTAATAAAATGAACCAAATGAATGAATTTCAAGAATGGTAAATTAAAAATCCACTACTAATCACTTTAAAGGTTATTCTGTTTTTAATGTTAATTCTAGTCGTTAGCTTAATATATATTTGTAAATAAGAAATACTTTTAACGCATACCATTGCTTAATTTACCATATATTTTAATAATGAAAATATATAATACAGTATTTGAATTGTTATTTTACATAATTATAAAGATCAAAATGTATTTTGATATAAAACACTTATTTCGGAAGTCATTAAAAACCCCGGGCCATGATTAATTAAAATTAAAGTTGGTATACGAATATCATAAGTTCAACAATAACATCTCACAAATTAAACATAATAATTTAAAGCGATCCATAGTTCCTACAATAACAATAGATGAGGCGGATATGAAATGAAGTTCGTAGTTTATTTTATAAAAGTTACCGACGCTCGAACCCTAACAGAAATAGGGCAGAATTATTACAATGAAATGACTCCCATATAATTTTATATAAATACTAGCAGAACCCGCGGCTTCGCTCGCGCTAAAACTACAAAAAATTACGAAAAAGGTAGTTTCATACAAACTTTTATCCAAAATTTTACCTATAGGATGAATTTCAAAAAATACTAAAACACATATTTATTTAATTCTATTGAAGAACATTAATACCGAGTTTCAAGTAATTCTGATTGATCATAAATATTTTTTTTTTTATATTTTATCGTATTGTAACATGTTTTCTCGTGGGAATGAGATAATTTCCGGCGATAAAAAATAACCTATGTCACTCTCCAGCCCTCCAACAATCTCCACACAAAAAATCACGTCAATCAGTCACTCCGTTTCGACGTGAAAGAAGGACAAACAAACAAACACACTTTGACATTTATAATGCTAGTATTGATTACCTTAGATACAAATAGTTTATCATAACAGCTCTCATTTAAATAAAACTATCTTTTCGGACTTTGTCGCGGATTAATTTGCATTTTTGGTTCCCGACGTTTCGAATGCTTTACAGCATCCATGGTCACGGGAGAGACTGAGGTGTTACATGTCTTGAAGGTATAGTTGTTACAGACAATAAATCCGCGACAAAATCCGAAAAGATAGTTTTATTTAAAATGTCAAATATTCGCGTAAATCTAAGAAAGCTCTCATTTAGTTGTACAAATTTTACAAAATCACACCAAAATTGCATTCACGATTTTATGTGATTGGTATCACATAAATTAATATTTGTAAATTCGAAAGTTTTAAGTGACAATGCTTTTCTTACTTTTCATCGTTACAAAAGCTCTACAGATTTTGATGAAATTTGGAAAGAAAATTCATATATCGCGAAACATATAAGTGACTATATGTTATCGAGCTACACGAGTGAGGCTGTGGATTCTAAACTGGTCAAAATATATAGTATAGTTCGACGGATTGCTCCATGAACGACTGCGCTACAACTAATCCGTACATGAAAGCGACAAGCGGGTGCGTCACACGGTTGAGTTGGGTTCATGGAATCAACCTTTCCACTGATGGGCACATGGAATTTGGCTTACCTATCCAAATACAGATAGAAATGCAACAAAGACCACTTTAATAATGCCTCGAGTCAAAAGGGTCTGCCTAGAATTGTTAATGTATTTCCAAAAACCAATTATTTCCTGTAGAGTCTGATTTGGCGCAGAGTGATGCGCTTCATAATTTGTGCAGTACAAAAAGCGTATATTTCGAATGTTTAAGATTTACTGCCTATATTGTCTGGAGATTATACCCATAAATATTGTACGCAGACTTATTTAATATCAGGCAAATTTAATACACAACTAGGGTTATTGTTACTATCGGCAATTTAAAATGTGTAATTAGTGAAGTCAATCTTTCAGTTAAAGTAGCTAAGTTATCTACTGAGCTTTCATATATTTAAGTTATCTCATTACATTGCCGCTTTTATGTTTAATAAAATGAACCAAAGTAATGGAATTACACAATGTAAATATAAAGCTTGTGGCAACATTAAGGGGAGATAAAATTATGTCGAGTTCAAACCTGTAAATACGAAACAATAAATAAATTGACTGCTCGTACGCCAAGATGGATAAAATAGTCATTCAATCTAAATTCTCTTCAAGAGACTCTCTCCCGTGACCATGGATGCTGTAAAGCATTCGAAACGTCGGGAAACAAAAATGCAAATAAATCCGCGACTAAATCCCAAAAGATAGTTTTATTTAAAATGTTTAGCAAATTTACCATTTCATTAAAGTAAAAATAATTGACTTAAACAATATGCAGAATGTTAATTAATAAAAAATTTATAAATAATAACTTTTTATGGGCTATTTTAAAATATATTCGACAACCGACCTGTACAAACTCTTTCAATTGTGTTTGGAAATGGAAAAGTTAAATAAAACTTGATGAATAGCCCAAACAAAAGCTATTTAAATAATTCAAGAAACTCAATGTTGTATTCGCGATAAAAGAAGTGGCAACTTATGAAAAATGGGAGTAATATTTTTCGTGGACATTGTGCTTGTCTTTATTGGTAGTATTTATCAATGTGGTACCGCGGCGTGAATGAATCTTTTCCTTGTTTCAATCCGCCGCGTACATTTTCTGTTGTTGCTTGTGCAGGTAAAATATTATCTGGGAATAAAAGGTTTCAGCTGGATGGTATCTGCCTTAATAATAAAACCGTAACTTGTATGATCATGCTTTTTAAATGAAAATATTCTTTATGTATAAACATGAATGTCATTTGTATACATACTCTTATTATGTATTGTATTCAGCCCTTTTTAACGTCCCCCTGCTGGTAACGGGCCTCCCTTCAATGCGAGGGGGATCAGGTCATAGTCCACCACGCTGGCCAAGTGCGGGTTGGAAGATTTCACATGTCTTTCGAAAACTCTTTAAGTTCTCTCGGACTTGCAGGTTTCCTTACGACGTTTTCCTTCACCGTAAGACAAGTTATTATGTTGAAAATGATTCACACGTAATAATATCAGAAATGCGAGACCTGGGATTCCAACCCGTTTCACTCCATTTTCCAAGCGGGCACGTTTTCACTGGGCTTACTTTCACCTTACTCTTATCATAACAATTATTATTACTTTTGAGCTATCTAAGCCGTACTTAATACTTTCCAATTTTTTTTGAGTTAATTAGTATATTACATAATTATTTCATATGCTTTATATTACGAAGAAAAATAATATTTTTGTAATAATTTTAGCACCAGTCTCTTTCCCTTTTTCTGAGTCACTCTTCGCTATCGAAACCAAAACAAATTTAATACTATTCAAGTAGACTTTTACAAGCACTTGCATCGTTAACTAAACTTTAAGAGAGTCCAGGAAATTAACACTATAACATACGCTACTTCTAAATACAGTTCTGCTGTGAAAAGTCGACGAGAAACCCAACAGCTGCACGAAATAATTTTTAATACAACTTTTAATCAATTTATATTAAATCAATATTTATTTTGTCGTTACGAACTTTTAATATAATCTATACATATAATAAAATTGGTACTAAGCCGAATCTGTACATTAATTTTTTTTGGAAAATCTTATTGAAATTGACATTATTATTGATACAGAGGCCGAATCTATAGTTTTTAGATTTTTTGTCTGTCTGTCTGTTACCGCATCACAGAAAAAGCACAGGATGGATTTTGATGAAATTTTGTATGGTGATAGCTTGTTATCCGGGTCAACATAATATAGGATACTTTTTACCGCGGGTAAATGTCTCATTTCTGAGAAAAAATACAAAAACTGCAATATAAGAGTATACTAATATGTAAACCCTAAGAATTTTGTTTTTGGTCATTTAAAAGCGGGCGGAGCCACGGGCAATGTTAGTTATGTATAAGTACACAGAGCGCAGATGAAAGATATTAATTGTAAAATATTTGTTATAAAAAGGATGTCTAATCTTTTTTCTCGAATCCAATTTTTTTATCATTTTATTTTATTCATTTTATTATAATTTTATCTCATTTCAATATTATAATTTGAAATGAAATAATTTCTGAATTATAATTGAAAGTTTGATTTTAGGGAAGTTCCCTAGGCTCATTAATTCTGGCTTAATTTCTTATTGGATTAAATAAAAATAAATAAATAAATATGTTAGGACATTAACACACAGCACCATCTAGTTACATGGTAAACTACGAAGCTTGTGTTATGGATACCAGATAGTTGATACACTACACATATATAACTTTAAATACATACATATTATAAATATGAACACCCATGACTGGAGTGCAAGCATTCGTGCTCATCACACAAATGAATGCCCCCAGCGGGACTCGAACCCGCGATCGCTGGCACAGTAACTAGGATCACTACAAACTGAGCCAAACGTGTAGTCGAAGCGTCGTTGTAAGCCATGTTGATAAGTATGTAATGTAAATTATGTTTACTGTTTGAACTGAAGTTTTAAATGTTTTATATAAACTATAAGTTAAAGTAAATAAATTCATAATTAAATTAAAATAATAAGACTTTTAAATTATACAATACTTTCTAGGTTTAATATATTTTCATTAATTTGAATACAAAAAATATATTCGTGTTTTCATGTAATGCCATAAATATTTAATTAAAAAAAATTAAAGTGGGCTATAATTAATCTCAAACGCCAATTAATGAGATGTTTTTATGAAGCTTAACACTTGACACGTTAATCGTAGTTTAAAATACAATAATATAAATAATATATATATATATATATATATATATATATATATATATATATATATATATATATATATATATATATATATATATATATATATATATATATATATATTGAATTTAAAATATGTTTCTATTGCCAGCTATGTATCGGCAGACTGTTAAAGTCTTTATAAATTAAATTATTATTAGTACTAAATCATATTATTATCTTTATTCAAAATAATTTTAATTAAGCATGTAGAAATATTATTCGATGTTTAGTAATATGAAAAATAATTATTTGACTGAAACGTTCGGGATGAAAATGACCCATATCCTTTTTTATGCCAATTTAATCTAATATTAATGGCTTTAAAGTGTGCAAATTGAGCATTGATTATTTGTCATATCGAAAGAAAAAATCGCAAAGGAGAGCGAGTGTTAAAAAGCGATTATTATACTATATTAAATAATTTGTGCAGGTGGTGTAACTGCCAACTTCCTCGTAACTGAAAATTTCTTGATACTAAAACCTATACTTAGCCGGACCTGGAACCCAGGATCTCAGGATCTGCAGCCGTACATGTTAGCTACTAAATCTAAGAGAGACCAAATTTAATCAGTACAGATTAATTGTAAAAGCGTTCTGTTGCATTTAAATAACAATTCACGTAAAGGATACGTAATTACAAATAAATCAAAAACAATATTATTTAACGCCTTTACTAATCGTACTTTAGATGTATTGCAACCGTTTAACTTAAAGCTTTAAATATTGTAGTTACCTATTACAACTATTGTCGTTCTGCTAATGCGATACCATCTAAACTTGCCATTTATGCCCAGATGGAACATTTATAACTACTATTATAACAGCTGTTAAAAGCTATTATCTATATAGGGTCGTGAGGATTCGCAAGGGTATCTTTTTTACGCTATTCTAGCTGTAAGATAATACTTTTAGGTAGTGATGGCTGAAGGCAGAGGTAGCCCAGTGGTGACGTGCTCGCTCGCATGGGAAACCAAGTGAAGCGTGTTCAAATCCCAAGTTTTGCACCTCTGATAGTTTGATATGCGAATTATTGTAAGCATGATTACTACTTGTCTTACGGTGAAGGAAAACATTGTCGTACGTGAGGAAACCTGCATGTCTGAGAGGACCTAGCAAGTTTTCGAAAGACATGTGAAGTCCGCTAACCCGCACTCGGACAGCGTGATGGACTATGGTCTGTATTAATTTCCCCGTATTAAAGGGAGACACAATTATGTTGGCTCAACTTACAAATCAAAATTAACAGTAAAAAAATCTATTCATTTGTGAAGCCGTTCCTAAGTGATGTATGACTGGACTATTATGATAGTTGGTTACAGAATAAATTCTAAAAAAAAAAGTTTTGGATACACATCCTTCACGGATATTTGACAATATGGATCCATACAAATTTTTCAAATTTTATTATATAATTTAAATGAGATATGTAATAAGCGTCTTGTCCAAGTCTGGAAAGAAAATAATATTTTAACTTATACGTAATTGTATCATTTCTTTTGAAGGAGATCTTAAAAACCATTATTCTTAACAGAACTGTAGCAAGCTTGCAGTAGTAAATAATAATCACTAACAATAAGAATGAAATAGTGAATTGTTAAACGAAACGTTTTAAAATAAACGACTGTGGTCAGACATTCAAGATAAGTAGAGCAAGAATGATGCTGAGTTAAAAAATAATAATACAACTATATTTAAACACATGTTTTGTTGTCTCTATTAGTTTTGTGCAATGAAGGTAAATTAGGTTAATATATTTAAAAACATCGTTTTATCGTAGAGGCTATTTTGAATACCGCAGATTTTATCTTTTTAACCGACTTTGAAAAAGAAGGTTCTCAATTCGGGTGCTTATATATTTTGTATGTATGTTCAGGCTGAAACCCATCTTATATATACTTATTTAGAAAAAAAAATTCTGTTCAAAAAAGGGTTATTCCAAAATCGTCTCATTTAAATTTAAAAAAATCCAACCCTAAGTGTAGAAAATAAGGGTTGATTGGTTTTTCACGTACTGAATTTTTAAAATAATTTCTTCTTATTTTACATCTACTATGTCTACACTAAAAATGAAAGAAAAAAACTAAAAAAAAAACTATTAATCAGTTATTTTTTTTTTTTACTTTTTAGTCGGTGCCAGCGTACCAGGTAAATATGTATTTTACGTATCGAAATATATTAGATTTGCTTTGCATCGGCTGGCACTGACTTCGAAAATATCTGATTAGGTACATCTATTCTAAATGAAAACCCCCGTTTAGTTATTTTTTACATTTTAGTGCCTGGAAGTCGGTTTTATTTATTTTTTTAAGTTTTTATCATTGACGTTTCCTACTTTATTTGTGGTTTCAGTATCCGTAGACGAATAAATGATTAGATATGATTACGATCTGTACAGGCAAAAATAAGCACCCGGAGAAACACTCACTCATTCTTACATAAATATATTTTTTTACAATATAATAGTATACCAACAATAACATTTGTATGCATTAATTAGCATATGTGTCCATGAAAATCAAATTATTTGAGTTTTATATGCATTATTCGATATTTGAATTATTTATTTTAATTCACAATGCATCTAGCTAGTGCTTAGTTAAAATTTCTTGCATCTTAGCTTATTCATTTTAGCTTATAAACAAAAGGTGATGAATAATAATAATTGATCGTTTTCAAATAATATCTTAGTTTGATAAAACAAAGAAAATTATGGCTAAGTTAGATGCTGTCTGAAAAATTAGAAAGAATTCTAAAGATACTCTTCTAATTACAGGTTTTGAGAATCAGTTTTGAAAGGAGCAAACTGTATTGTCAATAGAAGGATAGTGAGTGTTATTTATGTATTTTTCTTATGTTTAAATACCGTAAGGCAGTGAAGAATCATATAAAAAGTATAGTATAATTTACTCAACAAATAAAACAAAATTTTACCACATTATCAGGGCTTTCTATCTATCTATATGATTTATTATCTATATGTAGAATTTAAGATTATGAAAAAAATATGAAAAAATCTTTTTCCATTCCATAGCCTATTTGTTAAAAAGGTGCAATTACCATACAAAGTGGGTGCAGATCAGAAAGTACGCTAAGTGAGAAAGAAGTAATAGTGTATCGGGTATTTTTATTTTCTGTGATAAAAGGTCCTGTTCGTAGTCTTTTTAAATCATAACCGTGCAAAACTTGATCAAGGTCTATTTGATAGTACTTGCTTATGCGAGTGTAACCGAGGGCAAAACCTTAGCAATACTTAATATGTATTTTTGATATTGCAAATTTTGATTTCTTTTTAATCATGTGTTATTAGGTTTATTTAAATTTCTTCTCCCATCTCTTGTTATATAAAACTAAACATGGCAACTTTAAAACTAAAATTATTACGATATTTTTTGTAAATGCTAAGGCGCCTTTACCATATTTTATGTGGCAATCATGTGGCAAAAATACACGATAATTTTCGTCCGGTAAGCAGGTCAAGGACGGCCTTATTTGGGATCTTAGATTGTTATTCACTCATTTCAAAATCATGTCATAATTATTCATGTTAAAACTATTTTTTTTTTAATTTCCTATAAATATTAAAGACATTCATAAAAGATTTTAATTAAAATTCATTCACAATATTTAAAGCACACGTACGATAAATGTGAGTTTTGAACTAATCTTTTTAAAATCAGTTAAAAATCAATGATTTACATTTCCTTTATCAATATAACCAGTAACAAGAGTAAGCCGTAAGAGAAGTTCCGAACGGCTTACAATAGAACATGGCTTGAGCTTGATTGCTTAGTTTATAACAATAGAGTTAAATTAACTAACGAGCTGGCTCTACAGGCAGAGTAAAGTTAGTTAAGAATATTTTACATATCGAAGCTGCAATTAATTTTCTCTATTATTTTCCATTATTTTATCATGACTTATACAGTGGGCGTTATATGGGAAGTGTTGGTTCAAATAAAAGTCGATGCAATCCAAGTTGTATTTCAAATTAACAATAATCACTATGTACATAGTTACACAGCACTTCACTACACAGCCATATACCACTTCACTATTACCACGTATAGACAATACAGAACGCAAGACAGTTTCTACTAGTGTTCACTGTGCGACCGACCAAGCGTAACTCAGCCGAGCTCGTTCGAGTGTCACAACGTAGACTCTGTCGAGCCCAAAAAGGTGGCGCTCGCGTTCCGATTAGTTGTGATTATGACTCGTCTCCGACACGGCCATCCTGCATGCACACGCCCTCGTGTGTTAGCCGTGCGTTAGCCTGCAACCAAATAATCAACGAAAATACTTGCTCGACTCTGTCAATCCTAACCAGATAAAACTTAACTTTGAATCTAAATCATCTTTATTCTAACGAAAAGCTTTAACGCTAACACCTTTGTTTTTTTTTAACTCCAAGTCACTATTTATCTCTAATCTAACTAATAACGTCAGTCATCCAGAGCCATGTACCAACATCATTCAACACTTTAGCAATCAAAACTAATTTTCAAATTTACTAGCACCTCTGTAAACCACTCTTAGGCCACGGCTTTACAAGCCAACCAGCAATCACAATTGCTCCACAATCCAGGTGCATCCACTACGGGATCACCGTATGTATCATCCTCTCGATGACTACACACTATGGTCATAACAGACCCCGACCTCCGCCAGAACTAAACGCACATCACACACCCACGGTCTATTTAGTTTGAGCTTCCTCAAAAGACCGACTTTTACCAGGCTATGACTACGTAATAGTTACTAGTACGGTCGACACTACTACGACCGTCAGAATGCTTACATCGGTTTCCATCGACTTCATTAAAACATTTGCTTGGCATGATGATCATTAATTACATCAACCTCTATTGGTACATGACCTACTAGAATTTTTGTGTAAAGAATTTATAGCAGTCATGTTAATAGAAAACCTTTCAATATCTCATGTTCTATCATGATACCATTTTGTAACTAATAATTAGGTAAAACATAATATTTCAAAAGATTTCAAGAGAATGACCGCTAATCGTTACAAAACAAATTTTACTCTGTGCGGAATATTCCGTTTTGATCAATACTAGAAATTGCAAGGACAAAATCGTTAACCACACAATTTGACTGCTAAATGTTATCTTACTAACGAATATTCAGCATCATGATCATAACAAAAGCAATACAGATTACCTCTACGCCATTGAGCATTTGAAGATGGTTGTACAACACACATCCACGCGTCGTTCCGTTCGTGTTGCACCCATATTGCTACCGTCCACTTGACTGGCACTACTTATGCACCGGAGCGCGATGTGATCAGGCCTGCCACATTTGAAGCACACCAGAGACTTCCACTGCAGGCTGCGATGCCGTTGCTGTCATCGAAGGTCGTTCTACGCTGTCATTTACCTTCCTTCTACACTCTTACCGCTTATGACCCACTTTTCCGCACGTATAACAATTTTAACATTAGCTTGACTCGTTTAACAACACTTTGAGGAATCATCAAATAAACTAGCTTTGCGTTTCAAATGTGAGAATGCTTGCAATTCCTGCTGCAGTCGATTTCGCGAAGCAATTTCCGTAGTAAAGGCTAATCGTTGTAATTTCGAATCAAACTGACATATGTGAACAAGGACAGTCGCAATTGCTATCTAATTCTTGCTAGCGTCTTTCCAACGATTAGTCAGTGACGTCATCAGGCGATTTACGCACGTAATGAGTTTCTTTTTTCATTTGGTTTATCACTGTTAAAATTAATTAGCGTACCGGCCAATGTCTCGGTGGAAACAAACCTCGCCTTGAAAATCAACTTTAACTCTTCCTATGTTATTCCCTTGGAACAAATTGTGATAGCCACGTCGACCCTTATCCTTTTAATTCCTTACTGACTTAAAACAAGCTGGCCGCCGTATGGAGGGTATTTGGCAAAACACAAATCTGCAGTCGCAAACCAAGATCTTGCGTTCGTATCCATATTGTCAGGGTCAAACTCGCGTAACTTGACGTTCTTCTTCGTTTGAGGCATTTGCAAGGCCTCGATAAGATATCACATACTGACATTTTGTTGTTCAAACATAGCACGTCATTGTTCACTCAGAGTTAGTTCTTTTTGCAATTGAACCAACACTGATCCCGCTTCTGATATCGAAGCTTCAATTAATTTTCTCTATTATTTTCCATTATTTTATCATGACTTATACAGTGAGCATTATATGGGAAGTGTTGGTTCAAATAAAAGTCGATGCAATCCAAGTTGTATTTCAAATTAACAATAATCACTATGTACATAGTTACACAGCACTTCACTACACAGCCATATACCACTTCACTATTACCACGTATAGACAATACAGAACGCAAGACAGTTTCTACTAGTGTTCACTGTGCGACCAACCAAGCGTAACTCAGCCGAGCTCGTTCGAGTGTCACAACGTAGACTCTGTCGAGCGCAAAAAGGTGGGGCTCGCGTTCCGATTAGTTGTGATTATGACTCGTCTCCGACATACATGTATCTAATAGAGCATAAGGGCATATGGCTGTACAATTCTTGGTAGGTAGTTGATATTTCACTTACAACTTCGATACAGCTAATTTTTTACTTAAAAGATAAAAAAACATTGTAAAAGCATGGTAGAAATAAGTACAATTAGCAACAGAGCAATGGGTCCTCCTGATTTTTTTCAGCTTATCCCTGTCCACTGTTGGACGAAAGCCTCCCCCAAAGAACACCAATCATCCTGATTTTGGGGAGTTCACCTATTGCCGATTTCGCTAATTCTTTTTTTTTTTTGAATATTCCTTGAAGTACGAGGATGTTTCTTACGGAGAGAAAAATTAAAAAAAAATACCTGAAAAGTCTTAAAACAATACTTTTCTATACTCCCATACAAAAGATTCGTAATAATACCTTTTTCAAGTTGTCAGTTGTCAAAGTGTACCTAAGCATGGACTCAATTCTAACACGTGTTGGCTCCATCAACTATCAACTACCTGGATATATGACCAGCCCACTTCCATTACAGTGTGGTAATTCTACACACGATGCCAGTGACTTCAGTCGTAGTTTGCATAGAAATAAATGCACAGCTTATCCCATTCTATTATATCTATTAGTCTACTGGTGTATTGAATGGGTTATAAGTTTATTGCAATAAACATTGCCCTACCCTAGAGTCCTACTGCCTAAAGTTTATATTAAAATAATAATACTTTAATAACAAATTGTAATTGTAAAAGAAATTGCACAAGAATACATGAATAAAAACTTTTTAACAAAAAATAAAGACCGACTTCCAGGCACTAAAATGTAAAAAATAACTAAACGGAGGTTTTCATTTAGAATAGATACTAATCAGATATTTTCGAAGTCGGTGCCAGCCGATGCAAAGCAAATCTAATATACTCGTATTTCGATACGTAAAATACATATTTACCTATTAAATATTCATATCTTAAAATATTGTAGGGTATGCTTTGAAACAAAAAAAATTCCAAATCGGGTCAGGTGTCTTCGAGTAATCGGTGAACATACATAAAAAAAAGAAAAAAAAAAGATTCCGACGAAAAAGGTTCAAATTAAGTACCTCTTACTTCTTTACTTTTAAGTAATACTTAAAGTTTAATATTTTTTATGTAACATTTTGAGAACTACTTGTACTAAAAAGACCAAATTATGGGATAAGTGCGAATCTGTTTCACCCACCTAAAGTTCCGTACCGAACAATACCATATAGTGTTTTAACTTACTTCATTTGTTTGTTTCAAATAATCATTGTCACTTTATTAATAGCAAAAATACGTTTATATTTCATAGTACCTCTCAGATATACGACATATAGTATATCACATTTTATAGCCGTAAGCTCACATTCTATATGAGAAAAAATGATTCTGTATTGTAAATAAATACATTATTATTTTTAATGCAATCAGATTTTTTACTTTTATGTTACTACTAAAAAATTAATATTCAATAATATGACTTAAATCCCGTTAGTAATTAAACTGGAAACACGTAATAATTAACGCGGAGATGTTGAGACTCAATAAAATCACAGATTTCACAATAATATAGAAACATACGTAGATTTTGCTACAGAATGGTTTTATGTAATATATTAAGGAGATATCGCAATTAAATTAAAATTTAAACAAATCATAATATAAATGTAATAAATAATTTTTATATAGTTATTAGTAATAAATATTCATTTTTATAAGGAATAATTTTTATAAAATATAAATATATTTTTTTAAATTATTAATATTATATTTGACTCTCACTTCCGCAACATTCATTTTTCAATGTATTGACTAACCACTCAGTCATTCACGCCTAAAGAAGTTTTACTCCAAAAATATTTACTGCAACGAATACTCATGTAATTAAATAAAGTGAATAATAATAACGCTTATGTTTCTTAGCTGCCGTTTATCTGAAACCAAATAAATATGAAAATATGTAATTAGTCCACTTTTAAGGTTTCATATTTGTCATACTAGCAGAACCCGCGGCTTCGCTCGCGCTAAAACTACAAAAAAATCTCTAAAAAGGTAGCTCCATACAAACTTTCATCCCCTATTTTATAGATTAGCGCGTTCAAACAAACAAACAAACAAACAAACAAACAAACAATCAAACAAACAAACAAACAAACAAACAAACAAACAAACAAACAAACAAACAAACAAACAAACAAACAAACAAACAAACAAACAAACAAACAAACAAACAAACTCTGCCTCTTTATAATATTAAGTAAATCTGAAATATTCTACGCGTTTAAGTCTATTTCGTTGCAATCATTAATATATAATTAAATTTTAATTAATGGTAAAACATAATGGGTAGATGTAGAACTTCGAATAATTATAGAATTCTCATGTTTCATACGAAATTTACTTGGAAAATAGTAATTATAGCTGTCACGCAAGAATTAAATTTAACCTTACACAGACAAGCTTAAAATAGATAAATGAAACAGATTATTACCTTCAAGCCATACGACATATTATTTTGTCTAATTTTCAGGAAATGTATGTGTAATGCCTAAAATTGGTAGGAACTAATTGACAAAAACATTTTACTATACATAATAATGTATTTCCTAGGAATTTTATAAATTTCGTAAATAATAGTCGGAAATATCTAAATAAATAAAAATGAATGTTTCTTAGTGTTTGCCCTCTAAATATGCGTCTTATTCATCCGATTGTGATGAAACTTTGCTGAGTTCTGTTGCGTAAGCTCGCGAAGCCTTCTGACTAAAAAAAAAAATTTCAGTGTAAGTTTGTCCTCTATGCACTCCTACTCTATTGATCTTAAGGACTTATTTTCGCAATTTTCAGATATGTATGTCTTTAGTTGTATATAATTTTGGAATGGTGAATAATTTGTCGTTTTTATCGTTTGAACGCGGGTGAAGTCTTGAGAAATGCTAGTTTTAAATAAATATGTGAAAGTTTTCTGTACAGCATTCGAAACATCAACAACAATAAATCAAAATAAAGTCATGAAAAAAGCCAAAAAAATAGTTTTATTAACACAGTTACAAGCTACTTAATAGATAAATTAATCAAGTTTTCATAATCAATTTATTAAGACACCCCTTTTTTACCTAACAAACTAAACAGCTACTTTTTATAGCGTATGAAAAGCATCCGTTCATTAATTTTATTCTTTGTTTCTATTCCTTACGATAAATTCTAGCAGGATCGAGACGCTGTGCGCTAAGATACGAACATGGATCGTAAGTTATTCAAGTAGGTGAAATAATATTTTAAGAATTTTAAAATACAACTTCTTTTAGATATGCTAGTATTGCTATATTATAAAGGATACGGATTTCAACCATATTATAATAACTATTTCGCGTATCTTTTAAGCTAATGAACTTTACGAAGAAATATGATGAAAACTTCCATAAAATCTGCTACTTAAGTGAAATAATTATGTAACCTATCAAAGAAATATCATTATAAGAGAATTCTAAGTAGAAACTGAAAAGATTTTGCGTCGACACAAAGAAAAGGAAGGAGAATTGCTTAATAAACCGGCACTGGATTAATTAGTGACTAAAAACTGGTTTGAATTATAAGTAAAATTAAAATCTGTTGTTTTAAATGGTAGAGTTGGGATATGTGGAAATTTATGTTAGAATTTAATAATTTAGAAAAAATAAATATTGACTTGTATGTACATCATGTTTCTACAGAAATTTGAAGTTGGCTAGACATTTCGATGACTAGAGTTAGGCAAAAATGAGGCAAAAAAATGCTGCATTTGTTCAAGAAATGTCATAATACGACATTTTTTTTGACGAATTATAAGCCCTCCTATACATATAATAAAAGTGTCACTGATTGCTGTCCGTACATGGAAGATAATGGGGAAAAAACTATTATTGGGGCTCTTTAGCAACGCTAGAACCAAGAACAATGTTTTTTTTAAATTTTATTTGTTTGTCTGTGCGCTAATCTCAGAAACAGCTAAACCGATTTGGGTGCTGTTTTCACAAATATATGTAACTAGCATTGCCCGCGGCTCCGGCCGCGTTCAGGAGACCAAAAACCAAATTCTTAGGTTTTACATATTAGTATACTCTTACCTTGCAGTTTTTGTATTTTTTCTCAGAAATGAGAAAGAAAATTTTCCCGCGGTAAAAAGTATCCTATATGTTGACCCGGATAACCAGCTATCATCATACCAAATTTCATCAAAATCTGTCCAGTGGTTTTCTCGTGATGCGGTAACAGACAGACAGACAGACAGACAGACGAAAATTCTAAAAACTATAGATTCGGCATCTGTATCGATAATAATGACTATTTCAATAAGATTTTCCAAAAAATAATTAATGTACAGATTCGACTGAGTTAGAATTTTAATATATGTATAGATAAAAGCTTTACTTCACATATAATTTTGTTTTATTTCATAAAAGAAGTTAGCTCAATTTGAAGAAGCGAGGGCGCTTTGCTAGTAAATAATATATTTCTAACCTTAATTCTGTTATTGAACTGATTACAAAGATCAATGACAATTTTAAGATTAAATTTCTCATTAAATGCTTAGCTACTAGACTTCTTAAAAAGACGCGAATAATAAACAAACTTTATCAAATAAACGATGTTTTAATATATTAAATAGATAAAAACTTAAAAAAACGACTTCCAGGCACTAAAATGTAAAAAATAACTAAACGGGGGTTTTCATTTAGAATAGATACCTAATCAGATATTTTCGAAGTCAGTGCCAGCCGACGCATAGGAAATCTAATATATTTTGATACGTAAAATACATATTTACCTATTAGATATTCATATCTTAATATATTGTCGGCTGGCACCGACTTCGAAAATATCTGATTAGGTATCTATTCTAAATGAAAACCCCCGTTTAGTTATTTTTTACATTTTAGTACCTGGAAGTCGGTTTTATTTTATTTTTTAAAGTTTTTATTTTTATATTTTTAGTGTAGACGTAATAAGCAGGTAATTTGTAAGAAGAAAGTTCTTAATAACATATTCGATTAAACAATTTGTTTAAAAAATATATTTATTGCTGTTTTTTTTTTAAAACCGCTCGACCGATTTCGATAAAATTTGGGACCACCTGGGAAGTATACCCTTTCAAACAAAACAAAAAATTTCCAAATCGGCTTAGGCATCTTCGAGTAATCGGTGAACATACATAAAAAATTAAAAAAAAAAGATTCCGACGAATTGAGAACCTCCTCGTTTTTGGAAGTCGGTTAAAAATAAAATTGTCGGCTAAGGGCGAGTCACAACTCATATTATATAGATTGGGTTACGTATATGTCAACCAAATTAATCTGTTACGAATACCTCAATTTTTAATATATACTATTATTATTTTAATATACACTATTACTATTATTATTACACATATATTATTAAAAATTTAAGTTTTTGTAACAGATATATTTTGTTTTTCTGATTAGGCCTATTATGGTAAAAATATAATACAATATTGTGTAAGATTTATGCGTTATGTACTTACGTATTTAACTGCCTCGGTAGTGTAGTGGCTAGCATGTACGGCTGCACACTCGGAGGTCCTGGGTTCGAGTCCCGGGTCGGGCCAAGTTTAGTTATTGAGTCTTTCTGTATAGTAAGTCTCAATAACAGCCCGGAGTTGGGAAGTTGGCGGTGTTTCACCCCCGTGCCTCGGAGAGCACGTAAAGCCGTCGGTCCTGCGCCTTAACTCTCACTGGTCGTGTCGAGCAGTCGTCCCACCGGAGTATGAGAGTGACAGGAATAGAGAGTGCACCTGTGTCTGCGCGTACACTTGAGCACTATAATATCTCCTGCGCAGTTGGCTAGTCTCAATGAGATTGGCCGCCGTAGCCGGAATCGGCTAGGAGAACATCATCATCATCACTTACGTATTTATTTTATCGGCAGCAAAAAAGCAGCAGGTTTTGTTTTGGACAGTTTATAGCCAACAAAAAATTTCAAATCTGACTACAGACGATACTAATGAAAAATAATATGCTGCGTATGACTTTGTAAAATTTCTTTTTGCGCTACTATTTATATCGTAGAGTGCAGTCTACGCCGTAGACCCTCTACGATGTTCAGTTACTTAAAGAAATAAAACTTTCTTTCGATTTTTTTCGGATTAATTTTGATTTTTAGTTCCCGACTTTATTACTTTATTTAAATTACTATATTTAAATATTTATAAGGCAAAAAGTTTATAAATTAAAAAGTACTATGGCAAAGTACAAGTGGTTAATGAGATAAATAAGTGGGTCAGTCAAAATAGACATACAGCTCATTTGAAGTATAATCATAGTAACGAAATATTTAAACGTTATATTAGACAGTACCAATTATTAATCTACAAATAAAATGCATCAATGCTTTTAAAATAAATATTTTATAAGACGACTAAGCTAAACTATCAAAGAAAGTCATTACCCGAATTTAAAGCATAATTGCTTTCGCTTCTACGTTATAAGACTCGAGAGTGCAAAGCAAACTCGACGAGGGCTAGATCTGAAATGTGCATCCGTTTGTTCGTTAATTTCATCCTTTATCTTGTCGACGAACTGTTTCGTCCAAGCTTTGCTACGGAAATGCATTGCACTCAGAGATGAACTCGCCTCATAAATTATTCAAGTAGCGAGACACTTCAAATATAGCGCGACGACTGAACGCTATTTTGAATACGCTGGTGTAACTGTGGAATGTCGCATGTTTGACGATTCGTCAATTTTATACCCAGGATATGAATAGAAGACAACTATTTACAATTTTTTAATGATATTTTTACTAATATTAAAAATGTAAGTATGTTTGTATGTAACTATTTCTCACAGCAACAAATTAAAGTAATATTTCCATTGAGATAATTTATGACAAGAAACTTACATCGAGTACTTTTTATCCCATGGTTATAATTTTTTTTTGGTAGAAAAGTACTTTATTTCAATAAGCTATAAATATTGATAGAATTTTATATTCTAAATTATAATCACAAGTAGGTACGTGTAAATCTATACTAATATTATAAAGAGGCAGAGTTTGTTTGTTTGTTTTTTTTGAATGTGCTAATCTCAGGAACTAGTAATTCGATTTGAAAAATTCTTTTTGAATAAGATAGCCCGTTTGTTGATGAAGGCTATAGGCTATATAAATCCTAATATAATAATAAATGTACGGTTCCCTTGGGATAGATTTGTTTTTGTCTAGGCACGAACTCGAAGCGAAGCGATTGAGTGAGTCGCTAGTAATACTAGATAGAAAGGAATTCAATGTTTTTCTATAATTATGATACTTCATACTTTTGATTCATCACAGAGTAAAAATAAATATTTAATAATTTAATATTTAAAAATATATTTAAACACAAGTTGTTGAACAACATCTGTATTTGTAACGTGTAAACAATAAACTAGGAATATTCATTTTATTTAAGTTAATTATTACACAATATGTATTAATTATTTAATAATATAATTTAATTAGTTTTTTTATAAATTACTAGCAGAACCCGCGGCTTTGCTCGCACTAAAACTACAAAAAAAATTCAAAAGATAGGTTTCATACAAACTTTCATGTCTTATTTTACCCCCTTATGGGATGAATTTCGAAAAATGCTAAAACACGTATTTAATTAATTGTATTGAAGAGTATTTATACCACGTTTCAAGTAATTCTGATCATAAGTATTTTTTTGGATTTAATATAACGTGTTTTCCCGTGGGAAAGAGATAATCTCCCGCGGTAAAAAGTAGCTTATGTCACACTGCACTGGCCTCCAACTATCTCCACAGAAAAAACCAGCTAATCGGCCAAGCCGTTTCGTGAAAGAAAGACAAACAAACAAAACACCTCACATTTATAAAATTAGTATGGATATAGAGATTTTTTCATTGATATTGTTTCAGATTATGTCATTTTTATTAATACTCATGACAAATAACTTTTCAACCATAATAATTTATTTGTTTATAGTTTTTATAATATTAAAGTACTCCCTACTTTTATTATTATTTTAAAATCTCCCATATTTATACTTTTTTAAACATAATAATATACATAAAATATAAAAATAATAACACACAAAAATATTTAAATATCTTTAACCAGGTAGGTGTTAGCCAATAGAAGTAAAGTTTTTTTTGAGAATAGAATATACGAGGGAGACGTTTAACTTAAGTGGAGCAAGAATGATGCCATGACACAAAATAATGACACAAAGGCTTTATTTTCAGAACCGCTATTATCTTTCCACTGCACGGCTCTTACGACCTGAGGCTAAATTAAAAATGTCTCGTTCGTAAATGTAATACTAAGAAAGCGTTTAATATTTTTGTTACAATAATTACTGTGGAGATATATTACTTTAGTTCTTACAATTTGATTTAAATGGATACGAAGTGTAATGCTATTCAGTTTCTTAAATAGTAAAAACTTTTATAAAAATGTTACTTATCATCGTTAATTTATAGAAGAAACAAATGTTACTATTTATAATATTATCGATCTATAAAATAGAAACATTTCGTCTATTGTCTTGAGTAGTTTTGACACGAGTCTTGTAAAACTTTTATTAGTACTCTGCGGCTGAATTTGAATGACTTCAGTCTTCACATGTTTCGTTCCTAAGCCGACGTCTTTGGGACTCTCCAGTGTCACTTGACCAGTATAATTCAACGTATGCCATTCTGACTTTCATTACTGTCTATGCAGATGTCTGAGGATGAATCTCACAGTCTATTTATTATGAATTATATATAAGTATTAACAAGTACTACCACTTATTTTTGTAATATATATCTAAAAAAAGTCAAAAGTACCCAAAATAAAATCCAAATTTATTTACTCAACTAAAATCTAAATTTATTTACTTAACCTAATAAATAGGCAAATACACAAAAGCCATTACATAAATGTATATATTTTAAGATTTAATTAAAAGCTTAATCGAAATGGCTAGGGACTACCTGATCTATAATTATATTTATTTGAAATTGCCCTAACGTTGTCGCTTCTGTGTATTCAATTATAAAGTTTCTAAGAGCTAAGTAGATTCGCCTTACACTGTCGTAGAAATGTACAGTCTTTCTTTTATACTAAGCTGAATCGAAAAGGTTTTATAAATCTCGTTTTAGAAACCACATTTCTGTGGCCTCTCCAAGGTAGCCATTCATTATTGTGCATCGACCATTCGTTGCTTGTAAATGGTGAATTTAATATATATTTGATCGGCTTCAGGGAAGTATCCAATTTATCTGCAGGTGAGCTTGATTTTGATCAATATTTAAGTAAATTAGTGTTTTCCCAATCTAATTTCGACCATATTTTTTTAATTGATAAGGTACTGAACAGGTACTATATATATATATATATATATATATATATATATATATATATATATATATATATATATATATTATATATATATAGTACATAATTATTTTGATGTTGGCAAGTGTACCACTCATAATATTACTAACATATATCTAAATCAAAAAAATACTCCAAAAGGTTACAATGAAAATCATACGAGTAGGGGATTTTTTATTTACTTTGAGATTAACGAATAGTTTACATTCTAGTTTATATTATTATAATAATTAACGTACATATATTTTTTTTCTTACTATTTATACATGAACGAATTGTAGCTAATTCGTTCATATATTTATAATTTTCAACCGACTTCAAAAAAGAGGAGGTTCTCAATTCGACTGTATGTTTTTTTTTTTATGTTTGTTACCTCAGAACTCCGTCATTTATTAACCGATTTGGACAATTTTTGTTTTGTTTGAAAGGATATACTTCCAGATTGGTCCCATTTAAATTTCAAAAAAAAAATACCACCCCTAAGGGTGGAAAAACAACTAATGATGAATTTAACCTACTTCTAATTGTCATATTGACTTGAAACTTTGCAAGTATTTCTATTTCCGTTGATAGTACAGTGGTTCGGTGTTGTTGACCTGATCTGATGGCAAGGCCAGAAGGTGGATAGGTGGAACTCTTCAACGGCTAATAGTAGATACTTTGAGTTTGGGCTTATTTTGTTTGATTTGACAAGCCTAACACGTTAGAATCCTTACTTTGCTACTACTGTCTACACTAAAAAGGGAAAAATAAAAACTTTTTAACAAAAAAATAAAAACCGACTTCAAACAAAAGCACTAAAAAGTAAAAAATAACTAATTGGTAGTTTTCATTGACTATACATACCTAATCAAATATTTTCGAAGTCGGTGTGCTTTGGCTAAGTAATTAAAGCCTACCTATTAAATACATACCTAATCAAATATTTTCGAAATCGGTACCAGCCCATACAAAGCAACCAACCAATCAGTTATTTTTTACTTTTTAGTGCTTTTGTTTGAAGTCGGTTTTTATTTTTTTGTTAAAAAGTTTTTAGAGTAAATCAGTTGAAAAGGTAGGCACTGATGAAATAAGTCAAGAATATCTTAATAGTTAAAAAATGTTCTTATTATATCTCTTCTATTAATTTTATGTGGTAAATAATCAACATACTTAGGTATCAAAGTTATTAAAGCTGTCATATTATGTGCAACTTGTCGGGAAACTAAATTGCACTACAAATTTTATATATAAATGGTTTTATCCCCTATGTAATATGTTTCGACAAATAATACGACAAAGAAATGCCTACATTCACTTATATTCTTAAGTTTAATTTAGTTAAGAAATTATAACTTCACAAAGTAAATTAAAAAATCTATGAAATCAACAAAAAAAAAATATTTTTTTAGAAGATTTTTTATTTAGCAGGCACAAAAAGAAACATGTGATACTAAAGATTTGATACTAAAGACTATTTCGATTAGATTTTCCAAAAAATAATTAATACACAGATTAGTAGGTATATTTAAATAAGTTTATTATGATTTTGATACATTTTTGTAAAGCTTATTTCGAGGCTTTTATTTCCTAGATTAACTCTGTACTAAAGCATTGCAGGTCCCAATTCAGTAGGAAAATTTCATGCATGACTGAGATAATAACAGCACTGTACCGGCTTTGAAGATTCAAGTCGTTTGTGCTCGCAACCATAGCTGCTGACTGTAGCCTTTTAACAATTGTTCGTAATATGCATTAGAAATACAAAACTTGACATTTTTTTACAAGCAAAATCATTTTTAATTGGAAAATATACTCCGTAGTATATTTATATGTTTATATATTGTATTTATTTACTTTTACTTCTGCCTATTCTTACCGTAAGGCAAGCGGTAATTATGTTAGAAATTATTCGCACATGAAAATATCAGAGGTGTGAGCCCCGGGATTTGAACCCGCTTCACTCGGTTTCTCAAGCGAGTGCATTACCACTGGGCTACCACTACTTAGATACATTTAATATTAACTAACCACAGCTACAGACAGTGGTTCTGTTTGCGCGGTTTTTACAATTGAGTCCATAACTATTATGATACTCGTTTTGTATAGAAGCACTCAAATGGAGAGCTCGACTTGTAACGTTGAGTCTACTCGACCTATATTACTTTTTTGGATGAATTGGATTGAAAAATCATTTATCCGTATTTTTCTATTCTAACCATGCATGTCCGGAAAAATGCCCACCAAAAATATTTTTTCCTTGTACTTCAGTGTGACCCTTTTATAATCTAGTACTACTAACGACTCACGTCCTCGCCCTCACGAAAAGTATTTTATTTCTTTATTTCATGGGCCACATGTTCAGAAATATGTGTTTTATTTAATATTAAATCTACATAACTATCTCAAATAAAATAAAAATCTTATAATATGAAAACATACGCACACACTAACAAAGTATAGTAACACTAACAAATTCTTAAGTTATTGTTACTACTTGGTTTTTATTGCTTTCTATTTTATTTTTTAATTTTTTTTAATTTTTTTAAGTTTAACTTAAGGATGGTCCATTTGCCTTGCTCCGGCTTAAGGTATTAGGAGCTAGTTGTTACTGAAAATCGCGCTGTTCGAGATTTCGGTCTTAGCAGCGTCCGTCATCCGTTGGCATAAGCTAGATTTATTCAGTTAAGTTTAAAAATTGTATTGATTCCTACTCTTTAAATGGCAATAAATATATTTTTTTATTTAGGTGACGTAAAAGAAGTGCCATAAAAAAACTATACATTTTAAAAAGTATTGTTATGTATTTCTTGAGCCTTAAAAGATATTACAATAAACACAAAAATATTAACAAAGTTACGATTAATTTCAGACTTTATTTTACCTTAGAGTTATGGTTTGTTGCTGTAAAGTAATGGCAGCTAAAATTATTCGTCAATGCAACCAATTAAAATGAAACTTAGCAACAATGTTATTTAAGAAAAAGGTTCTTAAATCAAAAGAGTTTCATTAAAATCTATTCAGCTTTTTTACCTCCATATGACATAGCTCATTTTAAAATTTACTTTATATACATAGTTATTGTTTAGCTAAGTGCTGTTTTAGGCTCTTTTTAATTTTTAACACCTCCAGGTAAATTTCTAAGAAATTAATTAAATTTCAAAGAAATCTATTGTTAACTGTAACGCCGGCGTGTCCGCGATCGTTGAGGGAATAATAATGTATTATTATTCATAGAAATATCACATATTCTTTAAATAAAATTACTTGATTCAAAATATTTATGAACTAACCAAAGAAGCTCGTTAACTAGCAGGACTTTAACATATGCTTACCTACGTCACAAAACTAAACCGTTCTGGGTGTACTCGAAACCACTACATTCCCCTATGTCTCGCCGGTAAATTGCAAGCGTACTCACCTTGACAATTATGTGCGCTTTATTTTGCGTCAACTGTCTCACCTCCCTTTTAGATTATTACCATGATACTAAAACAAAATATAGTTAGAGAGTACTTAAGTTTCATCACTGGATTTAGCTTAGTGTGGACTTTTGACTTTTGGGGTGTCGCTTCTATGAAAAAAATAGATCTTTTTTCCTTATTTTTCTTTATTATTACGTAGAAGGTAGTAGAAACTGTATGTTTTTATCAATTTTTTAAAAGATTATTTACGATTTTCATGGAATTCTCCCCATACGAAAACTTAAAATACCTTTAAAAATACACACAAGTACAAAATCGATAATAATAAGAGTACAAAAAAAAAACAAAATACTTACAATGCTAAAGAAAAATTTTGACCTTTATTTCAAAATAACAACTACGTTCAAAAGCAATTTAAAAATACGAATAGTTCTGAAGCGAAAAACTTTGACGTGGCAAAAATAGTTGCCCATCGATTAACACTATTGAAAATTGCAAGCGAAAAAGTTAATTAATTCTAACACAGTATTAAGTTATTGTTTTAGAAAAAGCACTTTCATTGATTAGGTAATATAACATCTTGCCATAAAATATTAAAAAACGTCCTACAGACTGAATTTCAGTCACGGCAACTAATCACACTAAAATAAATCATCTGTTCAGGAGATAAAATAAATAAATAAATATGTTAGGACATTAACACACAAAACCATCTAGTTCCATGGTAAGCTACGAGGCTTCTGTTATGGATACCAGATAGTTGATACATTATACATATATAAGTTTTAAATACATACATATTATAAATATAAACACACATGACTGGAGTACAAACATTCGTGCTCATCACACAAATGAATGCCCCCAACGGGACTCGAACCCGCGACCGCTGGCGCAGCAAGTAGGGTCACTACAAACAGAGCCAAACGTGTCGTCAAAAGATGAGATGAGATAATATTATCTCTCTTCTTACACTCTCTTCTTACAGAGAAAAATTGGGCACAGAAACCGATGCTAATCAAAAAGATTAGAATAAATTAACTATAATAATTAATAATATAATTACATTGTATTTAGGCCTTTTTAACGTCCCACTGCTGGGCACGGGCCTCCCTTCAATATGAGAGGGATCAGGCTATAGTCCACCACGCTGACCAAGTACAGGTCAGCGGACTGGACAGGAAAATAATTTTGACTAATATAAAAACAAACAAAAAAACACAACTACTGATGTGAAGATTATTTATTTTATGCTTGTATGATTACAATAATCTCCAAAATTTACCCTAAATGTAAGTGAAAACTATTGAAATAAATATTTATATTTTACGATTTAAATCTCGTTTCTTAATTCTAAAAAAAATAAATTTATAATAAATTTATTTTAATAAGGTTTCGTTATTTTAATGTACATATAATAAAACAGTTATTAATTTATTATACAGGCCACACTGGCGACGTCAACGCATAAATTATGATACCTTTATAAATCAGGCAGTTCAAAATTATGAGAATGGTCAGGCCGAAAAAAAATAAAAAAAATACCATTAAAAATAGAAAGAATAAATAAAAGAAAGTCGGGATTGGTCGGCAGGGAGTTGACATGGGTGGATGCTATCCGTGATTTTTAACTGAAGCAAAGAAATAAGAAATTGTTGAGAATAAATGTTTCTTATTAAATTGTAACTAAAACTAGTTTAAATATAAAAGTTTTGCAACACGATACTGGCTTATCCAGAGATATCCTGCAATTATAAAAATAATAAAAGTTGAAATGATTTTAATTTCTCTTATATGTTATCACTGGAAGACTACTAAAAGCTAAATTCGTCTACGAAGACTTTAAGATAGAAAAATTCACTGGTCGTATCAAATCAAAATTTAGCAAGATCATCTTTTTCTAGCATTTTTCTAATAAAGCCGTAAAATATATTTCATACAAGGAACAACAACTTTTAGCACTTTTTGCTTATTTTGATAACTCTTAGAATATGGGTTAAATTAAAATGTTCCGTTCTGACTTTTATTTAATGACTAGCAGAACCCGCGGCTTCGCTCGTCCTAAAACTACAAAAAAAAACTCAAAAAGGTAGGTTTCATACAAAATTTCATCCTCTATTTTACCCCCTTTTGGGATGAATCTCGAAAAATGCTAAAACACATATTTAATTCATTGTATTGAAGAGCATTAAATACCAAGTTTCAAGTAATTCTGATTATAAATATTTTTTTGGATTGCATTATAACATGTTTTCCCGTGGGAAAGAGATAATCTGTCGCGGTAAAAAGTATGTCACTCTCCAGCCCTCCAACTATCTCCACACAAAAAATCACGTCAATTCGCCAAGCCATTTTGACGTAAAAGATAGACAAACAAACAAACAAACAAACAAACAAACAAACAAACAAACAAACAAACAAACAAACAAACAAACAAACAAACAAACAAACAAACACACTCTCACATTTATAATATTAAGTATGGATAAACTAATTGTATGTCATCAAAAAGTAGCTTATGTGATTATCCTAGATATCAGCTGAGCTAACTAAGTAGGATTAAGGCTAAAGACTGTTATTTTGATGACCTATTCCTCAAATATATTAAAAGTAAAATTCAACCCTTAAAAAGATGAAAAAGCGCCCCAACTGAATTTATATGAATAAATATTTTTGTGTATAAATAAAAAAACAGTAGAAATGCCGCTTGTATATAAATTGTTTAAGTGAATTTTAACACATTAAATATTTATTTATAGTTATGTAAAATACAAGTGGGGGATGTAAAAATCAAATAAAACTTTAATACTTTTGAGTATATTCTGTTTAATCGTGTTTCACCAAATACGGCTGGAAAGATTTCAATGATATTTTTTGTATACGTAAAGTTAATACTGTATGAAAAATATAGCCATTTTTTCCAGATACAGGGAGGGTTATGTGTTCCGATTATACATATTATTATCATAGAGACATGATAATGTGTGAGACTCCCGTGACCATGTTTGCATTCAAACCAAAATTATAATCCGCGAAAACATCCGAAAAAATAGTTTTATTTAAAACTAGCGATCTACCCTCGCTGGGGTTCGTCCCTAGTAACGTTTGAATGTTTAGTTTAGATTTCTCAGAGATAAGATATTTTTTCGCTGTGAAAAGTATCCTATATGTTGACCCGGATAACCAACTATCATCAAACGAAATTTCATCAAAATTTGTCCAGTGGTTTTCTTGTGATGCGTTTCCAGAGACAGAGAAACAAAAATTCTAAAAGCTATAGATTCGGCCGCTGTATCGATAATAATGACTATTACAAGAAGATTTTCCAAAAAATATTCAATGTACAGATTCGACTTAAAATTTTATTATATGTATAGATTTACGTACGCATAAATATTATAAAAAGTACAATGCTCTACATATATTTAAGTACACGAGTGTATGAAATACCTCTACATTTAGTTGACCACAAGCTAAACTTAGTTAAATATAATTTAATATAAAATCTATTTAAACTTTGTAAATATACGTTAGTAACGTTTCAGGTACAAGGGAGTAAGCTGAAAACGTAGGCAGCCCATCGGTTGGGGAGGTGCCATTCAGTCTGAACCCGACTCGCGGCTGGAGAGGTTGTGTTGTTCGCGCTTATACACCGACGAGTTGAAAATGCTCCTTCGTGTTCAGTTACTAGTGAATTACATGGAAAGTGACTAATGAAGTTTGGAATTTTAAAAATAACGGTTTTCATCTAACAAGGATTTGTATAATTGTGATTATGTGATTTATAAGTAACAATTCGTAAGTATTATTTTATATTTAGATCTTAAGATATTTAGATTTAATATTATTAAAAAAAATATTTGGTATATATAACAATGCATCTTTTTGTTTATAATTTTAGTATTTATTATACTATTAAATATTTATTTATGAAATATTTACAAAGGATTGATTTTTAAATGGTTCTAAAAGTTGGTTGCTACTTTTTGACTCTACATTTTATTTAGTCTTTTTAGTTTTTTTCAGATTTGGTTGAATTAAAATATCTCATTATTATTCCAAAGATGAGATATAGATTGAGATACAGATTATTAATTTTATTATTATATATTTCTTATTTATATTTATTGTGTTTAAAATAATCTTATTTTAAAAATAATGTTGTTTTCAACCGACTTCAAAAAGGAGGAGGTTCTCAATTCGACTGTATGTTTTTTTTTTTTTTTATGTTTGTTACCTCAGAACTCCGTCATTTATTAACCGATTTGGACAATTTTTGTTTTGTTTGAAAGGGTATACTTCCAGATTGGTCCCATTTAAATTTCAAAAAAATACCACCCCTAAGGGTGGAAAAACAACTAATGATGAATTTAACCTACTTCTAATTGTCATATTGACTTTAAATTTGCAAGTATTTCTATTTCCGTTGATAGTACAGTGGCTCGGTGTTGTTGACCTGATCTGATGGCAAGGCCAGAAGGTGGATAGGTGGAACTCTTCAACGGCTAATAGTAGATACTTTGAGTTTGGGCTTATTTTGTTTGATTTGACAAGCCTAACACGTTAGAATCCTTACTTTGCTACTACTGTCTACACTAAAAAGGGAAAAATAAAAACTTTTTAACAAAAAAATAAAAACCGACTTCAAACAAAAGCACTAAAAAGTAAAAAATAACTGATTGGTAGTTTTCATTTACTATACATCCCTAATCAAATATTTTCGAAGTCGGTGTGCTTTGGCTAAGTAATTAAAGCCTACCTATTAAATACATACCTAATCAAATATTTTCGAAATCGGTGCCAGCCCATACAAAGCAAAGCACACCGACTTCGAAAATATTTGATTAGGTATGTATAGTAAATGAAAACTACCAATCAGTTATTTTTTACTTTTTAGTGCTTTTGTTTGAAGTCGGTTTTTGTTTTTTTGTTAAAAAGTTTTTATTAAATCAAACATTTAGATTTGCCTCAATTTTCTCTTTCATTTAAAATTCAAGGATACATATTTTCATATGCATTTTTATTAATATGAACTGTCATTATTACATTTGTATCTGGTAATTAGTGTCCGACCGAAGCTTCGGCTTCGGCTTCGGCTTCGGCCACCTTCGGCCAAAAAATCCACCTTCGGCGAAACATTCGGCTTCGGCCCAAAACCCGGCCGAAGCCGAAGGTTTCGCCGAAGGTCCGAGCGACCGTCGAGATTGAACGAACTGTTACGAAAGTCATGAGGCGACGGGGAGTCACTGTCAAAATATCACATTGCATGCATCAAAACAAGTTCGTACGTGTATTTAAACGAGTGTTTTGTTTTGAATTTGTGTTTATCAATTAAATTGTGATACATTAGTAATCTGACTGATTGGTCTAATTGTAATTTGTGAATTACATAATAAAGAAATGATTATTTTTTACCAGTAGGTAAATCACAAAATCACAAACTTTTATTTATAGATGAGACAGTCAATATAAACCTTCAATATTGAGGTTATTTGAGGTATTGATACAAAATTAATTACTGAGTGCTGAGAGAATATAAACCTTCGGCTTCGGCTTCGGCTTCGGCCGAAGGTTGTGGCGATAGCCGATTAATCGGCTTCGGCTTCGGCTTCGGCCAAAAATAGACCTTCGGTCGGACACTACTGGTAATTCAAAAATCCTTAACACAAGGATTAAATAATAAATAAGATTTACCTTTACCTTTGCTATGCAACTAGCAGCGAAAGATAGTATTTTACACTCAACTGTCTACTAATCTTAGGCGGTTTTGAAATACTGCTTTTTAAGATATATTATTTATACACGCATAGTTAAGACAAACATATGTTTATTTATTAAGATATCATATAGAACATATTTAACAAAATGTAGTTAAAACTTGTGGGCATAAGACAACTTATCTCTAAGACAATCCCTTCTTGTTATAAGATTTAATTCTGCTATTTTTGGTCTAATGTATTCAGCCCTTTTTTATGTCCCACTGCTGGGCACGGGCCTCCCTTCAATACGAGGGGAATCAGGTCATAGTCCACCACACCGGCCAAGTACAGGTTGGCGGATTTTACATGTCTTTCGAAAACTTGCTAAGTTCTCTCAGACATGCAGGTTTCCTCACGATGTTTTCCTTCACCGTAAGTCTAATACGCAAATTTAACCGTTTGGTCTAATAAGCAGTGCTAACCCTCTGGTTGCGCCTACGGGTACGCGTACATATTTTTGATTTATTTGATACAAATAACTTTGTTCTTTCACAATGATTTGTAAGACATAACTATTTATTCATGAAGGTTATTGTTATATACTTATTATTATAATATGTTTCGAATTATTTTACAAATCGTACTGATATATTTACTTTCATTTATCTTTGTCATTTAAGCCTATTCGCCTTTTCTAGATGCAAAAAAAGGAATTTAAAAAATATAAAGATAATATTACATATCGCCAATTCCTTTGTCACGGTAAGTAATTTTTTTTTAAACTAAGAAGCTACCTATTGAGCGCGTTCACAAAAAAATTAATTTAGTCAAAAATATAATTATTTTATTTAGTAGTAGTGGTATCCCTTTATATATAGTTTAATGCTGTGTATTTTAAATTGAGATGCCGCTTTAACTTCAATAAAATTGGAGGTATTCTGTTCGAATGTACTTATGTTTTTTGACATAATTGTAACCGTTTTCATTAAACATTTTAAATTGAATATGTTGTTTTAAGATTAGTTCTACATTATCTATAACAAAAAAAATAATTTAAAGTATGGAATCATCACATATAAAATGAATTTGAACTCGACCTCTCTCAACTTATATCTTTTTAGGTAAAAATAAATAAAAGCAATTGCTACTCAAAGAACCTTGTTAAATTAAGTCCCAATTAAAGTTCGATTTTGCCATTACTGAGTGCTTCGAAATCAAGCAAACAAATAATAATTATAAAAATATTGATGAACTGAGCTTCTGTTACTTACCAAAAATACTCGTTTTTCTCTTTTTTTTTAAATTATATTCTATTGGACTTTGACCCCATCATGCTTTATTAAATTATTTGAATGTTTCGTCAATCTTATTCTTATAATTAAATAATATTTAATTGATCCAAAGTACCATAATAAATGCATTGCCATTTGACATGTAATTCTTAGTATTTTGCTTACAAAGATGCGATAATGAATATATTACTACATAGCGCTGCCTCTATAATATTATAAATGATTCCCCATACAAATTTTTCATCCCTATTTTTACCCCCTTAAGGGATGATATCCGGGATAAAAATTATCCTATGTCCTTCCCCGGGTCTCAAACTATCTTCTTCCCAAATTTAATCTAAATCGGTTCAGTAGGTTAAATGGGTTCAGTACATATTTTTTTTAGTGAATATACAAATACCACAGACTTTTTGTCCTTGCCTTTTTTGAGGATTTTAAAACTTTGTAATCTTGCGTTAAAAGAGCATTAACAAGTTTTATAAAATTATATAATTCAAACTAGATTAGCCGTCATGGCTATCGTTCGGACTTTCAGAGCAGCTGTGCTGCAAGTTGGTGAGGCGCTCTCAGATCTTCCTTGTAAGGAACGCTGGCACTTTTGGTATAGGATGTCAACTTCCCGATTGCCTCTACATTAAAAAGACATGCTAGCTTGTTTTCCAGACAAAAATAAAGCACAATGTGACAACCTCAAAACGAAAGTTTCGCTCTTTGTTACTTTCGATTTGAAATCAGGACACATATTACATATTTTTATAAAAAGCAGATTTCAGGTTGTTTTATAATTTTTTTAAAACTAAAGCAACTAATAAATTATATTATAATTTATAATAGTAATAAATAACAGACAACAGAATACTTGTCAAATAAAATTTAATAAGCTTGAGGGTGGAGATTATTTTTAAGTGAAATTGATGTACATAAGTATGTTGTACCTTATTAAAAAATAATTAGCTTTCTTGACCTTGCATACGTTGCCATTGAGTATCGGTAGTTATTGTAATTTATTTTTGTATGATTATATGAGCAATATACTCGTATATACATAATAAAATAAAACTGCCTCGATGGTGTAGTGGCTAGCATGTACGGCTACACACTCAGAGGTCCTGGATTCGAATCCCGGGTCTGGCCAAGTTTAATTATTGAGTCTTTCTGTATAGTAAGTCTCTGTAACAGCCCGGAGTTGGGACGTTGGCGGTGTTTCACCCCCGTGCCTCGGAGAGCACGTAAAAGCCGTCGGTCCTGCGCCTTAACTCTCACTGGTCGTGTCAAGCAGTCGTCCCACCGGAGTATGAGAGTGACAGGAATAGAGAGTGCACTTGTGTCTGCGCGTACACTTGTGCACTATAATATCTCCTGCGCAGTTGGCTAGTTTCAATGAGATTGGCCGCCGTAGCCGGAATCGGCTAGGATAACATCATCGTACATAATACAAGAACTTTTGGTCGGGAATCGAATCCAACACTCCAATAAAAGGTAAAAAGAATCAGCTTCGGCTTGCTATATTCCGTCCAGACGCTTCGCTCGTTATTTCGTTGTCTATTCTTTTGGTTAATTAAAAATATTTCGAATCTTAACTAACGCCGTTGCGCCCAACGATTTACTTTTAAAGTACTTGAACTTAGAATACTTAAAAAACTTAGAATACTCTATACTTAATATTATAAAGAGACAGAGTTTGTTTGAACGCGCTAATCTTATACACTAGTAACACGATTTGAAAAATTCGTTATCTGCATTAGGTAGCCCGTTTATTAAGGAAGGCTTTAGGCTATATGTCATCATGCTACTACCCAAGGGAGCGGAGCAGTAATCATAAATGTCAACAAATCGGGCAACTTTCATGCATTATTGTAAAACTATATATTTTAACACCTCCAGGTAAATTTCTTAGAAATTAATTAAATTTCTAAGAAATCTATTATTAACTGTAGCGCCGGCGTGTCCACGGTCGTGGAGGGATTATTATAGAAATATGTAGGGACAAATCCGAGCGAATCCAGGGTGAGTCACTATATAACATAAAGCCAAATAGTCTTTTTAGATTGAACACGTGCGAAGCCGCGGGTTCTGCTAGTTCAATATAAAATGTAACGTAAATTGCCACAACAGTAGTAGATAGCTTCACGACCATGAACGTAGTAGTATTAGCGCACATTCTAGAACAACGGCCAAAGTACACTGAATTTTAATTTATATTGTCTACACTACGTACGTACGAGTATATCTGACGATCATCCTTACTCACTACTTACTTTTCATTCCTTTGTACCTAATAAGCCATTAAGGGTTGGAGCTTTTCAAGTTTGATGTATTCTAGATTAATTAACACCCCTTCATTGATTTTTAACAAAGTCATGGCCATATTGCTATTATCTAATATATTTAATCGAGCAATTCTTGTATATATATTTATATATGAATATATAATCTGAATCTCGGAAACGGCTCCAACGATTTTCATGATATTTAGTATACAGGGGTTTCGGGGGCGATAAATCGATCTAGATTAGTTTTATGTCTGGGAAAACGCGTGTTTTCGAATTTTCATGCGGTTTTCTTTTGCATTATTCCACGCAAAATATTATGTTGGATAATTTCGCATGCTCGGATATAAGCATCATGTTCAAGCGGCCAAGGTGCAAGATTGAATAAGTGTCCGGGTTTGAATCCCGGTCGGATACAAAGGTATAATTTATGTTTTTTTTTTTGTATTTATTCAAATTTTTTGTTTTCTTTTTTTAAGAAAATTGTACTCTTGACCAAAAACTCCGAGCGAAGCTCGGTGGCCCAGGTACTCTTATGATATAAAATGAGCAACTTTTGTACCTATTTATTTATTTCGTGTATCTCGAAAAGAGCTCCAATGATTTAAATTAAATTTTGTATTTAGATTTTGGATTTTATATTCAAGTTTTGCTTTTTACGTTTATCTTTATATACTGGTGTCTTTTCTGAAAAAAAATAATCATATTCTAAGACCTGATTATTAGAGCCTTTTTCTATCTGCCTTCATGCTGACAATATTGTATAGCGCCATCTTGTATATTTTTTTGGTACTCGCCGTTGTATGAAAACCTACTAAACGAGCGTCTATATATAAATAGGCAAAGACAAGACAGTTGGTACCTATTTATTCCTCTGTTTGTCATTATGTTCTTTTTGGAAAGAAGTACCTTATTTTCTTTTGTTTAGTAGCTTTTGATCAGTTTTAGTGTTATCAATAAAAAAAATTGGAAACGTTTTTTTTTTATATAATGATTAAGATTTATAGTCGAATTTTGACCATGATATATATTCATTAATTTTACTAATTCGTTATTTGCATCTATTTCAAATTCTATTAAAATACAGAGACTGTTATTATTATTATTATAAATGAACGTAACACAACCGAATCAATAACGGTTGGCAACATTATTATTTCTCTTATTAGGAAATTGGTTCGTTGCTTACAACTAATCAGCTATATAGATTTAACATTACTCGTATTTCATACTTTGTTCAAACCTGATTTTAATTAAAGTTATGTTATAAAATTAATCGATTATTTATTTTCGAATTGCTTTATATTATTAATTCGGAAGTTATTAAAAAATAATTTTGGAGATGTTAACATTCTTATGTTACTCCAAACTTATTTTATTCAAAAGTTAAATAAAAGTATTTGTTAAGAACTAGCAAATTCTTTTAGAATTTATTTCTTTGTTGTCAAGTTGTAAGCTAGCGACTTAGCGTTATCTCGCTCGGAAGGGTTGGTAACAGCCTTCTTACAGTAGCTGGTATATAAAGAATGAAAAGGTAGATTGACTTTCCTGGACCTGGTTCAATGTCAGCCCCGCGTAGGTTCTACGTCGCGTTTGTATACCAACACTTTTACACCAACACTAGTTGATTTGCTAATTATTCATTTGTAAGAATTAAAAACGCTCACTGCGTTTCGCACTGATTTGATATTTGATTCGATTTTCTGATTTGATAGGGAGCACGCGGAGCTCGACCCATCGTCGTACGCGGCCGTAGAAGAAGTTTTATGAACTACCTCCAGATATTGGGATATTAGGAAGTTACAGGATTATACTTTGTAATGTAAAAGTGTACCTAACAATAGCCTAGTACTTTTTTTTAACGTTGGGAAATGCATTTACGCACGAGATGTGGGACTCACCGGCGTAATAAAGCCAGTACTACCTATCCATAAAAACCCAATAAAACCTTCCCCCGTCTTAATGGGGCGTCGCAGAATCGCTTACGCATTCAACTACGGCGCCCCGACGGCAGGTCTGCCGAAGCAGACCACCACAACCATGGGGTTGCTCCAAGGTTCACTCTGCTATCAGAGAAGTACCAGAAGCAACCCACATGGTACACCGCCCATCGAAGAGGGCCACCTCCCGCCGCCCACCGAAGTGGGCCACCTCCCTGTGAGTTTCTTGGCTTCGCGCCCGGCTGTATTGCCGGGCACTACTGGGCCCCCCACCACGACAAGGTGAACACACGTTGGAGGGGAGCCTAGTACATACTACAGTCTATCTAAGTACTAAAATTCATTCACACAAACCAAATCAGACTCACTGTTATAATAGTAGTCCGATTTCTTAGTTAAAAAGTATTAACATAGTAGGTATATAACATAGAAATAGTTATTTATTTTGGAATAAAAATGAATAATTTTCTGTATTCAAATATTTATAATATTGATGTTTGCGATTTACATTTCGTTCCACGCATTTTCCGAGACACTGCTCTTAACTTACAGGGCCGTCGCAAATTACAGCAAACAAAACAAACAAAACCATCTTTGCAATATTAATTGAGCCTCTACAAAGAAAGGTTTTATTATTTGTATGAAATTATATTGTAATTACAAATAGCGGCAAAGACACGTCCTTTTTATACAAAAGTTCTGTCATGCTCGTTGAAAAAGCTCTGTGCACTGGTTTTTAGCTTGAAAATTAACAGCTTGCATGCATCATTACATTTTTTTCTTTTCACTGCAGTAGAAAAAATGAGAGAGGTTTTACACAAGAATTTTCACAGTCTGCTTTACAGTTTATTAAAGAAAATAGGTTAGCTCATGGAAACTCTTAATTCATGGGCATATTCTATGTATGACATAATGGGATAGTATAATATAAATAATGTCATAAGGGATAACAAGCAAGATGCTTTCTTCCTCTTATTACTTTTCAACTAAAAATTGAAGAAATTAGCCATTTTAATGAAAAAATTACAAAACTTTATTCTATTATCTATCTATATGTACGCGAATAACTTCCGATCGACTGCACCAAATTGGATTATTCTTTTTTTTATGTTTATTTTTCAGGACAAGTTTTTTGTAGAAGAAAATTTAAAGTTTTTTTTTAAATCTCATGATATGAAAAGTGAGAGTGAAATCGTTTTTATCCCGGAAATCATCCCTTAATAGGGTGAGAATGGGGATGAAAGTTTGCATGGGAAAGCAAGCTAAGGATGAACCCGAGCGAAGCGATGGTAAATCGCTAGTATAGAATAAGAATAAATTCTATTTATAACATCATACAAATAAATTAAAATATTAATAATATTTTTCATCTAATCAGGTGAATTTCTAATTCTATTCCAGAATTTATTACTACAACTTAGTAAATAAAACTCCCGCAGAACTCGTTAATGCCTCAGGTAGGTACGTTAAAATAATTTCTCACTTTTTTATCGTAAGCACTCCGCTTACGGTCGGATTCATCCTTTAATTTTTTCTCTGCCTCGATTATTTTTTATACTTTTTCTCTTACGCGGTTCTGTGAGTCCAAATTTTAATTAACCTTTGGTTAAAAGGAATATAATTACACCGACAAAATTAAATTTCATACAAGTTTGAAATTGGGTTTCAACGCGGATATTTAGGCTGTTTAAGTGATCGCAAGCTTGCTCGTTGTTCTACTTACCTAAAATTTTAAGGATTTTTTATGTATTCTTTTACTTCAGCCCATAAAACGTATTGATGTTATATTCTTAAATTTAAATTAAAGTTAAAGTGTAAGATCTCGAAACATATTATATTTTTATTCGAATATATATTATATTTCTATATAGGAATAACATATTGAATTCAAGATTTTATATAGTGACTACATGTAGATTTAAAATATTTTTACGTTGTAAATAAAATGTTTACTATATATTTCACTTTTATGAGCTCAGAATATTTCGGAACTTTTACAAGCGCTATGGTCGCGGGTACACTAAAGTTTTTGCGGGTGGGTGCTGAAATAGTTTATTGGCACATATTAAACATACCTACCTACCTTTGTACCTAACTACCCTCTTTCTAATTTGTTTTATACGTACGGATATATACATAGTCATAAAAGCAAGTGAAAAACCTAGTAAATGTTACGCGTAACATCATAAAATACTGCAGTGATCAAGTTTAAAGATTATATTGTTTGATATGACAGATATATATTTTTTTTTTCATTTTCATACATTTACGAACTAAACAAGAAAATTACAATCTACGTTCTACCATAGTGCTACATTATTTTAATATGTGGATAAAATAATTATTATTTTTATAAGAGACTCACATTAGTTTATGCTTTATTAATAAATAAATAACACGCACCAAATACATTAGGGCGAGTTTTCGGCTTTTACAAATATAATTAACTATTTTGAGTGTTTGCGCAAACGATTTCTTGGTTTACTTTACTCCATTTTACTTTATCATATTCGTATGCTACGAAGCGATGAATAAATAAGTATTTGATGAGTTAAAAAAATATGAAAGTATTTTTAAATCGAATATCGCAATAAAATTGTTTATTGCTTTTGACATTTGTTAGTTTTTTTTTGTTTTAATTATATTTAGTTATTTAGGATTAAAAAAGTAATAGTAGTATTAGATTTATAGACCAGAAAGAACTATATAAGGCAGTGTTAGCCCAGTGGTAAGGCGCTCGATTGGGAAACCAAGTGAAGCGGGTTCAAATCCCGGGTCTCGCACCTCTGATATTTTCATGTGCGAATAAATTTCTAACATGATTAGCATTTGCCTTACGTTGAAGTAAAATATCGTGACGGAACCTGCATGTCTGATAGAACAAGTTTTCGAAAGACACGTGAAGTCCGCCAATCCGCACTTGGCCAGCGTGGTGGACTATGACCTGATCCCCCTCGTACTGAAGGGAGGCCTGTGCCCAGCAGTGGGGCGTTATACAGAACTGAATACATACAAACATACAATAGTACTATTAGATTTATAGGCCCGTAAGAGCTATAATAATAATAAAATTTTCGTATACTAAAATGACACAGTGAAGCTGTGTACATGCACCACAGAGAATTATTTTAGATCGAGTACTTTATCTGTTGTATCTAGTTCAAGTGTTTGTCTACTCGATTCACGTTATATTCATATATTTATTTTAGAAATACTTATAATTAAAACTTAGCTAAAAATATGTATTTTTGAAAAAAATTCTATAGGTTTATATTATTATATTTTTTTTTCATAATATAAATTCTTTTTTTTTATTAAATCGTGACTACTTTTAGTATTGTTTGCAATTCCCCATAAATTTTATATAAATACTAGTGTACCCACCCTAGTTGTGCTAATATTCCACGAACATTTTATTAGGTTTTTTTTAAAATAAAGTCAAATAATCAAATGAACTCTTGAATAAGTATTATTAAATATGGACTGCCATCTCTAACTCCAAACTTCTTAACTTAAAAAACACATTTATAATTCTAATTTGTTTTTAAAAGAAACTAATCAAAATTATATTAGAAACCATTCAGTCCATTTGAAGTAAGAGGAAGTTGAAAACTATCGTTTTGTTTACAATTGAATATCTAATAGTTACCTACTCCGTTGTAAGCGTCATTGAATAAAAAATATCAATATAGAATAAAAATACGCTTGTTCTTTAAGTATCTTTAAATATTCGAAATCCAAGTTTTTACTGTTATTATAATTAATATTATCTAACAATTACCGTGTATGTGTGTTGGTTGGGTCTTTCAGGCGATTTTAACGATTTTACTAAATGGAAAAAAATGATATTTAGTGTATATATAGGTAGCATAAAATAGTTAAAAAATATATTTTTTACAATTTTAAAATTGGTATTTCAAATTAAAGAAGTTTGGGTACATTCCCAAAACCAATCGATAAAATGTAAGTTTTTCAATTTCCGTAATGTAGCCTTCATATGAGTCCAGCTCGAACCAGCAGCTGATAAATTTATAATTTATCTAGTTTACAACCACTGTACGTTATTGGAAGTCAAACCATATCTTTGCGTCTCCTCGACCTATTAAATTGGAATCCATTTTCATAGCTATTATGTTCAAACTATAAATTATAATACGATTAAAAAAAATCCCAGTCAATTGGTATGTGATAATTCAGATGTAATGACAAAATGTCAAATATTACGAGTTTGGTTTCTACATCAAATAGAGCTATTATACAAAAATAGCTCAAAGTATGTAATTTTCAATGCACAAGTTTGTAAAATTTTATTATTTTATAGCAGTGAGCATATTCATTTTAAAACAGTATCTAATTAATATTAATAATATGATGCATAAGCAAGTTTTCAACTTTTAATTTACTGGTAGTAAGTTTTTGCTAAAGAACAAAAAAGTTAGGTAGCAATACGGAAAGTGGAAAACTTTTATAAATAATAATGAATTTATAATTAGGTAGCCTTTTAATAAAGGTCGTGCGGCATTTTGCCTTGGATAAAGCACCCACAGGAAAACTTACGCAGTTAACTTCCGGTTATTGTTTGCCTCTTTGAAAAGAAAAGTTTTCCTAACTGTAAATAATGGTGTGATAATTTTTTCAACTACTTTACATCCTGCCTTTTTTAATTAGATACCTATAAGATTACAAAGACAAAAAATAAATTGTTCTGAAATTAATAATAATATAATAAATAATTTTGCCATTTTTTATTTATTTAATAAAATAACATAAATAGTATGTTTATAGAGTATATAACAATTATAACAATTTTATAAAAACCTAAAAATAAAATCTCTTTAAATAGCCTACACAATAAAAAAATCTTAACAAAATTTCATTTACTTCTATTTTAACAATTATATATTTATTTGTCTTTCTTTTTTTTCTTTTTTTTTACTGAAATTACTCCCTTTAAAATAAAAGGTAAGAAATAAGCACACAAACGGCGACTAACCTCTTTCTCTCTCTAGTAATATGCCTTTTTTCAAAGTCGAAATAATATAAATATATTTTTTTATATCCATTATTTAAATTTTTTTTTATAATAGTTTTATATAAAAAATTGGCATGATAATAGCCTTTAATAGTCCACTTGAAAAACTTAAGAAGTAAATCTATGTAAAGTATATATGTTAGATATTATTTTTTATAGGAAAACCATTAAAAAAATTGAAAAGTTAAGCTTGAGTCACTTTAAAGTGTTGTTGGTTTGCAACTCATATTTTGATCTCCGAAAATATGACCTAAAATTTCGTTCAACGCTAAAGTCTATACACTGCCGTAATTTACAACTTTACTTAATACTCAGAGTTTTGGTTTTTTTTTAATTTTTCCTGGAATATCGAATAATTTTCACACGATTATCTATTGCACTATATGTACTGAAACAAATATTTAGTCGTAATATTTAAATATACATAATAAAGCTAAAACCCATAAATAATATTTTTAATTACGTAAATTTATGAAAAGACAAACATAGATTCAATTGAATAATATTTAATTATAATTATTTATATAGCAATATTTACGGATCACTTTTTTGTGAAGTCGGACAAAAATTACAAAAAATATCGAAGTTTATATCAGTATTGAATTTTCTAAAGTTTAAGTATGATTGTAATGTCACCGTAGTGGACAGTACATATCGTCTCTACACCAAAATAATAATTCAAAATGGCACATCTGAACATGCTAAGCAATACATCCCTGACATTTTTGTCAGATTATGAAAGACAAGAATAGCTAATCGAAAATTGCCGTGAGTGAGAGAAGAACAAAACATTTTCCAGAAAGGAATGGAGATTATTAGAGAATATTCGAATTTTCGAATACTAGAATATTTTTGTTTTCAGTTCAGAGCTAGAGATTAAGAAGAAATACGAAAAACAGAAGAGAAGTAAAGTGGAGTGAAGTGATAGTGCAAGTGTAACTAGTAGAGGATAATAGTGCTAAGAAACTAAGATAGTGCGCGTATCACGAGTATTAATAATATAAGCCATAAAATATCTATAATGCAAAAGATTTCCTATTACTTGATGTCCGATCCTATAGCTCACAGAATTTAACAGTAATCTAAATTATTATAACGTTTGTTTAGTAACGTGCCTAGTTAGCTACGGAAAGTAATAAACTGACAGCGATGGATGATGACCCCGTTCAGACAGTTCTACTTTATTAACGAAGCTTTCAAAGTAGTTCAGGCGCAAACCAGCTAAACTTTGACCACAGGTTTTTAATTTATTTACTACAGTCTGTACTTGTTCTACAACTATATTAAATATATTATAATGAGTTTTATGATAAATACTAGCATTGCCCGCGGCTCCGCCCGCGTTCTGATTAACAAAAACCATATTCTTAGGTTTTACCTCTTACAATGCAGTTTTTGTATTTTTTCTGAGAAATGAGATATTTTCCCGCGGTAAAAAGTATCCTATATGTTGACCCGGATAACCAGCTATCACCCATACCAAATATAATCAAAATCCATCCAGTGGTTTTTCTGTGATGCGGTAACGGACAGACAGACAGACAAAAATTCTAAAAACTATAGATTCGGTCTCTATATCGATAATAATGTCTATTTCAATAAGATTTTCCAAAAAAAAAAAATTAATGTACAGATTCGGCTTAGTTACAATTTTACGTTAAAAACTAAGTCTCTAAAATGTCAATAATTATGAGTTTTGCATGTGTACCTTTTTCAGCCCATTCAGCCCTTTTAAATGAATAAATAAAGTACTATTTTAAATAATAATTAATATAAATATAATTCCATTGAGTGCAATTAAGTTATTGCAATGCTCAATGCTTTTGAATAAAAAATGCTGTAGTTATTATTTCACTGCAACATTACAGGTGTTTCATTATCCATATTTTTTATATAATAGAACACCTGTAATTGTTTATGAAGTATTATTTATCAATTAACTAGTGAGTCACCCTCGCTTTGCTCGGGTTCGTCCCTAGGTACGTTTTAAATTAAAATGGATATAGTATGTTATCCTTAAGAGATAGACATATACCATCGCGGACTTTTCTGTAGACCTATATAAGATACACAATTCCACCAAACATTATTTTGTTATATCTCAAAGGGTTTAGGCAGCGTTTTCGTTGAAAGCTCCCAGACGTCTTATTTTTTTCGACACCTCCAACAAATATCGTTATATTTTATCCAATGTATACAAAAACTTAACAAATTGTATACTAAAACCTTCCTCTTGAATCACTCTATCTATTAAAAATAACCGCATCAAAATCTGTTGCGTAGTTTTAAAGTTCTAAACATACATAGGGACAGACAGACAACGGGAAGTGACTTTGTTTTATTTTATACTACAAGTAAGTAGTGACAATGTCTTACGTACTACAAAGGTTATTTAAACTTTTTTAAAGGTATAGTAAATTAAAAAAAAAAATAAGTTAACATCTATTCACTGTTTCATTACTTTTACTACTTGGTTAGTCGCAATATTAAGATGAGGTACTACTTAAACAAAAAACTTCATGAATATTCTATAATTATTATGTGAAGACTATATTTTAATAAATTATAATATTAATTAGTATTTTTATTCAACGGAATGGAAGTTTTTTTTTTTAAATATTACTTATATTTTCTTTTTGGTTAGTAAAATATCCCTGCAAGATAAAGGAGGATAGAGTATAGTTTAAGTTCAATAAATATTGGAATTTTTGAACTAAGGAGTTTTGGCAACTTACTATATAATATAACGTAAAGGAAGCTATTAAATATGATTCACTAAAATGTTTTACTTTCTAAATAATAATAATTTAAATATGAGTATAACATATTAATTTTTAGGCATTGGCAAATTAGGAGGCAGTGGTAGCTCAGTGGTAACGCGCTCGCTTGTGAAACCGAGTGAAGCGGGTTCAAATCCCGGGTCTCGCCCTCTGATATTTTCATGTGCGAATCATTTCTAACATGATTACCACTTGCCTTACGGTGAAGGAAAACATCGTGAGGAAACCTGCATGTCTGAGAGAACATGTGAAGTCCGCCAACCCGCACTTGGCCAGCGTGGTGGACTATGGCATGATTCCCCTCGTACTGAAGGGAGGCCCGTGCCCAGCAGTGGGACGATAAAAAGGGCTGAATACATACATATCAATTTTTGCTATGATTTATTTTAGCTTTACATAAAGTCATCTCGTGCCAAGAAAGTTCAATTACGTAATCTATACATATAATAAAATTGTAACTAAGCCGAACCTGTACATTAAATATTTTTTGGAAAATGTTATTGAAATAGACATTACTATCGATACAGAGGCCGAATCTATAGTTTTTAGTATTTTTGCTGTCTGTCTGTCTGTCTGTCTGTCTGTCTGTTACCCCATCACGTAAAAACCGCTGGAGGGATTTTGAAGAAATTTGGTATGATGATAGCTGGTTATCCAGGTCAACATACAGGATACTTTTTACTGCGAGAAAACCTCTCATTTCTGAGAAATGTATACTAAACGTTAAAACCAAGTAAGGATGAACCCGAGCGGAGCGAGGGTGAGTCGCTAGTATGTAATAATATTATTGAAATATAATATAATAATACACTAGCTATACACTGGTAGTCATGAATATATTATCATAATTTTACATTTCAATCCCTATTGCATCGAATTCTGAATTGTGGTGATATATTGCATTATAAAGGATTGCTTTGATCTAGGATATTATGAATTCAACAAGTTTAAATTGCCTATAAAGTAAAGTTAACACTTAAATATAATTAAAAATTTAACTAAAAGAGTATGATGATAAACGCATTTTTTTATATTTTATTGCTATCGTTTTGAATTTTAGCTGATCTTCTTACGCTATTTCTTTATAAAAGATTTCCACGGCGGGTAGTCTTACTGAGAGTAATTAAAATTGCAGGAGACAAGTAAAAAAAACAAAGATTCCGACGAATTGAGAACCTCCTTCTTTTTGGAAGTCGGTTAACAATGCAAAGTTAGGTTTAAAAAAAGATACATAGAATCAAAAAATCCTAATCAATATTAAATTATAACAAAATGACCGAAATAATTATACTTAAATAAATTAGACATTAAAATACAAATATGAAAACCTAATACATAATAAATTACCATCCACGTCATTATCTTATATGTTTTAACTGACTTTAAAAAAAAGGAAGTTTTGTATGTGTTACGTGATAGCTACCTATTGTGAACATTTTTATTAAAAAGGTCATAATTAAGGGTAGCTCGACATAAGTTTAAAGTAAAATTTCACCCGGAGGGTGGAATACTTTAGAATTGATTTTACATACATTTTTGTAGACATCTTTAATCCAATATTTTTCTTATAGCCTTATAATTTATTTCATATTAAAGTTATAAATATTAAAATTTCTCTAACGAAAGTATTCTACTTAAGATAAATTATGACAGTGAAATATAAAATTTATTGTCAAACTTCACTTGGTATTCACGAATAACGGAGAAACACGGAGAAACTGTTGTTTGTCTTTCCCAAAATATAAATAGGTTGACATTTTACTCTCTAATTTTAACCTTCCTTTATTCCCTAAAGTATACTCTTGTTCTAGTTTGTAAGCTTTAGTCATTTCTGAGACTTGTACTAACTTGTTTTTTGAACAGCAAACTTCTTACGTTGTAGTATTCAGCGTAAGGTTTCTTTTTCTTTTTAGCCTTTTAGCTTCTCATTTTCATCTCATTGCTACAATTTTTGTAACAATACTACGGTAGGTACTAGTTTATACAATATTATATATTATATATAAAAAAACTATATTGTAATACAAAATGGCATCTTGTTTGGTTATGAAATATGAAATATACACACTGAATCTTTCGCAAATATTTATTTTATAGCTAGCGTCACTATCGGGCTATTATTTTAATTGCCAAAAGTTGGTCTACGTGAAAGGATTAGATGGATTTGGAGTTTTAGTACAATGATGGCCTAAAGATGGGGTAACTAAGGCTATTGTTAGTACGAAAATGTCGTAGGTATAGGGGCGTTACCTTTATATAGTATTATAAAAACAAAAGATACTTCGGGACGGGCGATGTGAGGGTAAGTCGCAAATGTATTAAATAAAACTATCTTTTCTGATTTATTTGCGGATTTTTGGTTCCCGACGTTTTGAATGCTTTACAGTAATCATAGTCGTGGGAGAGACTCCGTAATTATAGTTTTATTTAAAACTAAATAACTAAATTGAAGCTTCCGCTTGGGTTCGCCCCTAGTTACGTTTTTCCCGCAGTAAAAAATATGTTGATCCGGATAACCAGCTATCATCATACCAAATTTCATCAAAATCTATCCAGTGGTTTTCTCGCGATGCCATCACAGACAGACAGACAAACTGACAGTCAATAATTCTAACAATTATAGATTCGGCCTTTGTATCCACAATAATGACTATTTTAATATATTTCCAAAAAAATATTTAACGTACAGAATCGACGTGGAATTTTATTATATACATATATAGATCCTAAATATTTGCGTAAATCTAAGAAAGTATTAAATCGATAGTGTAAAAATGATAGTAATGACACAGACCGAATTTCATGATATACTGGAAGAACCATAATATTATATAAATAATGATGAAATATCAAATATATCTCAGTTAGTCCCCACAAATAAAGCAGCCTGAAGAAAATGTTATACAATAGCTATCAACCACATTGTTAATACACGCTGTATACTAATTATTCCTTTCCACATATCGATTCAATATTACTCAGACGATTTTGAATCACGCTATTATTAATTAACGAACAACACTCGGTATGCCGAGACTTCAATAATTTTAAATATATAGAGTGCTTTTTTACTTCATAATAAATAATAGATTTGTTCACGTGTCCCACTCACTGTCTATACTATGAGGTCTAGTTAGGTACGGATTTGACTCGACTCTAATGATATATTGAAAGAAAAATTATTCACATATAACAAATATAGATAATAGAAAAGATAGTTTTAATGATCTGATTATTTGTAACAAAGTACTTAGCTGTATGTTTTTAAAGATACCTATTATTTTCTAGCATTAATGCTATATATTATAGTTTATTAAAACTTTTGGCCGTGTCCTACTAAACATTAAGCAATCGGTAAATGCACGAACGTGGTAGAGGCTTTAACCGTCAATGGACATTTTTGTTGGAAGGCTCATCAATTTCAATATTTTTATCGCCAGATACCGAATTAACATAGTTTGTCCACTTGCAGTACTGCTGTTTGCTAATTTTTTATAATATTTAAGAATCCAATTAAACTATCGACCAAATAGGTAGCCGTTCAAATATTTGCCACTATCAACCAAGTTATGTAGGTGGATAATTAAGATCCGACTCGATGCGTGTTCACTTTGTCGTGGTGGGGAGTTCATTAGCGTCCGGCAATCCAGCCGGGCGTGAAGCCAAGAGATACAATGGGGTGATGTTCATGTGGGTTGCTTCTGGTACTTCTCTGGTGTACCGAGGTTTTTGTAGTCTGATTTAGAAGGCTTGCGTTGGGGTCCCGTGGTTGAGCGCATAAGAAATCCTGCGATACCTCATTAAAACGGAAGAGGTTCCGTTGGGTTTTAGTGGCTTGCTTAGCCAGTAAGTCCCACATAACCATCTATACATATGTATTGATCTTATGCTCGCTTTGCTCGCGTTCGTCCCTAGGTGCCAAACAGTAGCCTACAGTAGTATATTAAATTTCATCCAAATCCGTCAAGCCGTTTCAGCTACAAGAAGTAACAAACAAATACACACACACTTTCGTCTACGTCGCAGTCTGTATTTTTTTAACAATAACGTACTTGTTACAGTGATGGTGTTGGGAGATGGTAGTGCGCGGCAAGCGCTGCGGACCGCGCTAGCGTGTCTGCTAGTTGGGGCGCTCGCACCAGAGCGTCTCGAGCCCTGCGCTGGAAGCCCTCTTTGTTCTTGTCGCATAGCTCATATGTCATGTACCGCTGTACCATTGCACAGGTTTCCAGGTGAAAATCTATATATCATATCCAGAAATCGTTCACATTTGTTAGGAAAAGTATATAAAAAGCAAATTTTACTTAAATTAAAACGTATAATTTAATTTAATTTTACTTATTACCTGTGACCTAGTATGAACATAAAATATTCACGGCATGTCCATGAAGGTTTCTGATATATGAATTAAATATGGTATTAATTTATACGTATATATCAAACATAATATATAAAATATATATTTAACAATTGGTGACGTTAGAACGGGTACGGAACGGTGATTGTTAGTAATTAATAAAACTATTCGAACGTTCCATTTTCATTAAAAATATTTTCATTTTGTTAAAATTTAATGTCTAATATAAGAGCGAGCCTCAATTCAATTTTCAAGCGAATTCAATTTTCTTGTTAATGGCTTCAAACCGTGTTAGTTGAGCACAGATTACTTCGCCAATGTCACGTAGAATGGAGAAGACGTGCAAGAAATTCTTCCTTCACCGTCATAAAAATAATTTAACAATATTATCTGTAAATAACCAGTTTTAAATTTTACATAAATTACGGCTCCACATATTCTATTATAGTATGCGTCAATTGGTCACTGTCTGGGGAGGTTAACATTTTCCATTACTTTCATAAGTTATAGAGTTTTGAAGTTCTTGGAAACAAGTCATAAAATATATTCGAATTTCCCAGTATTTTGATACTTACGTTGGGATTGGGAAGTTGAAGTATCTATTAAAGTAAAATTTATGTTATGTTTTGACTTGATGTTAATTGTTGAATTCAAAGAAGAATAAAATATTAGTCCATTTTTATTCAATTACAATAGCCTATTGTATTGATGGCATAAATAAGTTTTATTTGAAAATGACAAGCTTAATTGGAGTTACTTTTCTTACACTTCTAAGTTAAATGTCTAGAGTGCCATCTCTATTTTTTTTTTCAATTGACTACACAGTGTTTAGCAATTCACGTGAGAGATCTACTTTCCTAACTTCAGCTCCATAGTCTCCGAATAAAACAGTTATAATATACAACAAACTGAGATGAAGAAATTACCTATAAGGATTTCGTTTTTCCCTTTTGGCTGTGGAACCCTAAAAATGACACGTCCTTAAATAAAATTTGAAAAAAAAATGGATAAAAATGTAGACCGACTAACCAAAATTATAATAAAAATAAAATGTACTTAAGATTTATTTTTAAATAAATAAGATTTTCATCTAAAATGGGAAGTAATCATACTTCATATAGTTTAATTAACAGTTATAAATTAATACTAACTAGATTTGTAAATCAATGTTTATAATATGTCAATAAAGGTAAATATTTAGTAGCCAGATTACATAATAATATTATGTATAGAAAAAATATTGTATGTTTTCTTTTGTAGTATTTTTAATTGAATATGTATTTATTATTTTGTCATTTGTATCGTATTATTTGAACTTTTAACGGTGTCAGTTTCTTTAGTGTACATAATATGTATGTATATATTGAAATAAACTTAAACTATTTCACACACACAGAAAAAAAATGTCCCGTATATCACAACTCTCTGTTTATGAAAGGAATGCAGCTAACTTCATCATGTTGCTTTCGTAAAAAATTTACTTTTATATTTTTTTTTTTCCAAATGCGTCTAAAGAATTATAACTTCAAATATATTTTTTTATATTATTTTAGCTTTGCGTTGTTTCATAATATGTTTCATAAAATTTACACCATTTAGCGAGCAACGATTGGTTTCACTTTTCACTATTTTTTAAATAAACGTGCCAAGATCGAAGCTGTTTCCTCTGACTCAGAAAGTCGTGCTCTCTGACTAAAAACACTAAAAAATAACTTAAAATAACTTAAAAATGGAAGGTATAATTAACTTTATGTACTTTTACAGAAAGTGTCACCCTTTTACTGGTATAAATGGAGATTAAACTTTAAGCTGTCAATATTGTCACTAAGTGAAATAGCGAAACTCTTTGCGACAAAGCAATATTCTTTTAAGCTGACTACTTACTAACAACAAATATTGAATTTGTCCCATATATTTTATTTGACAGAAATTTATTTTCAGAATGGCCACGGTTAGAACTGCAACACTTGGACATAAGTATGTCCAATCTTGAAGTAATATCAGAAAGTGCATTAGACGGACTACGGCTACAAACTTTAGTTCTGGTCGCAAACAGGTTGCATTATATTGAATTGCATGCATTTAGGTAAAACTAACTATGTATTTAATTAAATAGCATGTTTATTATTAGCGACTAATAAATTTTATGATTTTTCGTAAATTTATTTTCAGTTCCATGGCTAATACCTTGGCTTCGTTGGATCTGGGGTACAACGAATTTACCGAAATCCCTGAACAAGGCCTAAAAGATTTAAAAGTTCTTAATTGGTTGAACTTACAAAAGTAAGTTTATAAAGTTATAAAATTATGTTTATAGATATATTAATTTTAGTCATTTAACTTCGAAATGTTGTATTGTATATTTCTAGCAACTACATAGCAGAGGTCAACCCAGATACCAGATGGCATCATTTAGAGAATACATTAACAAGTTTGTCTTTGAGTAATAATCAAATAACTCAATTAAAATCGCAAGCCCTCACCTCTTTGAATCACCTTTTGCAGTTGGATTTAGAAGGAAACTATCTTCGTGCGATTAGTTCGGACTCTTTACCAACCTCTCTTACAGTTCTTAAACTATCCAATAATTTCCTACACGAAGTATCCTGTGATTTAATTTTCAACCTTCCTAGACTACAAATGCTACACATGAGGCATAATTCTATTCAATTTGACGTTAATTCAACGAGTATCAGTAACAAAACTAAGAAATTAGAAAAAGTTGATTTAAGTAATAACAATATAAATGACACATCAGAAATACTTATATTCCGGGAAATGCAAATTAGACAAATTATTTTAGATTTAAATGAATTAACAACAATACCTAGATTATTATTTACAAATAATCGAATTGAAAGATTATCTATATCATACAATAAATTAAATTCAATATATAGAGATGTATTTATATCGCTTAAAAATTCGCTCGAGCATTTAGAAGTGGAACACAACAAATTGACACATTTGCCGGACAGTTTGGCGCAGGTCGTTCGACTGCGACATTTATCTTTAGCTTACAATCAATTGGAAGAATCGCCCTCCCTTCCGAGCCGAATTCAGACGTTATCGCTCGCTGGCAACTTTTTGACTTCACTCCCCTCTGCACTTCAAACTCTTGAACCCGGTTCCATTAGATATCTCGACTTAAGTTACAACAGGATATCTAATTTGTTGCCGAACGAATTCCGTGACTGGTCTTACTCTCTTGGCACCCTCAATTTAAAGGGCAATAGGATAGCTCAAATATATAAAAACGTTTTTCCTGTAAGTATGCCAGTAAAAGAGATAAACTTGAGCTTTAATGATTTATATTATATACATCCACAATCATTTACTAACTTAACGGGGTCTCTGCACGTCTTAGAATCATCCGCAACTATCTTTAGTGGATATTTTCCGTTTGAAATAGACGATGGACTAGAAAATCTTAGTTGGTTATCCTTCGATAACAATGACTTTCATATATTAAAATTGTCGGAAATTTCATTATTTCCAAACTTAAAATATTTAAATTTAGATTATAATAGAATTGTAGAAATAATAATAGAGGACGAAATTTCAAATGTTTCTTTGTCTTTAAATAATTTAAGAATATCTTATAATTTTCTGAGTTCAATACCGGCTAGAACATTTTCACATGTACCCGAGTTAAGAAACTTAGATTTATCTTATAACCGTATCAATAACTTGACTAAGAACAGCTTTATTAACTTACCGAACTTAAGATATTTATCTCTTGCTGGTAACTTAATCAATTCCATAGAAGTGGAAACATTTGTTAATTTACCAAAACTTGAAATATTGGAACTTCAAGGAAACAATTTAACGCATTTATCGCTTTATTCTTTCTATAATGTATCTAATTCTTTTACTACATTTACGTTTAATATAAGTAAGAATAGTATACAACTTATAGAAGGAGACACTCTAATTTCTGTTAATATATTTGATGGATCATACAATAATTTTCATGAAGTGCCAAATAATTTTTTTCTCGCCATTGAATCGACGGTAAGACAAATAATATTGTCTCATAATAAAATAACTCATGTTTCGGGAGAGGCTTTTGGACAGTCGGTTTATTTAGAAATATTGGACTTACATAGAAATAGTATAAGCATTATTAAGAGAAAATCTTTTACAGATTTAATGTCTTTACAAATACTGGACCTGTCATTTAATTGTATACATCAACTATCAGTCGAGCAATTTTATAACTTACGTAAATTAAGATATTTGAAAATGGACCACAATAATTTAAGACTACTTCCAAGAGACGTATTTAAAAATACAGTTATTGAACATTTAGATTTAAGTTTTAATGAAGTTTCTTTGTTTCCAGTCACAGCGCTTTCCCAAATTGGGTTTACTTTACGATATCTCGACCTATCAAACAATAGAATAGAATATTTGGATAGTAACATATTTCGCAATACACAATTCTTATCAAATTTGAACTTGGGGCACAACTTATTGACAGTTTTATCCGATAACACATTTTCGAGTCTTGGGGCTCTGCGACGATTGGATATAAGCTTTAACTCTATCAAAGCAAACTTTAAGGAGCTGTTTCATAACCTTCCTAACTTGAGACATTTGAACCTTGCAAGCTTAAGTTTAAAATCAGTGCCTTATTTACCCTTGACAAATTTGACGAGTCTCAATCTGACTTCGAATTACATTAACAGTTTTAAAGAGACTGATTTAAAGCGTTTAGTGAATCTACGCCACTTAGATCTAAGCCACAATCGACTTACCTCTTTAGTGCCAAAAATGTGGATTCATATGAAGAATTTAAACGTGCTAGATATTTCATACAATCCTATCATAAGATTAACGCCAAATAGTTTTAAATCATTGAATAACTTATCCTATTTAAATTTAAATGGACTACAATATTTAGATACAGTTGACCAGAATTCTTTCCGTCCCTTAATGTCTTTGCGATCTTTGCACGTTCAAACGTGGTCTACTATAAATCATTCCACTTTCCGTCTCGCAAATATCACTTCCTGCCTTCCATCCCTTTATAAGTTGGTAATACATTGGAATGACGAAATATTGGGTACGCAACTGCATGGAATAGATTCGCGCAGAATAAGATATGTAGAAATTAAAGGAGAAAGTCTAAAAAAGATATCGGATGATGCTTTCGAGCCGTTCAAGAATAGACAAGAGATATTTATACGAATTAGCGATACATCAATAACTAAGCTCCCAGCGGCATTCATGAAGCATCTCTCACAAGTACCTCAATTAGGCATCGACGTTAGTTACAATCAAATATCAAGACTTGATCCGGCTGTCTTCTATCCCAATTTCACAAGCTGGAGTCACGTAGCTACTAAATTGCTTTCAGGTATGTTATATTAAATTTTGTTGCAGTATGTAATATGCCGTAATATATTATAAATATAAATGAGCTATAGAATATTTTTTCAAATACACTTTACACAGTCAAATGAATTAAAATGTGAATACTGTTAGAATACTGAAAATGTAAATCAACATAAATCTCGTCATTCTATCAGAAGTGGAAGTCATTTGGCATAAAAAATTTATATCTTAGTCGAAGCTGAAGCTCACGCGGGTATTATGTTTTATACATACTTTATAAGGATCTAACAACCTTCTACTTTAGCCTCATCTTTGTAATGAGTTTTAATTCTTAATTGCCTTCCAAATTTGCCGCTGGCAAAATTGCGTCTGAATAATAAATCTTATGTTTCGTTGTCATTACTTAGGGGGTTTAATTTTGACGGGGAACCCGCTGCGGTGCGAATGTGAATTGGCGTGGCTGGGAGCTTGGTTGAGGCGGTGGCTACAGGAAAATGAAGCTGGCGCAGAATTAAGAAGAGCTGTCCGAAGTGCCACTTGCAAAGATCTGCTCGGAAGACGCGTACCATTGCTGCAGCTTCGAGCAGACGAAGCCGAGTGCCACGCAAGTGCTCTGTCTAGTGACGCGCAACCTAATTACACAAATGTTGTATACACGTTAACTCTAACTTTCTGGACTATAGTTCTCAGATGATAAAGAGGTTAAAAAATTGACGAATTTAAATTGTAAATTTTGTTATTTTCTCAAAAACTTTATTCTAGATGTCATGAGTAAACTGAATCTTAATAGAAAAATTTTGGGACACGTGCAATTTATTCATTTATAATTAAATATGTATAAACTAGTTACTAATATTTATAATAATTAAAATAAGTAGGCGATAATTTTTGTACGTCGCATTCTGAAATGTAGGTTGTAATTGCATTTTAATGCACATCACAGAATTGCCTAGGTTTTATATTAGTTTAAAATATGCAGGTTTTGTGTAAGATGCTTTTGTGTACAGAATATATAACTGTAAAAAATATAATTTTTTTATGTATAAAAAAGAACTTTATTTTGCTTATGTATTATTTCTAATTGTAAAATTATTCTAATAGGAATATTTGTTTCTTTTTATATGATCTATAAAACGGTTTTGTTAAAAATAAAAATTTTAATTAGAGAATGTATAGCGAAAATGTAAAATAACCATGTAAATATGTATAAAAAATAAATATTTTTTCATATAAAAATTGTTTTTATTTAGACAATAAACAACAATATTGTGTTTTTTTTTGAACAAAAGTAGATAGAAATGACGGAGGTAACACTGTGAAGGTCGTGATTGTGAAATATTAACAAAACTAGAGGAAAAGGGTAGTAGTATGTTAATGCTAATAAATCAAAATGTCTACAATGAATACATGTAATTTCCGACTTGGATAATTTGATACCTTATCGAATCACATATTAAATTCACAAGCTTTTACTAACGGGCATTGCACTGGAATTAATTTAATTTTCAAAGATAGTCCAAGCGTGAATGTTATTTGGACGTAGTTTGAATTATGTCTGGACACATATTAGATACTATATATTACACTGCACATATCGATAGGTTCTAGTTTTTTTTTTTTTTTTTAATTTACTAAAGGATTAATAATTGTGAAGATAACTTTATTCTAAAAATATAATAGATCAATAATATAAATAAATATGTTTGAACATTAATGCACAACACCATCTAGTTCTATGAGGTCTGTTATGGATACCAGATAGTTGATACACTAGTTACACATATCTTATATCTTTAAACGAGCAATTCTTATATATATATATATATATATATATATATATATATATATATATAATATGAATCTCGGAACCGGCTCCAACGATTTTTATGAAATTTAGTACACAGGGGGTTTCAGGGGCAATAAATCGATCTAGATTAGTCTAATGTCTAAGAAAACTCGTGTTTTTGAGTTTTCATGCAGTTTTCTTTTGCATTATTCCACGCAAAATATGGTCGGTAATTTGCGCGCTCGGGCGTGGTGAAGCGGCCATGATGCAAGATCCACAATCACAGGTGTCCAGGTTCGAATCTCGGCCGCATATAAAGTTTTTTACTTTTGTTTGTTTTTTATATTTATTCAAGTTTTTAGTTCTTTTTAAAACAAAGAAAATTGTAGTGTTGGCCAAAAATTCCGAGCGAAGCTCGGTAGCCTAGGTACTATAACTTTAAATACATACAAATTATAAATGCCCATGACTGAAGTACTAACATTCGTGTTCATCACATAAATGAACTCCAAGCGGGACACGACCCCTGGAACCACTGGCACAGCAAATAGGGTCACTACAAACTTAGCCAAAGGTGTTGTCAATATATTTTCTTTAGAATATTGTTTCTTTAAAAGAAATTTCTTTAAATCACACTGTGAAAAGTTATACGAAAAATTATAATCATTAGAATAAAAAAACTTTTTAACAAAAAAATAAAAACCGACTTCAAACAAAAGCACTAAAAATTAAAAAATAACTGATTGGTAGTTTTCATTTACTATACATACCTAATCAAATATTTTCGAAGTCGGTGTGCTTTGATTTGTATGGGCTGGCACCGATTTCGAAAATATTTGATTAGGTATGTATTTAATAGGTAGGCTTTAATTACTTAGCCAAAGCACACCGACTTCGAAAATATTTGATTAGGTATGTATAGTAAATGAAAACTACCAATCAGTTATTTTTTAATTTTTAGTGCTTTTGTTTGAAGTCGGTTTTTATTTTTTTGTTAAAAAGTTTTTATTTTTCCCTTTTTAGTGTAGACAGTAGTAGCAAAGTAAGGATTTTAACGTGTTAGGCTTGTCAAATCAAACAAAATAAGCCCAAACTCAAAGTATCTACTATTAGCCGTTGAAGAGTTCCACCTATCCACCTTCTGGCCTTGCCATCAGATCAGGTCAACAACACCGAACCACTGTACTATCAACGGAAATCGAAATACTTGCAAAGTTTCAAGTCAATATGACAATTAGAAGTAGGTTAAATTCATCATTAGTTGTTTTTCCATCCTTAGGGGTGGTATTTTTTTTGAAATTTAAATGGGACCAATCTGGAAGTATACCCTTTCAAACAAAACAAAAATTGTCCAAATCAGTTAATAAATGACGGAGTTCTGAGGTGAGTTCTAACAAACATAAAAAAAAAACATACAGTCGAATTGAGAACCTCCTCCTTTTTAAAGTCGGTTGAAAAGGAGAATGTAAAATGAAAGGGAGAAAGGAGGCGCCTTTTTTGGTAGTGACTTATTATAATACTAGGGGTTTGGGAAGTCTTGACATTCTTAAAGTCCTGGGAAACGAGACCACTCATGACCAAGAACCCGGGACATCCCGGGACTTCAAGACTTTTCTGAATAAAATTTGATTAATTTTTGACGAGATGTACCAATAAATAAAGCAATTTTAGTAAAAATCAACACGTATTGAACATATTTAATAACAATTCAGCTGCGACACAGTTTATACTAATGCAGCTACTTACCATCTAAATATTTTGAATATGTATGTCATTATCTATACATATAATAAAATTGTAACTTAGCCAAATCTGTACATTAAATATATTTTGGAAAATCTTTTTGAAATATACATTATTATCGATACAGAGGCCGAATCTATAGTTTTTAGAATTTTTGTCTATCTGTCTGTCTGTTACAGCATCACAAAAAAAACCACTGGAAGGATTTTGATGAAATTTGGTATGGTGATAGCTAATTATATGGGTCAACATATAGGATACTTTTTACTGCAGAAAAATATTTAATTTCTGAGAAAAAATACAAAAACTTTTAAGTGAGGGTATACTTATATGTAAAACCTAAGAATTTGGTTTTTGGTCATCTGAACGCGGAGCCGCGGGCAGTGCTAGTGTTCAATAAAAATCTTTAATTTTTTAATCTTTATTTTAATGTTTCAAATTCTAACATCTTTATTTATAGTCTAAATAATTTGTATATATCCATATTATCACAAATTCTGTTTTTGGCAGTAAAATCTTATAATTAAGCAAACTTAAAAATGATTCAATCAACTGTAACTCGTTTTTTAATGTTGCTATTGATATTTTTGCTAGAATTTCAGGTAAGTACATTTTAAGGGATTTTTTATTGTCTGTTCCATTTGACTTTGAAACGTCAAATGGAAATGATAAAATTCCTTTCTAATTTCACAATTTAATACAGAACACATAGGAATTACTCAGAAATCAGAGACCTACTAATTAATGCAATACGTTTATATAAAGTTTATTATCAGTTCTGTTAACTTAATTAAAACCCCGCAGATAGGCGTAACTACAATTAGCGTTTTCATCTCTCTAAGTAACAATGAGATTAACAGCGGTACAATAATAGCTGTGAGCAAATGTATTTTAGTATTGTAAACTCTATCTTTTGTGGTTTGAGTCCAAAATCTGATAATCTTTATGTCACAGACATATCGCTATATTGCCTCAATGGTCTAGTAGCTAGAATATACGGTTCGAGATCCAAAGGTCCTAGGTTCGAGATCCGGGTCAAGCTACGTTTAACTGTTAATAATTTTCAGTAGCAGCCCTGATTTGGAAAGACGGCGGTGTTACACCCCCGTACTCTGGAGAGCATGTATAGCCGTCAGCCGCGCCTTAACTTTCACTGGTCGTATCATATATTGTTCCAGTGGACTATTCATGCGAAAAAGAAAAGAGAGTGCACTAGTGTTTGTTCGTATAATTGTGCACCTTAATAACGCCTGCCCACTTATCTAGACTTGGTGAGATTGGCCGCCGTTGCAGGAATCGGTCAGGATAATCGATATGTACATCGGCATATGACTCGTTATTATACGAACACTTGCTATTATATAAGATGGCAAAATCTAAAACGTTAGAATGTTACAGCACTGAGGGTAGTAAGAGTTTCTGGATTTAAGAAAAAGACTAACTTACCTAAAAAAAAAAAAAATCCGACTCGAATATGTCACCATACAGGAACGTTACTTTAATTTAACGCAATATTAAAATTAATGCCGCTTGTTTTACATTTTAAAAAATATATCTTACTAGAAAAATATAATTGCTCATAAAGTTTCCAAGAAATTTGGAAGAATGTAAATCCCCTTCCCCACACAAAACTTAAAAAAAAAAACTTTTTTTATTCTGTACTACAAAGACAAAAGAAATATTCGAGAAATTGCTTTTATCTTTTAAATAAGTTAAATAAAAGAATTTAACAAATCCCCTACATTTACGGATAGCACCTACTAGAATATTCAAAAAGTAAGTTTAGCTTCAAATATTTAGATTCAGCTATATGCTGTCAGTCAATCCACAAATATATATATATATATATATATATATATATATATATATAAGAATACCATAGAACCGTATATATAAGAAAATTCAGCATTTTTGATTCTTAGCCCCGAATAGATATATAATTTCGTCAAATCTATTTAATTTATCTAATCTATTTTATTAATAAAGTATACCTTGCTAAGTTTTAATTGAACACTAATATTTTAATTTATCATTTTTAATTAAACTCAACTTTATAAAAACGCTTACTAGTAAATATAAACTCGTATCCTTTTATCTGGCTTGTTCGATCTAGTGAACGTGTCTACATCCCACACGCGTCTAATACAATTTATAGCTCAACCTAAATTTAAGTTTGGAACTGAAACAATTCAACTGATCTACGAAGGCACCGATTCCAATGAGTTACAAAAAAGTTCATATTTGTTTTATAGATTTATAACGTCGTTTCTTAAGAACTTTTATTTAATTCACTCTCCAAGGAAATACTAAGAAAGCGGACTGTGTACAAAAGAAAAGGCAATTTTAAGCCAAATACGTTCACAATTGAATATATTATAATGTTAGTGAATAAAAGAAATATTCTCGAAAATTTTTTTTGTATTACTTGTTATTATAAGAATTTTTATCATGTTATCCCTCTTTATGTTTATATTTGTGTGTAATTGCAACGTTTCATAACAATCCATAAATCAATTTAGTGTGCTAAAAACTTAAAGTATTCAGTTTTAAAGTGGCAGTAGTAACTTAAAAAAACTTGATTACACTCTAAATAAATCTGAGGACGAGAGACACGAAAAATAACTTAGAAAAAATATTAAAATAAAATGTTTGTGTATTTGTAATGATAAAATAGTATAAAGTCTAGAAATGAAATACAGTAAGTTTGAAAATCTATAAAATTCCCATTTGAATGTTTCTATTAAAATAACACATATCATTAAGAGAAAAAAAATATAAAGAGTAACAAAAAATAATATGCAACAAATATAAAACAAATTCAAAGCATATTTGTCATACAAGACGTTGAAAAGTAAATTAAAATATTTTCCGTACTGCTTTCAACGGTCGCACTGAAGGCGTGCGCGTTGACCCATAAAAAACTTGCGCTCTCTGCAAATACATACATACAAATTTAAAATATCTGCAATGTGTTTCAAAAAAATGCTATCGTCTGTATTTCTTTTGCGTTGAAACATGAAATTGTCTCATATAATTAGTATTTCACAGAAAACGTAAATTATAAATGAATATTTCATATTATGTTACTTTAAAAAAATCTTTTGATTAGCTTTAGTACGAGTATACAACGCTTGCGTTTGGTACAACAGACTACGAGCTGGGTCGAGTCTCTAACACATTTGTACAATAACTAGCGACCTGCACCTGCTTCGACCAGTGACCTTTTTAATTTGATACTCTTAAAATATTATACCTGTATAGAATGTACACATCCTTACTCTACTAACTATATGGAAATAAGTTAGATATTTTATCATGTAATTATAATATATTATTACCATCTTACATACAATTTCCTTCAAGCAATAATAGAAATTCAACAAATACAGGGACCTATAAATAAAAATTATTTGAACACAATCTAACCCACAAGCGAATCTTTAATTTGACAAAGAACTTTAATAAAACTAATACGACTCGTCCAGTTGTTAAAATGAGCTTTTTATATCTGAATGTCATTAGGCGGTAATTATTGTAAATACGGTAATCCAGAAAACTTTATCTATAACTTTTGAATTATGTTATCATTTTAATCTATATTACTAGCTCATAAGGTTTGTTTTTGTTTAATTAAATACGTATAGTATAGGGGCATGCGGTATAAGCTTTTGCGTCTGCGTGTATGAGGTCCCTTGAGATCCGAGGTTAGCCAGTATGCAGCAATTACACTCCACATACGTTACCTGAATCGACAAACGAGCAACTCAACTTTAAGTGGCAATCGATGTCCTCTGTAGGTATTAATGGAAATAAATGGAAAGGGTTTTATTTATTTGCCTGACTTGTGAAAACATTTTATTAAAAGTAATGTTTTTTGATTTTTATATAATCTTATACTTTAATGTATATGATATTATTTTTCTTATCGTATTCAAAATGTATATATATATTATTATATATATATGTATATATATTATTATATATATATATACATATGTATAATAAAAATCTGAGTCGAATCTGTACATTAAATATTTTTTTGGAAAATCTTATTGAAATAGACATTATTAACGATACAAAGGCTGAATCTATAGTTTTTAGAATTTTTGTCTGTCTGTCTGTCTGTCTGTTACCGCATCACGGAAAAACCACTGGAGAAGGACTGGAGGAGGATTTTGATGAAATTTGGTATGATGGTAGCTGGTTATCCGGGTCAACATATAGGATACTTTTTACCGCGGAAAGATATCTCATTTTTGAGAAAAATACAAAAATAAGAATTTGGTTTTTGGTTACCTGAATGCGGGCGGAGCCGCGGGCAGTGTTAGTATATAAATAATATTATTAGTACTTGTTCTTTCAAAACAGGGACCAAAATAGGGTTTAATTAAAATATTGTGCTATAAAAATAAGAATTCATCATCATACAAAAGTTTCATATATAATTTCTTATTTCAATTAGCACTCGGCTTTCATTATTTTATTAGCTTTGAAAGTGCGTGCCAAGCTCACTTCCCCAGGGTCTACTTAAGACTTCAGATAAAGTTTACATTTAACAAATTAAATACCGGAAAAAACTGTCAAAGGAAAATATGACATGAATAATTTTATTTGAATACTAGTTTTTTCCTGCGGCTTCGCTCGCAATGTAAGTAGGGGTGGATATCAAAGTAGCCTATTTCTGTCCCCAAATGCAAATACACATATTTGCCGAATGTTATCGCAATCTGTTCAGCAGCTTAAGCGTGAAAAGGTAACAGACAGAATTACTTTCTTTATAATATTAGTATTGTATGTATTCAGCCCTTCTTAACGTCCCACAGCTGGGGGTGGGCCTCCCTTCAATACGAGGCGGATCAGGCCATAGTCCACCACGCTGGCCAAGTGCGGGTTGGCGGACTTCACATGTCTTTCGATAACTTGTTAGGTTATCTTAGACATGCAGGTTTCCTCACGATGTTTTCCTTCATCATAAGACAAGTGGTAATCATGTTGAAAAAAATAATAATATTAGTATAGATGAAATAATGTCAATACCTTTTAAGTTATGTTAATACTAGCATTCATTTCTGTAATATAATTAATAATTCATTATACTAAGACAAACTAGAAGGACATATAAAACCTAATTAGTAAGAGTCTATATAAAAATAGGCTAATACAAAACAGTTAGTTCAGTACATTTTTCTCCGTTTCTTTCTCTGTTTTTCAACTGATTACCTTTTTTGTTGTTTAGCTTTAGTGATATCAATAAAAAATTGGAGATATTTTTTTTTTAAGTTTTTTTATATATATTTTTTTTCTCCAATTTTCAATAATGATTATGATCGTATTTCGACCACCAGGAGGACACAGTTACAAGTAAAACTACACTCGTTTCAACAATATGTGACACTTATAAAGATATAAGATATTTCTTATTGGTTAAAAATGGTTCAAATCACGTTCAATTTTATATAACCTATTCATTAAAACAGGATCATGAAAATCATTTTATAAATAGAGAAGTTATCGCGTCGTCATTTAATTTTTTTATAGTATAATGTTATGTAGCTTTCTCAATAAATAGACTTTAAAGCCCAATAAAGTTTCAAAGACTGGCGGTTTTAGAGACAAGCATTCAAACAAACAAAAATACAAAAAAAAAACAATCTCTCATACTTAAAGTATGTTTTTGTATGATTTAATAAGGTTATTTAAAAGCTAGGGTGAGGAGATGCCATTAGGATGTTGACATAGGACGCCTGACCCGAAAGCTTAGCAAACAGGCCGTTCCTAACAGAAAGCTAATATTCACACAAAAATTACCAACTTCATGAGCTAACGAGCCTTTTATACTTCACTTGTTAAATTAAAATTAATTGCTATATGAACTTGGACTCGACATCAGATTATAAATGTATTGATCAGAATACTTATTTTATCAGAAAGTAGGTACATATATGTGCATAAAGCGTGTAAAACTACATAAAAAGGAAATAAAAAATACTGAAAATTTAATTTAAACCATATCAATTGATTGAGAGGTTGATTGATTGTTATAATGTTGATTGTCGATTTGTTATGTTAAATATCACATAACAATGATGTTTTAAGTATATTAATAAACATACTCTACTCTCTACTCCCTCAGACTCACCCTCGCTTCGCTCGGATTCATCCCTACATACGTTTTAATTAATATGGAATAGATTGACTATTTTTTGGGAAATCTTATTGAAATAAACATTATTATCGATACAGAGGCCGAATCTATAGTTTTTAAAATGTTTGTCTGTCTGCCGATTTTGGCCTACAGAAGCAGACCACAACAACCACTCCACTCCACTCTGCTATTAGAAAAGTACCAGGTGTACATCCACTCACTGAGGTAGGCCTCCTGCCAAATGCCTTTCTTAGCTTCACGCCTAGCGGAATTACTGGATTCTAATGATAATTCTCCTCATAAGTCCAGATATGATATGGTAGGTACCTACAATTGCACCCTACCTATAAATTTGTCTCACATTTTTATGTATACACAGTTCCTAAGATATATGCCTTATTATAAGACATGTACAGGACATCGGCTATTTTACTAAGTATACAGAAATAAACAGGAACCAAAGACAAATTAAATAAAAAATATAATTTTGGTTTTAAGGTTCCAAAAGTAATATGAATGAATTGTACTCTTAATATAATATGTACATTGTATTTTGTATATAAATTGCTTTTTAACCGACTTCAAAAAGGAGGAGGTTCTCAATTCGACTGTATGTTTTTTTTTTTTTTTTTATGTTTGTTACCTCAGAACTCCGTCATTTATTAACCGATTTGGACAATTTTTGTTTTTTTTGAAAGGGTATACTTCCAGATTGGTCCCATTTAAATTTCAAAAAAAAAAATACCACCCCTAAGGGTGGAAAAACAACTAATGATGAATTTAACCTACTTCTAATTGTCATATTGACTTGAAACTTTGCAAGTATTTCTATTTCTGTTGATAGTACAGTGGTTTGGTGTTGTTGACCTGATCTGACGGCAAGGCCAGAAGGTGGATAGGTGGAAGTCTTCAACGGCTAATAGTAGATACTTTGAGTTTGGGCTTATTTTGTTTGATTTGACAAGCCTAACACGTTAGAATCCTTACTTTGCTACTACTGTCTACACTAAAAAGGGAAAAATAAAAACTTTTTAACAAAAAAATAAAAACCGACTTCAAACAAAAGCACTAAAAATTAAAAAATAACTGATTGGTAGTTTTCATTTACTATACATACCTAATCAAATATTTTCGAAGTCGGTGTGCTTTGCTTTGTATGGGCTGGCACCGATTTCGAAAATATTTGATTAGGTATGTATTTAATAGGTAGGCTTTAATTACTTAGCCAAAGCACACCGACTTCGAAAATATTTGATTAGGTATGTACCTATAGTAAATGAAAACTACCAATCAGTTATTTTTTAATTTTTAGTGCTTTTGTTTGAAGTCGGTTTTTATTTTTTTGTTAAAAAGTTTTTATTTTTTTGTCATAGATGGGGTACTTTTTGTACATTATAGGGGCTAAAATGATTATACATAAATTTCGAAAATCTACAATAAGCCGAAGTAAATTATTGAATCGGTGATAGTTTGACTTAAAACCATACCAAGTTTAGTACATTAAAAATAATAGTTTGGGCTCTCAAACATTATACGGTACATATAAAACGAGGGTCACGATAATGTGGTAACTGAGCTAATTGAAAATTCACGCGCGTGTGAAGCATCACGATTTGATAACAGTTTATTAGTAGGTAAATTGTGTATGTCATGCGATATTACTTATTTCTATGAATTTAATCATTTCAACGTTATTATGTTATACTAGCATTGCCCGCGACTCCGCCCGCGTTCAGATGACAAAAAACCAAATTCTTAGGTTTTACATATCAATATACTTTACAAAGCAGGTTTTGTATTTTTTCTCAGAAACGAGATATTTTCCCGCGGTAAAAAGTATCCAATATGTTAACCCGGATAACCAGCTATCACCATACCAAATTTCATCAAAATCCCTCCAGTAGTTTATATGTTATGCGGTAACAGACAGACAAAAATTCTATAAACTATAGATTCGACCTCTGTATCGATAATCATGTTTATTTCAATAAGATTTTCCAAAAAATATTTAATGTACAGATTCGGCTTAGTTACAATTTTATTATATGTATAGATTACTATTTGTACATAACTAGTTTCTGCCTATGGTTCTCACTCGTATGTATAAAATATGAACTTTACTTGAGAGCGCATAACACGTAAAGCTCAAATTGTATCCTTATCTGTAGGTATATCTAATTTCTACTATTTATTATACTATTATATAATTTTGCCTCGATGGTGTAGTGGCTAGCATGTACGGCTGCACACCTGGAGGTCCTGGGTTCGAGTCCCGGGTCGGGCCAAGTTTATTTATTGAGTATTTCTGTATAGTAAGCTGCGCGTACACTTGTGCACTATAATATCTCCTGCGCAGTTGGCTAGTCTCAATGAGATTGGCCGCCGTGGCCGGAATCGGTCAGGAGAACATCTTATATTTTTTTGTTGGTGGCACTGCCTCGGTGTTCCAATGGCTAACATGTACGGCTACAGATCCGGAGGTTCTGGGTTCATGTGCCCAGTTCGGGTTAAATTTAGTTATTGTATTTTTCTCTTTAGAAAGTCTTAGCAACACCCCGGAGTTGGGCGTGTTTCACCCCCGTGCATCAAAGAGCACATGAAGCCGTCGGTCCTGCGCCTGATCAAATGGCCAAATCCTCTCACTGGACAGGATTGGACTGGAGTGACGGGAAAAAAGAGTGCACGATGTCTTTGCGCGACCACGTGTGGGCTATAATAATATCTCCTGTGCACATCACTACAGTCATTTATTTTGAACAAGATTAAAATCGGTCAGGCGCACACAGTACATAATAAAATACCTTCATTTTTTTCCATTCAACCATTCTATAAATAAGTCAGATAAAGAAATGATATTGCTCAAAGAGATCCATATTTATATTATATTTATATTTTAGTTTTCATTAAATTAATTTAATTAAATGCAAAGATATATGTATGTATAAAAAATCCTATTTACTACTGTAGCTATTTTATAGTAATATATGATCGACAATATGATAACCCTATTATAATTATAAAATGACACAAATAAAATGTGTAATAGTCATATGAAGCTTTAAAAGCATATTTAATTATTACTGCACTGCAATAATGTGCTTGTATCGTACTAATGTCGATCATAAAGTTATTATGACAAAAGGCTAGCTCAATTAAATCATTATAATAATATTACCAAATTTGCATATTTTCAACCGACTTCAAAAAGGAGGAGGTTCTCAATTCGACTGTATGTTTTTTTTTATGTTTGTTACCTCAGAACTCCGTCATTTATTAACCGATTTGGACAATTTTTGTTTTGTTTGAAAGGGTATATACTTCCAGATTGGTCCCATTTATTTCAAATTTCAAAAAAAAATACCACCCCTAAGGGTGGAAAAACAACTAATGACGAATTTAACCTACTTCTAATTGTCATATTGACTTGAAACTTTGCAAGTATTTCTATTTCCGTTGATAGTACAGTACACTAAAAATTAAAAAATAACTGATTGGTAGTTTTCGTTTACTATACATACCTAATCAAATATTTTCGAAGTCGGTGTGCTTTGCTTTGTATGGGCTGGCACCGATTTCGAAAATATTTGATTAGATATGTATTTAATAGGTAGGCTTTAATTACTTAGCTAAAGCACACCGACTTCGAAAATATTTGATTAGGTATGTTCAGTAAATGAAAACTACCAATCAGTTATTTTTTAATTTTTAGTGCTTATGTTTGAAGTCGGTTTTTATATTTTTGTTAAAAAGTTTTTATATTGTAAATGTTGTATATACTATGTAATTTTATAAGCATTTATTTAACTTGCTTCACTCCTGTATAGTATAGTGAAAAAAGCCCAAAGGAGGGTTATGTGGGTCACCTATATATATGTCTGTAAATACTCGTACATTAGTTATACTTAGCTGCGAATCTTACTACGTATGTTTATGTATCCGATTGCATGATACAATGTTCCTTCATCAACTTGTTCTCATCTTTTAGTTCGCTTTTTACGCAGTCGGTTTTCTTATTTTTATATTTTTTTTCTAGTACTAATCTGATTCATTTATTTGAAAATTCATATAAACTCAATGTAGTTCGATGGCAATACTTATATATACATATATCGAATAATCATAATATCATAGATCGGCTCCCTCATCCATATACGATAGCTTGATGAGACTATTCAACATTTTACATATAAAAAAGTTAATTTGACAGAGACAATATGTTTCAGCTTCGTATATTAAATAGATTTTAGTTTATTATTGTTCAACTAAGTAATATTAATGATCAATTTAGCGGCCATAACGCGTAGTGGTCAAATATCAGGGGAATCACAACGCGAATTTCATTTGGTGATGTTTTAGGGTCCCCGATGGGATGAGAAAAAACCTTATATTTAAGCTCTTCTGTACTTATGCTGCATATTTTGAACTAACATTTTTCACAGAATATTCGATGTATTATAAAATGTAAGTAACATAATTCGATGGCTCACTATTACAAGGTTCTGTGTTACAATTTTAGTACTTATTTAGTTATTAATGATACAAGGTTCTATGTCATTAGCTACAGTTTTGCAAAAATAAACCACTAGATAGCGGCACTTTAACTACAAAATTGTCAATTTAACATTTTTTTTTTTAATAATTTATTTATTGTACTATATATAAAGTGACAATATAAGGGGTTAAAGTAAGTAAAGCAAGTTGTACAAAAAGTGTCAAAAATAAGTTAAACTACTATCTCCTAAACTAAGCCAGAACCTGTATTTTAGGTGATAGTCGTTCCGCTTTCACAATTAAATTTACAACTATTTACATGTCATGCGAGTGCTTCAACAATCTCAACAACTTATATTATAAATATGCATCATATTTGGATAAAAGAAAAAGATTTTATTTATATATATATATATATATATTATAGATATATATATATATATATATATATATATATATATATATATATATATATATATTATGACGGAATTACTAAAAACGGAATTACTAAACTTCATTAAAATTAACATAGATCCTTGTAATAGTAAGCCAACGAATTATGGCTGTTCTTGTTATATAAAGGAAAAATAAAAATATATTAGTAATCCCTTATTTTTGTACTATGGTTAAAGCGATAATATTTGATTTAATTAATTTTTTTGATTCTTAAAATAACGATTAATAAATAACTACCAAAGTAAGATTTCGTGTTACCAAAGCTGTTTTTATTATTATCTATGCTAATATTGTAAAGAGGTAAAGTTTGTGAGTTTGTGAAGTTATAGGGGGTAAACTCTGGAACTATTGAACCGATTTAGATGAAATTTGGTATTAAGATAGTTTGAGTCCCTGGGAAGGACACAAGGTACCCGGTATCAAATCCCGGAAATCATCCCTTAAGGGGGTGAAAATGGAAATGAAAGTTTGTATGGGGAATCAACCTAGGGACAAACCCGAGCGCAGCGAGGGTGAGTCGCTATAATTCTATGTATTATGTAATACAACTATTAGATGTGATGATACAGAACCCTCCATAAGATCAGCACTTGCCCGATTTTTACACAACGAGTTTTATTTTTATTGGCGCCATAAGTATGGAGACGTTTTTACTCAATGGTTATTTTTATTATATGCGTATAATTCGTTACTGAAATTATTCTGTAACCTTTCTTCTTATTTACTTTTATAATAAATACTGAATGAACAAAAATATTTGTATCTCGAAGTTAGAAACCACAAGTTGTAACTGCACATTGATGAAGATAAATAATATACATACTTTTGTATTCAGCCCTTTTGAACGTCCCACTCCTGGGCACAGGTAGCCCTTCAACACGAGAAAATTGGCGGACTTCACATCTCTTTCGAAAACTTGCAAGGTTTTTAGATATGCAAGTTTCCTCACAATGTCATCTTAGAAATGATAGTAATTAAAATAATTACTTAAATAATTACATAAAGAAAAATATACTATATACAAACGCATCATTGTAGCCTCTAAGTATTCTATTAGATGTTTTGATTAAGTATTTATCTCAAGCGGATATGATTCTATTATTTTGTGGTACAGGAAAATAAGATGATTTATTTGCTACCCAAACCAAATGTGTTACAATATCACGCACACGCGTGCACTGGAAAAGGACATAAACAACTTATTATCCCCATACTCAAGTTCCATAACGATAAAAGTATACTTTCATATACATATTTATATAAGTAGTTCATATTATTTAAATGGATAGTTTATTAGATACTAGAAACTTCCTCCTTTGAATTGTAACTGGCACCTAGAGACGCAACAGAGGCGTCTCTAGGTGCTAGTTAAAATTCGATAAAAACGTTAACTTTTTCTCGTGTAAATTATTTTATTCTAGTCAGATGTTAGCTTCAATGATACATTTGGAATCATCAAACTCATTAGGCTTGAACCACACTATGTATAATGCTGATTATGTTTCGTTATTGGTCGGATAAAGTATTTTTATACAAGATACAATGAATGTATTCACAATATCAGTAAGAAATAAGTTCCAGTTGAATCACATTCTAACAATGATTCTTGTATAAAAATATTTTACCAGACCGATATCGTATCGAGAAAGGACTTTGATCAGCACTATAGTGTGGATCGGCATTTAATGTTCAATCACTATATTTATTTATTTTTTTAAATGAACGTCGCTGCGTGCTTAGGATACATAAGAAGAGAGCAACTGAACGAGCAATATGAAAGAGAATGATTAGTGATAAAGTATGAACATGTTATAATAATATATAAAATAATGTAAATGTGTCTTTTGTCAAACGATTAGCGTATTTTTTTTCAATTCATTAGTCGTTTGTGTACTAAATTATTTCCAAATACGTCAACTTGTTTCAGCATGAAGGATTAAAAAACACACACATACATACACACACACACATGTATGCTAGCTCGCACATAAACATACAAACATGCCATGACAAAGTTAAAATGTGTGATGATCATATTATTGTAAAATATAAGAATCAGGCCTTCTTTAATCAAAGCCAGATCATGGGTTATTTTTAACTCATAACTAAAGATTAAAAGTCATGATTTTTTGAAGTGAAAACTTCTATAGACAGTTTTGGATGTGGAGTAAATTCATGTAAGTCGTAATCGACATGGTCACGTGACGTGTTAACGCTAACACTCAGAGTGCCGATAGATGTAAAAACCAGATAAATGTAAACAGTTTTAATTTACAAATTTTAATTTAAGATCAAACAATTAATTTGAATATCCAAAAATAACGTTTTGTTTATAGTTCTAAGATTTCACTTCTGTCGGCAGTCCTCATGACTACTTTTTTTTTATTTCACGGTCTCAATTTTATATAAAATACAAATAATTGGTCTCGAATTAACGAAAAACGATGACGTAAATTCATTAATACAATTCTTTGTAATTAATTTGTACACAATTCGTTATCACTGGGTAATTGTCACCTATTGTGACAGATGAATTGGCACCTCATGCCCATATCGCCACTGAAAATGACAGCTCGCGTCATTTATTTGCATGACTCGCTTGTTTCGCCAAAATGACTGGAAACTTGAAGTGATGCTTATGAAAGTAATTAGAATTAGCGGATTTATTACAAGTTTTTTATTACCTTGCAGTGTTCGTATGATTTTCTCGAAAATTCGAATGATTTTTACAATCACTTCCTGGTGTCCAATTCAGCGAAAATTTGGTACGGTGATAATAAAATATTGTGGTACCATCAACCAGATCTAATAATGCAGATGTCATATAGTAGGATATCCGAATTTAGGTTTGTATGTTTTGTTATTATGAGTACTTTCCATTATTCTTGATGATGAGGATCTGAAGATGGAGCCAGAAGATAATATTATAATAAAAGCTTGTTTATTTTTTAAATTTAGTTTATTTATGTACCAGATATATTAGTGCTTATTAAGTTGAAATACTATGACATCCAAAATAAAACTTAATTCCGTAGTTTATACGGCGTACACATAGTGTAGTATTATGTTTTTTAAAATTAACAATAGAAAGTTATACTAAACCACGTGCAGAAGTCCAAATCAAATTATAATTCGAAACCAGTGAAGAACTGGCTATATACAAAGCTATATCACATAAAAACTTTAAATTCAATAAATACAATGGCGTAGTCTTTAAGAAAATATAAATCATTTAATATATGCCTAGTATATTAATAAAAATAATTTAATATATTAGGTACTCAATCCAGGTGTATTTTTTGTATATATATTACGCGATATCTTTCCCAATTGTTGACTAATAGAATAAGTATATCAGCCGTTTGTCGAGCTGCTAGTCGAACCGCTCGTCGAGCCGTGCGTCGAGCCACTCTTCGAGCATTCCGTCGAGCCGCTCGTCGAGCCATGCGTCGAGCCGCGTGTTAAGCCATCCGTCCATCCGTCCGTCGAGCTGTCCGTCGAGCCGTCCGTCGTTAAAATTACCTTTTGCCCGCTTCAAGATTTGTCGAAAAAATCGACTTACAGACAGTTTTTCAGCCGACTTCAAATAAAGAAGGTTCTCAATTTGTTTTTTTTTTACGATTTATAGAATTATTACAGAGTTTATTATATAGTAACATTGTCTTTGAAGATTCAAATTGATAGCCCTTTTGCCACCTGTGGATTCGCAATAATAATATAATCGTTTGATATCTGTGCATACATAATACATACTGATTACTTTCTAAAGGAAATTTCATATGTTATACAATTTAATTTAATTTGAAATAATAATAAACAAAAAATATTTATAAGCGGAAATATTCGCAACATTCTGCTTCTGCAAACTCAGGTTTAAATTGGGCGCGTCGCTTACCTGTTTTGGCCACAATGAATTCACACAAGTGTTATGACGTGACATGAGATAATACTACTCATGATAATAAATGAAATTATACAGGATTACCTCAACGTCTCATTATTTTCAGCATCTTAATTACACAATGATATTTTTGTACTTACTTTGTCATACTAAGTAGGTATTAGACTTATAAATATAATTGCTACACTATATAATGATTTAATTATAGTCCGGTCAAATTAGACATAAGAATAGTGATCAAATAACGAAAACTTCGACAGAACTGAATTTTGGTAGAGACCTCGGGTATACCAATAGAAATAAAGTGCCAAAAACCCCCATCGATCCCATGTGTGCTAAAAAGTTATTCAAGGTCAAAGCTCAAAATTTCCGGTTTTTTGGATTTTTCTCGACAACGGTAAGTTTTATAAAAAATATAGTCCACACAAAATTTGCAGACATAAAATTATCTACAAAAATAATCGTAATAATTTTTTCCTAACGATCATTATTGAAATATTTTAATTTGTATCACTATTTTAACCGGACTATTATGTTTATTTAAAAAAAAATCTTGAAAATTTTACACAATAATACACTGTTATTTGTTATATGCATGAAACCAACTTCCAAATTATCGTTAAAAGTATATTTCGTCCGTCCGTGTTTATGAATGATATTCGTAAGAAAACCCGCTGTTTTCTTAATCTGCTGAACTGGTTTTGGTTTGTTAAATAAATTGGGAAGACAGAAAGCTTAGATTTACAAACTTAATAACCACTAAAGAGTTCCACCATTTGATGAAACAAATTAATTGAACCTAATATAGATAAGCTTACTAATATTTACTAGTTACAAATTTCAACGCTCAACTCTTGTGAAACTATGATTAAATTAATCGTATATTGTATCTGGTTTTTATATAAATATATATATATATATATATATATATATATATATATATATATATATATATATATATATATATATATATATATATATATATATTAAACATACATACATATATAAAACGATCACTTCTCTCAAGTGAGTCCCGATATGTCTTTTGCCATACATTTTATTGCATTACCTATTTCAAACCATTTAAGCAGCGCACGCCGATAAAGCAACTCAACGGCTAGCTTTTTCCTATTTAATTAAAGGTACTACTACTAATCTATACTAATGTTATATGGAGGTAAAGTTTGTCAGTTTGTAACGTTTTAGACGAACCGATTTAGACGAAATTAGGTAAGAAGATAGTTTGAGATCCTGGGAAGGTCATAGAATACTTTTTATCCCGGAAATCACCCCTTAAACTGGTGAAAACGGGGATGAAAGTTTGTATTGGGAAGCAAGCTAGGGATGAACTCGAGCGAATCGACGGTGAGTCGCTAGTATTACTATAATTTCTGACAGCAAACACATTTTATCGGAACAAAAATGGTCTATAGCAATCGGCGATAATGTTTTGTGCTTTCTATCATTGACTTTACAAAAGCGGATTAGTAGTTTCAGAGAATAACCACTACATTCAAACTTACAAAATTTACCTCTTTATAATATTTGTATATAAAATATTTGATAGAGATTACAATTCCCACATAATTATGGAAATTGACTGCATTGAAATACTGAACGACCAATGTAAACTCAACATTAGTTCTTGTCATCTTTCATCTTCTAGAAAAGGATCCTTGTTAAAGATTAATGTGCCTAATGAATCAACCGTCTTATAACCAAGGTTTGCAATGGTACTTTATATAAAGGTAACTTAATAACGCTGGATTTATATGGATATACATATATTATCATAATGATATAAAATAATATAATAAATAGTCATAATAATAAATCCAATGAAAAAAACTCGTAAGAGAAATTGTTAGCCTTTATTTTTTTTTTAATTTTGATGTTTTTATATATTATAAATGTAATTTTTTTCTGTTTTATAAATGTCTTGTTGTCTACTCTATGTGTATGTATGTATATTTAAATTAGTGGAAACTTTGCTGGTTTGTGTAATATTTTATCTGTTAACTTACTTATGTTATAAAATACTGTATGTTTCCCAAACAAAATAAAATAAAATAAAAATAATTGTGACAAAATATAAATTTATGAGAAAAATCAAAAATCGTCTATTTTAAAACCATACTAAAAAAATATATATAAATCTTTTTCCAATGTCTGTTTCATGAATATATTCATTGATCAATCAATAAATAAAATAAAAAACAAATTATTATTAAAACTTTATTTAAACCTACTTTACATCGATATTAAATTAAACTTATTATTAAGGTTAAAAGCTATCTTGCGAGTTTCAAACTGTATACATATACCTACATAAGTGAGTTCTGTTCTATTTGAATAGTTTTTAGCCGTGTCTACGTACAAGTTACAGTGTATTCAAACCCCCCAGCCAGACATTACAAATCTAAAGTCAGCATAAAACGTGTAAGCGCGATAACAATATGCATTCAGATGAAACTTTTCGCTTTGTGTGAAAAGTATTATGTATGAATCATACGCGCGGCTGCTTGAAGCCAATACACATATATTCTAGCGTGATTTCACACTGTCCGTTTTTACCGGTACGTAAACTCGCAACTGCCTTGTTGCACGTACGACAAGTTTTCATATTTCAATATATTTTTGCATTTTGATTTAGGCTAATAATTGTGTTCTATTTTAGTGGCCTTATATTATGATTATATTTTTTATACCAATACGAAATTATTATAGTCTATAGATATACTAATATCACATATGTGAAAGTTTGAGAGGATGGATAGATGGAAGGATGGATAGATGTTTGTTACTCTTTCGCGCCAGAATGGCTCTACGAAGTTGGATGAAATTTGGCACAGAAGTATATTATAGTTTGGAATAGCACATAGGTTACTTTTTATCCCAGAAAAATGTAAGGTAGTCTATAAACGTTTAAAAACCATTACTTAATACTTATTATGGTAAATTAACTTATATATGTTAAACTAGTAACGTTGCTAGTCTGGAAAGTTTCTTAGCAATAGTTCGTCTTAAGCGGCCTTTATAAAAATTGTCAAAATAATTGCCACTTCATTAGAAAGATAGTTAAGGTTTTGTCCTGCGTCGAAAAAAGACGGAATACTTTCGAGAAATAAAATGAAATTTTAAGAGGTATTTAGAAATTCACAATGTTGATTAAGTATAGGTACTTTTACTAAATTGTCTTATCTAGATAAGATACAATGTGTTAATTTGAAAAGCAAATTTGTCGAGTTACCAAGATGTGATAAAGAAATGAAAAGTGAAGTAAAGTGTAGTGATAGTGGTAGTGAGATTAGTGAAATATAATCGAGAACTCTGTAGAAATAAATGACAATGCCCTCCTGACCGATTCTGAATGAATCCCAGTGAGACTCGCCAACTGCGACCAATTTCGAATTGTACGCTCTTTTTTGAGGACACTTCTAAGTCGCTAATTGTGTATCTTTAATTTTGTATATCAATGATTATAAGTCATCAATTCATGTATATCTAAATATATTCCTTTTATTATTTTCCATTCCAATAGCTTAACTTAGCTTATTTTTACACTCAAGTTTACCTATGGACTTAGTATTTCATAAGCTAAATGTAATAGAGCATGTGTGTAAAATCAATCGGTACTAATAAAAAAACTTGTCAAATAAAAATATTCGGCAATATATCACGGGAAGTAATCTACGAGAACGAAAGCAATTAGGTGCTTGTCGTAATATCATCCATGTAATCGCTGTAATTTTCGCTTACAACAGCAAAGTTGATGGTGTAGAAACAAACCGAAATGAACGACCGATGACTTTTGTTTTCTTACATTTTTGGTGTAAGAAAATAGCAATCTATTTACCTAATATCTGCGTCTCAGTCGAATTTCTTATTCTAAACTAACTAGAACCTATGGCTTCGTCCCTCTATTTATTTCGATTTCATACACAATCTTAGTACTAATATAATCTATCGGTTTATTTTATTTGTTTTTATTGTTAGTTAAAAAAAAATTGCAAACCCAAACTTGTGTACATTGATTTTGTTCAAAATTATAAAATTTTTAGTTAGGAAATGTCTTGAGAATTAATAAAACAATAATTTCGTCTGTTACGCAACAACAGCGTTTTATTTTTAATTTTTGCACGGATGTCAATGCTGAATGGGATATTTTTGTTCAACAGATAATGATAATCTACATTAAAATATTAAATCACAATGTAAAAAGATGTAGTAAAATACTGCTTAGGAGAAGAGTAAAGCTGTTCGATTAAAATTGATTAGGTAAATTTGAAGATAGAGCTTGTTCCACTCCCATAGTATAGTCCCATAGTTCGCACCTCAAGTTTAGAAGCTGATTACAATAACGATCCGAGTACTATTTAGTTCGGGGGGCACGGAGTGCCCCCGCCAAGTCGAGCAAAAAAGGGCACGACAGTACCATCCTTTTCTCGAAGCGATTCAGAGCATTTTCCACCCCCCCATAACTTCGTTATGGATAAAGCTAGAAGCCTGAATTTTCAGTGACTAAAAGAACATAATAATACTAGGCATATTTCCAAATTACATTCAATTTGAACCTGTAGTTTAAGAACTGTTGCAGATCAAAATTCGCTAATATCGTCACTCACACACTCACTCACTCACCGATCATCAAAATTCTAAGGTACTTCTAGCAGACATAGGAGCTTCAAATTTTTAACACAATTAGTGTTTAGGGTATAACGCAAGGAAAAACTCAAACATCATGCAATTTCACTCCTGTTTTCGAGATATACAAACTGCATAAGTAACTTTGTATTCCTATACAAATAGATATGCGATATATGGGATTACAAAGTTATTTTTGCAGTTCATACATATCATTTTTCGTCACTTAAACTACCCAAATGGATAGCTGGGTAAATAGTGGATATACTGTAAGTATTAGTGATGACTAAAATGTAATTATCAATATTGTATATAGTTTTAAGAAATAATATGTTTAATATATAAATTAAAACATATATTGTAATAAAATTTATAATTAATAGTAAATTAATTAATTATACAATAGTTGCACTGTAAAAGGTGGTTAGGTTAGTGTTTGTAAACCTTCTAACCTATAGGTATGTATGTTTGTATGTCCGATCCTATGTTCCCTCGTAATTACTAACCTAATTTCGATTCGTCTATTTATTAATGTTTATATTTGCAACTATATGTATTAGAAAAGTATGTTTTAAATGCGAAAATAATATTTTAACCTGTTTTAGTAGCTGTATAATTTTTATGCATATACAAATGGGTACATAAATGTAATGTGAAGCGTGTATAGTTTCTATCTACTAATATTCGATTACTGTTATTTATAATGAATTCAATAAAATATATACCTAATTAAGAAACAACTTGACGATTACTTAATTTTGAAACAAAGCTCGTACATTTTCTTTTACAAAGTATGATGTTGATATGAATTAAAAATAAAAAAACCTTGTCAACATCTCATTGCTCGTAATTGTACCCACCTATTAGATCATGGAATATAGAGGTCATGAAATATCAATCTCTTCGAAAATTACTTTTAAAATGGAATGGAATACAACTTTCGGGATTTAACTACTATGCTGCAGATAGACACATAAATCTACACGTCTCATTAAACTTATGTAAGTCGAATATCAGTATCGGGGTAGGTATTTAGGGTCAACAATGAAATTAAAATATTCGTTAAATTAACTATACATATTTATACTTAATGCATAAGATAGTAGTATTAAAGTCCAGGAATCCGTAATTTCCCAATACAATAGACTTAGATTTTTTATCATCCAGACTTGTCAAAATTTGTTACCTATATCAAAGCCTCTGAAAAAAGCCCACAGAGACAAGGAGTGGGCTTTTAAAAAGTCCTTAGCTGACACACAAGAAATAGTACAAGAAAAGAGAAAAAGAAGAAATATTTACAAAAAGAAATGAGATCCCATCAAAAACATTCTGTAAAAAATTGCAAGTCTCGCAACGCATTTCTTCTACCGCAAAAAGCTATGAGATGTAATGTAAAACCAAGTCGGTTAATTTATTCATTACCTATCTATGGAAGCATATATCCGACAACTTTGTCATAAATCGTTACCGAATTAGTTAAGTTACAACATTTTATAGTGACCGTATTAATATTAGATATATTTATTTCTTTAATTAATAGAATGACTTGGCCATCGCACATGATAATAGAATCTACAAATAACAAAATTTACTTGAAATTAGCGTTCTGAGTGCATTATTTATGTTAGTGTATACATAAATTTGACCCGCTAGTGCTATGTTCAGATCATCTCAGCCCAAACACGTCCACAGCTGGACATAGGCCTCCCCCAAAAAGTTCCACGACAACCAGTCTTGTGCCATCCGCATCCAGTGGGCTCCAGCGACTTTGACCAAGTCGTCCGTCCACCTTGGTCATGGTATGTTTAATTAGGACTATTTAAAGTAGTAGACTCATATGTGATTATGTTTCCGTGCGATGGCCAAGTCATTCTATTAATTAAAGAAATAAATATATCTAATATTAATACGGTCACTATAAAATGTTGTAACTTAACTAATTCGGTAACGATTTATGACAAAGTTGTCGGATATATGCTTCCATAGATAGGTAATGAATAAATTAACCGACTTGGTTTTACATTACATCTCATAGCTTTTTGCGGTAGAAGAAATGCGTTGCGAGACTTGCAATTTTTTACAGAATGTTTTTGATGGGATCTTAGATTTACGCGAATATTTGACATTTTAAATAAAACTTTCTACTCGATTTTTTCTCGGATTTGTTTTGATTTTTGGTTCCTGACGTTTCAAATATTTCACTTCACGACAATCATGATCACATGATTATAATCTCTCCCGTGACGTTTTATCCAAAATAACTAATAACAGTTATTATGTATCATCATAAATGGTAATATTTTATAAATATTATACTATGTTGGAATTAGTCTATATTTCAAGCTTTTTAAAATATTTTTTATTATCAATTATATTTTTCTGTTTATTGACCGAACTCAAAAGGCGGAATTCTTACGGGTGTGCTTACGTTTGTTTGATACATGATCTATACATATAATAAAATTGTAACTAACTCGAATCTGTACATTAAATATTTTTTTGGAAAATCTAATTGAAATAGACATTATTATCGCTACAGAGTCCGAATCTATAGTTTTTAGAATTTTTGTCTGTCTGTCTATCTGTCGGTCTGTCTGTCTCTCTGTCTGTCTGTTACCGCATCACGAGAAAACCACTGGACAAATTTTGATGAAATTTGGTATGACGATAGGTGGTTATCCGGATCAACATATAGGATACTTTTTACCGCGGGAAAATATCTCATTTTAGAGAAAAAATCAAAACTACATCGTTAGAGTATACTAATATGTAAAACCTAAGAATTTGGTTTTTAATCATCTGAACGCGGGCGGAGCCGCGGGAAATGCTAATATACCTAAATATTTGTATATTGGAAACATGTTTCTTTTTTTAAAAAGAACATTTATAAGGATTATTAAAAACGTAGAAAAAAGACGCCACCTAAAGGATAGAATAATTACTTTTAAAGTGATTTTAAATTCAGTGAACCTTTTTAGTTAAAATACAATTGTTATCCATGAATTCGATTCGAATTCAACTCTTTAAATTTCACGTTTGAGCGCGCACCACGTAATACGGGCTGGGTGTGTTTTGATAGACTTTATTTATTGTCCAGCTTATTATCTGACTTAAAATAATTGCTGTGAGTACTGTTAAATGAATCTAAAGAAATAGATTGAGTTTTTATACATTTTTTTTTTAATTATTACGTATCAAATTAAAAAAAATACAAAATTAAAGAATCTAATGATGTAGATAAGAATTATCCAAATGGTTAAGCGGTTTCGTAATTACGAGAGAACATAGAATTGGACATATGTACATCAGTGGCGAAAGGTCCATACTATTGTATATATATATATATATATATATATATATATATATATATATATATATATATATATATATATATATATATATATATATATATACGTCTTACCTTAAAATTATTTTGCTATAATTTTACATACATACATTTATTTTTTAAATGTATAAATGTTCTTTTGGATATATATATATATATATATATATATATATATATATATATATATAATATATATATATATATATATATATATATAATAGCTTTATTTCTTTCCGCATTATAGTTATATAAAAATTGTATATTTTTGGAACGTCTTACCTCTACTAAAATTTCACCCTTCGCCACTGATGTACATACATACATACAGATCACACACATAACCCTCCTCTGATCTTCGCTGTTGTCTATTAAAACTATGCACGTGTTTATGAATTATATGGGCAAAACCTAAGTTCTCTAAATCTAGCATAAGCCAGTGTATTTTATATAGCATTTAGATTTACTATATGTTAATGTGCTTTTGTCATTCAGTACGGTAACTAAGTTTACTCTGTGAAATAGCATCCATTAGAAAGCCATTTGTTCACCTAACAAATGTACAAGCATTTACAGGCACTATATCATACATACAACCTAGTACTATACGAGTATATTAGCTATGTTAACATTTAATGCCTTTTCGTGGAATGTAACTAATAAAGTTAGAGGGAGCGGCTTCGATTTGTACGCGTATGCAATATCCATACATATGTATACTAAAATTGTAACAAAGCAAAATCCGTACATGTTTTCTTTTTAAAATAATGATTGTTATGTATATGTACAGGATATAGACCCCAAAATAATTGTTATTGAAATTTTGTCTGTTTATCTGTGTGCATTTCACGCAAAAAGTAATAAACCAATTTTAACTAAATTTTGTGTAGTGATAATTTATTTCTTGGGTCAACGTTTAGATTACATTTAACTACAGGAAAATCTTTAAATTCCACTGGAAAACGCAATAACTGGTTCTGTAGAGTCGTTAGTGTACTAAAAAAGTTCGTAATACCATATGTCTACTTTCTAAGGTACACTCGCAAGAACTATTTTCATCTATTTAAAACGTACCTAAGGATACACGAGCAAAGCGGAAGCAGATCGCTAGCACGTAATAATCTAATAAAATATAAAATAACAAATTATGAGTACTTTCGTCGGTACGTTTAAAAAGTCCATACATACATACATACATATTATGTTAAACGTAAAAAATCTTTTTGTCTGTCAGTCTGTTAAATGCCTGTTTTCTAATAAACGATATGAAAACTGCTAACATTTGGACCTTATAAATAATTATAGACAAACAAGTACTTTGAAACATATGATTGGGATTTAATCTGTTTATTTAACAGTAGAAATTGATAAAAATCAGTTAAAAAGTTTTTCAATTTGCATTATGTGACATATTAAATGAAAGTGCTTATTTATTGTTAGGGCAACTGATATTTTGTTGAAGATTTTTGAGAAGGAGAGTTTAAAATATATATAAATAAAAATAGAAAATGTGGACACTGTCTGTTCGCTCTCCATTCAATAATAAATGAAAGATTTAAAACGGGATATTATAGTGTCAAGGTAACAGCCTTATAAAAAACATAGCTGAGTTTAAAAAGATGCTTAAAGTCCGCTAGCCCGTATTTGGCTAATCTGATGGTCGGTAGCCTACAACCCCTGTCATTGACGACATGTGACGTTAAAAAGGGTTGAATTAGTTATTTTAATATTTTGAAATATAGAAAATATCTATACATATAATAAAATTGTAACTAAGCCGAATCTGTACATTAAATATTCTTTGGAAAATCTTATTGAAATAAATATTATTATTGATATAAAGGCCGAATCTATAGTTTTTAGAATTTTCGTTTGTCTGCCTGTGCCCGCATCACGAAAAAGCCACTGAAGGGATTTTGATGAAATTTGGTATGAGGATAGCTGGGTATCCGGGTATATATATATATATATATATATATATATATATATATATATATAATATATATATATATATATATATATATATATATATATATATATATATTCGAGAAATTAATAATTTTCATAGTACACCAAAGAATCTAAATAGTTTTCAGAAAAATAGCTAGCTCTACAAACAAACAATCTATTCTAATCAATACATATAATACTGAAATTAAATATGTAGTCCAATACAATGGTGCTAAAATGTTCATTCTTTTAGACCATATTGTAAATTACAGGAAGGTATAATTAATTCTCTATTTAAAATCTTAAAATCGTGAATATGGCAAATGGTTTTGAATGCTTTTTCATTTAAATTGCAATACGTTGATGTATTTTACATAGGAGTTAGTGGCATTAAATATGAACGAATCAGCACATTTGAACGAATCAGCACAACAATAGGCCTACAGTGTGATAATAATTCATTTGTGGGAAAATATAGTAATATCATTGGTAACAATAAAACTGCTCTATACATAAATAGAGAATATGCATATAATCAAATATTTTTTTAACAATATTCTTACGTATTGATTACAGAATATAGACCCTAAACAATAGGTGTGAAAAGTTTTGTCTGTTTGTTTGTACATTATAAAAGTACTGAACGAGTTTTAAGTAAATTTTGAATAATGATGACTTACTATTACTCGGATCAACATTTAGAATACCTTTTATTACAGGAAAATCTTTCATTCCTACCGGAAAGTATATAAATTGGTTCGACTGAGTTATCCTTCATACAAAATTTTTAATAATTTATTACTTATTCAATATTATGCCACGCCTAACTTCAAGCAATTGTTGCAACAAAGTGGTGAAAAAATTACTGGCATTAGATAATTTTAATACCTAAATTAGAATTACATTACCAATATAATCTGAACTCACCAAACATCTAAAATCGCTAATGTTAACTTAAGTTGCGAGTATCCGTTCTTCTGTGTAGTAGTTTAAGTACATTTAGCTTAGGCAAAAAGCTCGCGTATCTCCCACGGGCTATTGACAAAAGTATATATGTATTATGTATACTATACAGTCAGCATGCCACCCGAGTTACACACTGTAGACAAAATCCACGCTAGTAGCTAGTTTTAAGGGAGAAGGAAAGAATAGGACTACTTTTTTCCTGTTCAACTACCTTTTCATAAAAGCAAGCCGATTATCGATATTATAAGCTTTTAAAATCGATACTCAAATACCAATTAAAAGTTGAAGCTGAGCAGTAGTAAGCTTACTCTTTCACGCCAGAACGGCTGAACGGATCTGGATGTCAACTTATTTCACTTTATAAATAAAATTGTAATGTGAAACTAGCGTCCCGAATTAGGTTTATAGTGATGCTCTGTTCTGTGTTTAAAATATCCACGAAACAAAATAATAACTATTTTTATAAACTTTACATATTCCAGTAACAGGTTATTTTTTCTTGTGTGTATTTTATTTATTGTATATTTAAAATCTTTATCGCTATACAAGACTAGTTTCATTATAGCTATTAATGTTTTAAGTTTCAGGAAACTTGTAGTTAAACTGATCTCCCAGTTAGTTACTCTCGTTGACAAACTCGAGTTTGGCTTTGGCTGTAAGTTTAACGAACTTGAATTAACCTCACATAAGTTTTCTACACCGAGATACTAAATGTACATACGTCTTATAAGACAAAAAAAAATTATTATAATTTTTCAGTTATTTAAGATACCTTAAATTTAGATGGTTAAAGTAGTTTTGTAAGATCTAAATAAAAATTAAGTTGATAATAAGAATTTTTTTAGTTTTAGTCCTCTCACTTTACTAATAATACTTATAAGTAATTTGCTTACAACAGCCTTGTGCAAATAGCGGCCCATTAGAGTATCGCAGATCGAATTGTTACATGAAAATAATTTCGAGCATACTGAAACAATTATTTCCGTATTCAATTATACGTAGTAAAACATAGGCGGCGTTGTGGTTTAAACAAAACTTTGTCAAACTTCTAAGCGATTAGTAATTACCTGTATTGACAGGACACCGATAACTCTGATAAATGGTTACAGTCCTGTCGCTGACAGCCTATTTAAAGCTGCCATTAATCTGACATTACAAAATTTAGTACAAAATTGAAAGCAATTAAGTCAAGGCAGATTTATTTGTACTAACATTCATTTTCTAATTTTCCTTTATTATTTGGAAAAAATATTGCTTTTGTAGAAAGACAAAGATAATTAAGGCATATTTACAGTATCCATATTACTTGGGATATTTTTTTAGATATACAACCCGGAAATGGTTATGTTTTACTTACATATCAGAAAAGCCAATACTATCCGGTAAAATCTGGAAGCACTTTTAGAGCCTTGAGAGATACGCCCCGCAACCGATACCGGTATGGAGCCGGTAACGAGGTAGACCTTCTTCAGGACATTCGTCCTCCCGATTCAAGGTCCTATAAGGTTATAAGGTCCCGATAGAAACCTTCCAAGAGACCCTCTTGACTTCTCATTTGGCCACCTGATCCCGGCCAAGCTGTATTTCATCAGATGTAAATAGATATTTACGACATAATCATTATTTATTGCTTGATAATTATGATTACCAAAGACATTTCTAATATAAAATTTAACACATTAATTCTACACATTTGTAATATGAAATTTACGACTGCACTAAATATCAAAAACAATGAAAATTTAATTACTTTTATTTTATTGAAAAATATTCATTTAGTTTTAAAAGAAGGTACTAAGCACTGGTCCTTTCTTCTAAGATTTATGTTCGGACAATGAACTAATCCGCTGACGATGGGATAGGAAGGACACCTGCTGCTCTCCAAATGGAAACTGTCTCTTGGACGGCGTATTTTTAAAAGCTGAGAATGAATTTTGTGATATAAACCTTTGAATTTAACGTATACTTGATACTTTCTTAGAATTACGCGAATATTTGACATTTTAAATAAAATTATTTTTTGACATATCATTTATTATTTTTTTAAATTGTAAGGTCTACTAGTCATGTATTATTTTTTTTAAATCATAAGGTACTTGCCAATTCTCTTTTCTTTCAAATTAAGTATAATTTTGCGAGCAGACGTCATCTCCAATATGCAGTAGTAAAAGTACATTAAATAATTGAAGTTATCAAGTTTCACTCAAAGGAAATTTACCTTTACTTAAAAAAATAATAATAACTGCATTTTTTTAAACAGCTAATACGAGTTACATACAGGTGTTCCAAGTGAATCGATTATACATTAAATTCCCACGATTGAAATAATAAACAGAATGTCGACATCAGGACGGGAATGCAGAGTTGCAGTTTTCGGATACTTTAATTCTTACATATTGTTTAGTGACATTCCATAAACTTACATCGAGTAGGTTGGACATTAAATTTAGATAATAAGTTTAATTTGTAATTTTAAAATAAATTAGTTTAAATTAGTTTTTGGTTTTTTTTCGACCTTCCGACTGTAGCTAACGTAACTGGCGCAGTCGGTAGGATACTAGAATAGGGACAGTTAGGTCATCGCTAGTATCCTGAATCTACGGACCAGCTGCAGAGCCGGAAGGAGAATCCAAACTTCGATTCACGAGGAGAAACCAGAAATGAATTATATGTGAGTACATTTGAACTATTCTCATGTTGCTCTTATCCTAGTTATATTTCCATTCCAAAATTTTTTATCCTAGAGTTTATAGAAATCGGGAATCTGCATCGCAGCAGGCCCGTCATCGTAATTTAGATAATATTAGAAATTTGAATTTAGAAATTAATTGTAAGTCACAAATTATAAATAATATTTTAAATATGGCTCAGGATCCGGACACTATTTATAAAATCCTTAGAATTGTGCCCGAATTTGATGGAAACCCCAACGTACTTACTAGATTTATTAATATTTGTGATCAGATTGTAACGCAATATTTAAATAATACGCCCGGTAGTGAATTAACTAATTTGTGTTTATTGAACGGGATATTAAATAAAATCACAGGAACTGCTGCCGCTACCCTTAACTCTAATGGTATACCGGACAATTGGTTAGGTATAAGAAATTCTTTAATAAATAATTTTTCTGATCAACGGGACGAAACAGCTTTATACAATGACCTCTCACTAGCCGTACAAGGGAATAAGACACCCCAGGAATTTTATAGCCATTGTCAGACGCTATTCAGTACGATAATGACTTACGTAACATTACATGAGACTTTGACAACCACGATAGAAGCTAAACGTGATCTTTATAGAAAAGTTACTATGCAGGCATTTGTACGCGGCTTAAAGGAGCCGTTAGGGTCACGAATTCGGTGCATGCGCCCCGAAACTATAGAAAAGGCTCTTGAATACGTACAAGAGGAATTAAATGTTACATACTTACAACAACGTACGGACGGACTAAAACAACAGACAACCCCTAAAGTACACCCGTAGCATTCTTACCCCTCGATCTCAAAATATTCAACCCCCAACGGTTAATTGGCCAAACCCTGTAGGACAACGCCCTATGCAACCACCACAGCCTTTTAGATTTAATTTTAACCGTAATCAACCCCAATATAATATGCCTATGCATACGAGAACGCAGCAAATGTTTAGTGCACCACCACCGAACTATAACCCACGTAGTAATGTTTTCCGTTTACCACCTAGGAATAATCCGCCTCAAAATTCTATGCCAAAGCCTATGAGTGGAATTCAGAATTTTAACCCCAGACCCTTGCCTCATACTTCAATGACTGGACATGACTGGCGTAAATTAGGTAACCCGCCACCTACAAATTATTTAAAATCTCGCGAAATGAATATGAACGAATGTTTGCCTTATGAAGACATGTATTACAATTATCAGGATTACTATTACGAACCAGAGTATAATTATTACTATAGTGAGCACGATGACTATAATACTAGTTACAGACCCGACTTTTGCAATAATAATTCTATTTCACAGTACGAAACGAATGACTATCGTTTAATAAACGAGACTGAACCACAATCGGACCCTAGTTATATAGATCAGGATTTTCAGTTGGATCGGAGATCACCCAAACCAAAATAGAATTAAACCTACAGACGCAAAGACAACTTCCGTATATTCAAATAAAAAATCCACCCCTTAAACTTTTAATAGATACCGGTGCAAATCAATCTTTCATTAGTCCCAATGCTGTAACGAAATATTTTTTTAATTTCCCTCTCAATTACGATCCCTTTGAAGTCACGAACGTATATACAACTAGCAGAAATGAATACTCTATAACCTTACCCTGCTTTGAGGAATTTATGGACCCCGAGAACATTAAATTATTTATCTATAAATTTCATGACTATTTTGATGGATTAATAGGACTAGACTTATTAACGAAATGGGAAGCTAAAATTGATTTAAAAAATGGAAATTTAATTACTCGCACCGCTTCGAATCCAATTAGTATGTATAATTCGTGTAATGTAAATCTTTATGAGGATATAATACCGGCTGGAACTTCAAAAATTATTCGAATCCCTATAAATGCTCCAGACGGTGACGTTTATATTAAAGAACAATTAATTTGCAATTGTATTATCCATGAATGTATTACAACCGTAACTAATAACCGCGGCTATTTAGAAGTTGAAAACCCGACACCAAACGATATAATATTGTCACTCGACCGACCAGCGAGCGCTGAATTATTTAATATAGAGAACACTTGTACACGATATACGACGCGCGTACAAGACGTTATATCGCGATTAAGAACGGACCATTTGAATGAAGAGGAAAAAACTAATCTTATAGCTCTTTGTTCTAAATATTCAGACGTTTTTTATATAGAAGGTGAACCGTTAACATTTACAAATAGAATCAAACACCGAATTAAGACTACTGACGAAGTTCCCGTACATACTAAAAGCTACCGTTATCCTTTTATACACCGCGAAGAAGTTAGAGACCAAATAACAAAAATGTTAGATCAGGGTATAATAAGACCATCTGACTCTGCTTGGAGTTCACCAATCTGGGTAGTGCCTAAAAAGACAGACGCTTCCGGTAAACAAAAATGGCGCCTTGTAGTCGATTTTCGTAAATTAAATGATAAAACTATAGATGATAAATACCCAATACCAAACATCAATGATGTCCTTGACAAATTAGGGAAGTGCCATTATTTCACTACACTCGACTTGGCAAGCGGATTCTATCAGGTAGAAATGGAACCTCAGGACATTTCTAAAACAGCTTTTAATGTAGAACATGGTCATTTTGAATTTCTCCGTATGCCTATGGGACTAAAAAACTCACCCTCTACTTTCCAGAGAGTAATGGATAATGTACTACGAGGTTTACAAAATGAAATTTGTCTAGTGTATCTTGATGATATTATAGTTTTTAGTACGTCTTTGCAGGAACACATTAATAATTTAGAAAAAGTATTTAAGAGACTTCGTGAGTCCAATTTTAAAATTCAAATGGATAAGTCTGAGTTTCTTAAACTTGAAACAGCTTACCTAGGACATATAATTAGTAAAGATGGGATAAAACCCAATCCAGATAAAATTTCCGCTATTCAAAAATACCCTATTCCAAAGACAGCCAGGGAAATAAAACAGTTTTTAGGCCTCCTTGGTTATTATCGTAAATTTATTCCAGATTTCGCCAATATTACTAAACCTCTTACACAATGCTTAAAAAAGGGTAAAAAGATTACACTCGACTCTGAATATATTAGTTGCTTCGAAAAATGTAAAACGCTTTTAACTAACGACCCTATCTTAATATATCCAGATTTTACAAAAGAATTTATTCTAACAGCTGACGCCTCAAATCTAGCTATTGGAGCGATTTTATCCCAAGGACCAATAGGAGCCGATAGACCCGTATGTTATGCGTCTCGTACTTTAAATGATAGTGAAATTAACTACAGTGTTATTGAAAAAGAGCTTCTTGCCATAGTTTGGGCAACCAAATATTTTAGACCATACCTATTCGGACGAAAATTCAAAATTTTGACTGATCATAAACCCCTACAGTGGATGATGAATTTGAAGGAACCAAATTCTCGTCTCACTAGATGGCGACTAAAACTCAGCGAATACGATTTTACAGTAATATATAAGAAAGGAAAAATGAATACTAATGCTGATGCCCTCTCTCGAATTGAAATCCATATCGGGGAAACTACGACCCTAATGGAAGAAATTGACGAATTAAATTCTCTTTTCGGAAATCCTTCTGAATGCGTACCACACCTTTCAAACTCTTCGACCGACACTGTACATTCTGATAGAGAAAACCCTATATTAAACATACCGATTACAGACGACCCTCTTAATCGATTTAGTAGACAAATACATTTTACAGTTGTTAGTGACGTTAAACGGAAACCAACAGTGACCAAACCATTTGACAATCACACACGAACATCTATACAATTATTAGAATCAAATTTAGAGGAGGACGTTATTCAAGCCATAAAAGAGTATGTGAATCCAAAGGTAAAAACAGGTTTACTTATAGATCCACCCCTTGCGATGTATTCTATAATTCCTATAATACAAGATAAATTTAAAAGTTCATCAATGAACCTAGTTCTAGCAAAATTCGAAATTGAAAATATTAAAGAATATTTACGTCAACAAGAAATTATTTCTCACTATCATAATGGAAAGACCAACCACCGCGGAATAAACGAATGCTACTTAGCTCTATCCCGAAAATATTATTGGCCCAATATGAAGGAACATATATCAAAATTTATTAATGAATGCACCATATGTGGTCGAGCTAAATATGACAGAAACCCTATTAGACCTCAGTTTAACATAGTACCCCCAGCTACTAAGCCTTTTGAAATTTTACATGTAGATTTATTCACAGCGCACAACGAAAAATATATAACTTTTATAGACGTCTTTACGAAATACGGTCAAGCGTACCATTTACGTGACGGAACAGCTATTAGCATCTTGCAAGCTTTGCTAAAATTTTGTACCCACCATGGTGTACCCATGACTATAATAACTGACAACGGAACGGAATTTACAAATCAATTATTTTCAGAATTCATAAGATTACATAAAATTAACCATCATAGGATTTTAGCTCATTCTCCTAATGATAATGGTAACATTGAACGATTTCATTCAACAATACTAGAACACCTCCGAATTCTAAAGCTACAACGTAAAGACGAACCCATAATTAACCTTATGCCATATGCTATCATAGGATATAACAGTTCCATACATAGTTTCACTAGATGTAGGCCCTTTGATTTACTAAATGGACATTTTGACCCGAGAGACTGTCTTGATACCGATTTAACTCAACATTTATTACAGCAATATTTGATTAATCATAAAGAAAACATGAAAAAAGTTTACGAAATTATAAATAGTACCTCCCTTGAGAATCGGACTGCTTTAATAGACAATAGAAATAGAAATCGCGAACCTGAAGTCGAATATGCACCCCAGCAACAAGTTTTTATTAGAAACCCCCTTGCTAGTCGTCAGAAAACTGCACCGCGTTACACACAGGATAAAGTTCTAGCTGACTTACCAATTCATATTTATACCTCGAAAAAACGTGGTCCTGTAGCTAAATCGCGTCTAAAACGAGTCCCTAAAGGAGCTAACTTGTTACAGGGTAATACTTCTAATGCTGACCATTCACGTGACGAACCCCCTCGAGATAAGACTTGAGAGCTTGGACGATGGACCTGGACTATTACCGTACAAACTTGGACCAATTAGACTTACCACTCACCACCACACCTTCATACAATATATTAAATTAGATTATATAGAGAATAGAATAGAGCTTTTAATGACTCAATTGAATAGCCTTCAGAATCTCCTTAGTAATGAAACTTATCAATTATATGAACTTCAAATAAATTATCTGACTGAAAAGCTTCTTAAAGTCTCTGATCAACTAAGGTCTTTAGAACCAAACCGTGCCAAAAGAGGTATTGTAAATGGCTTGGGTTCCATTATCAAGAGTATAACAGGAAATCTAGATTATCAAGATGCATTAAAGTATGATAATGCAATAAAATTATTAGATAATAATCAAGTTAAGGTAGTGACAGAGTTTAATAACCATGTTAGTATAAGTAAGGAATGGATGTCGAAACACAATAAAGTACTTACTCAATTAGTTGAAAATCAAGTTAAAATTAACAATACTTTACAGCTCATATTAAATTCAAATGCTTATAAAGAAAATAGTTTACTTAAGTATGCAAAATTCGCTCAACTTTTAGTTATAATTGGTGAAAACGTAGAGGATCTAATGGCCGAACTAGTTAGGATAGAAAATATATTAGCTTTTATTCGTGTTTCTAGTATACATCATTCTATGATAGATATAAGTATTCTAGGATTAATGATAAATAAGTTAAAAAATATATATAGTAAGGATCAGATTTTAGATTTAGAGTATAGAGAATATTACAATATTATAAAACCGGGATGCTATTTTACAGAGAAAAAGATAGTGATAATTTTTAAATTTCCAATAGTTTCTGCGGATATCTACGATCTCTATAAACTTTCCATTGTACCTAATAAAGTCCAAAACGCCCTTATACCTCCATATCCCTTCATAGCAATTAATGAGAAGTCGTTCTTGTACATGGAGACAGAATGTCCGAAGCTCAAAAACTGGTACCTCTGTGAAAGGGAAGTGAACCAACGCATTCGTACAGAACCCGACTGCGTACAACAACTTATTGTTCATCAAGTCCTCAAAGAATACTGCCAATACACAGCAATAACGCTAGCAAAGGAAGCAATGGAAAAACTAGATGATCAACATTATGTATTCTCCTTTCCCCATGTCACCAAGGTACAACTAGTTTGTGACAAAGAAGAATTCACATCGCTCCAGGGCAGCTACTTAATCACTATACCTGTAAAATGCTATATGAAAACTACGGAATTCACCATCATAAACGACAGCAATGAAATAAAAGGCCAGCCGCTAAAGTTAATGCAAATACCAGTCGGTGCAGGAAGTCAAGATGATATTTCCACTCATCTCAACCTAAACTCAATTAATTTGCAAGAACTCCACAGTGTTCAAGATAAAATTGTACAAGAAACACCATTACGACTAGAAAAGCTGCATTCGGATGCACTATACCATACTACGATACCCTTATACATCTTCATGTTTAGTGCAGGTGCACTTGTTATAGTCATCGCAGGTCATCGCTACAAACTACGAAAAAGGAAAAGCCATAACGAAGCTACAACTTCTATTTCAAATGATAACATTACTGAACAATTGGACGAAACAGGGACATCAGAGGCACGCAGGAACATGCCAGCCACATTTTATCTCAATGTTCTAAAATAGTTGCTGATCTGAGGGTGGAGGAGTTACATACAGGTGTTCCAAGTGAATCGATTATACATTAAATTCCCACGATTGAAATAATAAACAGAATGTCGACATCAGGACGGGAATGCAGAGTTGCAGTTTTCGGATACTTTAATTCTTACATATTGTTTAGTGACATTCCATAAACTTACATCGAGTAGGTTGGACATTAAATTTAGATAATAAGTTTAATTTGTAATTTTAAAATAAATTAGTTTAAATTAGTTTTTGGTTTTTTTTCGACCTTCCGACTGTAGCTAACGTAACTTACGGAAAAATAACATACTATTTACAAACAATAAATTGTATGTTTAAACTTGATTTGTCTTAAAAATAGACTTACTTAGTATCTTGAATGAGAAATTATAATTAACTAGCGACTCACCCTCGCTTGGCGCGGGTTTGTTCCTAGATACGTTTTAACGGTTAGTATGAAATACAAATCTTTGAATTTCTCGGCTTATAATATGCATGTATTATACATATAAACCTTCCTCTTGAATCGCTCTATTGCTGAAAACTGCATTAAAATCCGTTGAGTAGTTTAAAAGATCTAAGCAAACAGACAATGGAAGCGACTTCATTTTATTCCTTGTAGAGATTATTGAAGATTTTTAGCTAATGACGTGAAGAAAAGCATATCTAGTAGTGGTTGTATTCAAGAGAAGCTCGTGCTTATATGCAGTTATGTTTGTATTATACGTTAAAAGGGTCGAATACATACATATACATATACATATATATATATATATATATATATATATATACATATATATATATATATATATACTAGCGGCTCACCCTCGCTTCGCTCGGGTTCACCTCTAGAAAAGCACAAACAGATCTATCCCACGGGAACCGTTCATTTTTCCGGAATGATGAATTTTCCGGATGAAAAGTAACTTGTTGTTTGATCGGCAATATAAGGTATCAGCATGCCAAATTTTATTAAATTAGGAGGATAAGCTGTTGTATACTAAGCTGTATAAGTTACTATAGTTTTTTTAACTATCCCACGGAAACTCTTTAATTTTTTGGAATGAAAAGTATCTTAGATGTTGACCGGGGATATAAGGTACTATCATGCAAAAATTCATTTAAATCGTTTCAATAGTTTCGGAGATTAGTCCATACAAACAGACAAACAGACAGAGAAAAAAAAATTGAAAAAAAAACTGGATTTGTTCTATTTCTCTACTTTCGGGATGTAAGAAGAGAACTGACTCGGGTTTTAGCATTTTTTTTCTAACCTCTACAGTTTTATTATATGTATAGATAGAATAAATAACTTATAATAAAACAGTAATATATAATAATGAAAATAGTTATAGCGAGTGTACCTTAGGAGATAGACATATATTATGTAGAACTTTTCTATAGACCTTTTTAAGACTTACAATTTTCTTGCACAATGTTTTGATCTATCTTTTAAGGTTGAGCCAACGTTAACCATATAAATTTCTAAGGACGATTCGATAGAACCAGTTATTGTGTTTTCCCGTGGGAATGAATAATTTGCCTGTCGTAAAAGGTATCCTAAATGTTGACCCGAGTACTAAGTTTTATCACTATACAAAATTTAGTTAAAATCGGTTGAGAACTTTTTGCGTGAAACATGCACATCGATTTGACTAACTTAGTTTTATTATACGTATAAATAAGAATAAATATTGCGAGTGTAACTTAGGAGATAGACATATACAATTCGGAACTTTTCTGTAGGACTTTTCAAGACCAACAATTTTTTAGTATATTGTTTCAATGTATGTATGTCTTAAGGCTTAGCCAGCGGAAGGATTCTAGGGAGGACTCGATAAAAGCAAATATTGTATATTCCCGTGGGAAAGAAAGATTTTCTTGAAGTAAAAGGTATCTAGGCAGTGGTATCCCAGTGGTAACGCGCTCGCTTGGGAAACCGAGTGAAGCAAGTTCAAATCCCGGGTCTCGCACCTCTGATATTTTCATGTGCGAATCATTTCTAACACAATTACCACTTGTCTTAACGATGAAGTAAAACATTTTGAGGAAACCTGCATGTCTGAGAGAACCTAGCAAGTTTTCAAAAGACATGTGAAGTCCGCCAACCCGCACTTGGCCAGCGTGGTGGACTATGGCCTGATCCCCCTCGTATTGAAGGGAGCCCGTGCCCAGCAGTGGGACGTTAAAAAAGGCTCAATACATACATATATAAATACATACATACAAAAGGTACCCTTAATGTTGACTCGAGTAATAAGTTATCACTTCACCAAATTTCGTTGAAATCGGTACATTACTTTTCGCGTGAAACGCTCACGCAAAAACAGACAAACAGACAAACAGACATTTTTTTTAATAACTATTGTTTTGGGGTCTATGTTGTGAACATAATACGTTACAAATAAACAAAAACATCTATACCACGGGAACAGTACATTTTTCCGGGATAAAAAGTAACCTATTTGTTAATCTAATGTATGAACTAATAATAATATATAATTATATATAATTATTCTAAAGTTTTATCAAAATCCAATCAGTAGTTTTTGTGTACTAAGCTGTATAAGTTACTATAGTTTTTTGACTATCCCACGGAAACTCTTTAATTTTCCGGGATGAAAAGTAGCAGATTTGTTTTTGTTATGTATGAGCTATATTATTGTAAAGTTTCATTAAAATCCAATTAGTAGTTTTTGTGTACTAAGCTGTATAAGTTGCAATAGTTTTTTAACTATCCCACGGGAACCCTTTAATTTTCCGTAATGAAAAGTATCTAAGATGTTGCCCGGGGATATAAGGTACTACCATGTAAAATTTCGTTTAAATCGGTCCAATAGATTCGGAGATTAGCCCGTACAAACAGAAAAACAGACAAACAGCTCGCTCGGGTTCGTCCATACCTACGAATATGTTGTATTATCTCTTTAACCATTTGTCCAAATTATATGCAGTAAAAAGGAAAAGTCTGTTGTTTTAAACATTTTAGACGATAAATTTACTTATTTTGATAAGAATTCATAATTGTTGATAATATGACCAATAAACGTGACCTACCGATTTAAATTATTTTTTTAATATAAAAAACTACCTTTTGTGACTTAAATATAAAAGTTAGATTATATGCTGTCGCTGACTTTTTTGTAGGCATTATTAAGCTCTACCACTTTTCTCTAGAACATAATCATATATCTCTCATCGTTAAGGCAGCGTTCGTAAGAAACTTTTTCGTTCGACCGTTTTTTCTCCGACTTACTTTGCAAATCCGACTACCACGAAAAAGCCTTTTCATTTTTCAGGTTAATATATAGCCTATGACACTCAGAAAGAACGTGGCTTTCTATTGGTAAAAGAATTTTGAAAATCGGTTCAGTAGATCCAGAGATTACCCCCTACAACATCACAAACTCACAAACTCACAAGATCACAAACTTTACCTCTTTATAATATTAGTATAGATATATATATATATATATATATATATATTATATATATATATATATATATATATATATATATATATATATATATATATATGATGGATATCTAAGGAAATATAAAATAGTAACTTTTTAATTGATTTAGTAAATTTTATTGTACCTTAAATGGATTCAATTACCTGTGTGTAAAAAAAAATTAAATGCAGTTATTATTATTATTTAAAATAAACAAAGGTTTCCTTCGACTAAAACTTGATGACTTTAATATTTAAGGTACTTTTCTTCGAAGTTCCATCAATTTGTTCCACCCTGAATAATAAGCTTTAACATTTCATAACCTCAGTCTCTACTGTGACCATAAAACAGTTATATAATTATTGGTTTATTTGATTAGTATAAGGCACAAAAACAAATGTATGGAGTATACCTACGTATCATATAAATTGCTCCAAATCGTATTTGTCATGAAATGACATTAAAACACACAAATTAGGGGTTTTCCGTTTCCAAATCTTACTTGACAAGGGTCACCTTGGGAAAATAGCAAAGATTTGTGTGCATCCATCTTATTAAGAAAGAAATGAGAAAATGCCTTTGTAACATACTGATTAAAATTATATTAAGCTTTAAGAATAATAGTTTATACTGGGAATTAGTAGCAGTAAATACCTACTGGTGTAATGAAGGTATTTTAGTAGCCTTCTTAAAGTTTTTTGTTAATAAAATTATTGTATTAAAATTAAATTTATAAACTGCCTATCGATACTAAATACACCCTATAATATATTAGTGTCAAAAATACTTTATGTGTACTTGTATATCAAAAATATGTATTACAAAAACAAATCTATACCTCGGGAACCGTATATTTTTCCGGGATAAAAAGTAGGCTTTGTATTATTCCATATTATAATCTATCTCTGCGCCAAATTTCATTCAGATCCGTTAAGCCGTTCTGGCGTGAAAGAGTAACAAACATCCGTACATACTCACAACCTTTCACATTTATTATAATATTTATACAGATGAACGTAATACATATTTAGTATTATAATATGAAATTTAGTGTATTTGACCTAAAACTGCATTTATGTAATGATCACAGGACCACCAGACGTCACGTATTTTCTGAAGAACAAAATGTGGACGATTAAGTAGTGTTAGTATGTACTACGATCGCAAACCAAGTATCAGGTAATCAAGGTACATGAAAATATTTCTTACCTCACGTAAATTCTCCAAGCTGATTTTTACGTATATTTTAGACAATATCGTTAAAAATAAGTCGTCAACACTCTTCACTCAGTCACTTTCTTCCATCTTTAAGTCTTTAGATTTCCTAATCTGTTGTTTAAAATGAAAAATGATATAAAATACCTAAAAATGATTTTTAATTTTTAAATACCTATTCAACGATACCCCATTCGTCATAGTTCGTAGATTTTCATTTTTTTTTCTTTTTCACTTTATGAAATCTAGCAACCCCATATTTATTTACTTTGTATGTCATTTATCTAAGAACACTTGGACTAGTGACACGAATCTAACGATATCTTAATTAAGGAAATCCATCGAGTGGTTTGGAAGATATGAGGGAATTCAAAATATTACAAACATACAAAGATAGGCGCGAAAAACATAACCTTTTCCTTGCAGTCTTCAGCGTTCAGTCAGGTAAAATTAACACGATAACGTTAAAACTTTAGTAAGTTTTAGTGCACACTGATTACGGCCCCTAAAGATTTCATACATACTACGATCAACGTACGGTAGATGGCATGCGAAGCGGGTACTTTGGATGACTGCATTATACGCATTATATAAATTGTATGGGATATAAACCTGGACGAAGCTGGGTGATTCACTAGTAATTGGTAAAATGAGGGCATACTACTTACTGTATTTTTTTTTTAATTTATGAACTCTCCCAAGACTTTGATTGAAATAAATCATTCAAAACGGTATGGAATCAAAAATCACAATAAGTCTGTGAAAATAATCTGAAAACATATTTAATATAGGATATTAAAATTTTATATTTCAAATACTTGCGTAAATCTAAGAAAGTATCATATTGTATTTATCTATATAGATAAATAAAATTGAAGAGTCTGTTTGTAATGTCAACATAACAGCGTTTTACTAAATGCATATGAAATTATATAAGGTACTTATAAGAAAAACACATTTTTTAAAAATTTTGTTTGTCTGTCTGTCTGTTTGTTCCAGATAATCTCTGAAACGGCTGGACTGATTTTGACGGGACTTTCACTAGAAGATAGCTGGTGTTATAGGGAGTAACATAGGCTACTTTTATTTTAGAAAAAGAATTATTAGGGTTCCGCTCAAAAAAATTAAAACGAACTTAGCAACGAACTCGAGCAAAGCGAGGGTGAGTCGCTAGTTTATTATATAAGTTTCCCTATTCGACCAACAACACCTCCTTTTAAATATTCGTCATTGTTTATGTACGTTCTTCTAAGTGTTCAAAGTACATATAACTACAAGTATGTACACGAGAACCCGGAAACTATATTCATGATTGTAACTAGGGACACGAGGGACTCCTGAGTCTGTAACAAGATAGATAGCACATGAATTTCTTAGTTTGTAGGTTATGAGTAACCAAATATTTGTGTGTATTCACGTAACTCGTAAGTCTAGCATCTTCTTTTGTAAATAAAGCAGATTTAAATTAATAAAAATAAACTAAATTATTTTTCGTTCTGAAACTTCCTTAAAGCACAAACTTAGCTTTCGCTATTATCATAGTATAAATGATGAATGTATGAATTTCATGCAATATAATGCAGATAAATGAAACTTGCCGTATTAATCCGCTTGTACGTATAATATAGCCAGTAATATATGGATAGGTATTGTAATAAAACTTCGAGATATTCCTTGCTTATATTCTTATATTCAGTACTTTTATAATCGTCAGTGAGTTACATAATTTATAATCATAATTTTCAGTATTACAAACAATTCGTAGTGACCTACAGGGTGGTACCGACTACCGACATCTCTGTATAAAAGCGCGGGAAAACAAATGAATATCCGCCCATTTTTTTATTTTTTTAAACACATTCCTATCGGCCAAGATCACATAAGTAAATGCCTTATACATAAATCATTACAAATTAATCAAATATATTATTTTCTATTAAAACACTCAATATATAAAAATTCATACCTTACAGTATGTACGTATCATGTTATTTTATACGTAAAACTTTTGATACGAAAAACGTTTTATTGCTTATATAACCAAGTAAGTTTCTTTTTATCTAAAAAAATGTCACATAAAAAGTGTTTTCGAGATAAGAGTCCGTGAGACGTCCTCGTCTTCAATCGCAATCCGTCTCGCGTAATTGCATTATTTTCCCGCGTCGCGGAAACGGTTACTTATCATTTCGTTTCCTTATCCACGTCTTTTGTCATAGTTTTTATAGGACCTCAAGTTTTATTACTGTGTACTTTTATACTTTTCTAATAAACTTGTTGTAAAATATTTTAGTTTTTATCACAACGAAGCTTTTTCGATTCTTGTTATGGTTAAAGTTTTAATTGTTGTTATTATAAACATTAATGTTCTTTCAAAACATCAAAGTTTTCAACAAAACAAACAAATATTCTATTGAAAATAAATAGTTGAATATACAATAGTCTATGTATTCATGGGCAGTATTATAATATTGATTTAATTTATTTATTAATCCCACGGGAACTGTACATTTTTCCAGGATAAAAAGTAGCCTATATGTTATTCCAGACTATAATCTATCTTTGTGCCAAATTTTATCTAGATCCGGTTCTGGCGTAAAAGAGTAACAAACATCCATACATCCATACTCACAAACTTTCACATTCATAATAATATTAATATAGATAATAAAAGAAAGAATGACTATGTTCTAATGAAAACTAAAATAAATATTCACACTGCTTTCAATTTAACCTTTCTTAAACCAATAGGTATAGGAATGATTAAAGTAAATATTTTTGAACAGAAAATATAAGTTACTTTTTCAAATAATTTTTATTTAACTTAACTAAATATTATAAGTCTAAATCCATATCCATACTTTTAAACGCCATACTAATATTATAAATGTGAAAGTGTGTTTGTTTGTTTGTTTGTTTGTGTGCTTGTTTGTCTTTCTTTCACGTCGAAATAGAGTGACGGATTGACGTGGTTTTTGGTGTGAAGATAGTTGGAGGGCTGGAGAGTGATATAGGCTACTTTTTATCGCAGGAGATCATATCATTCCCACGTGAAAACACCTTATAATATAATCCAAAAATGTATTTCTAATCAGAATTACTTGAAATTTGGTATTAATGCTCTTCAATACATACGTACTAAATAAATACGTGTTTTAGCATTTTTCGAAAATTATTCTATAAGGGGGTAAAATGAAAGTTTGTATGAAACCTAGGTACCTAACCTTTTAGAGTTTTTTTGTAATATCATATTTTTTCTATAAGAAATAAAGTTATTGCTGCTGCCAAAAAAAACTTTCACGTATCAAAATGATGTGACATATGGATAGACGAACACGGGGAAATTCTAAGGGTTCCGATTTAACCATTTATCTACAGAACCTTTTTTTTTTGAACGTTGGGAAATGCATTTACGCACGAGGTGTGGGACCGGTGTAATAAAGCCAGTACTACCCACTAAAACCCAACAAAACCTTCCCCCGTCTTAATGGGGCGTCGCAGGGTCGCTTACGCATTCAACTACGACACCCCGACGGCAGGTCTGCCGAAGCAAACCACCACAATCATGGGGTTGCTCCAAGGTCCACTCTGCTATCACACTAGTAGCTTATAAGAACATATTTTGTGTACACAGTTTAAAAACTGTACAAGCATTATCATATAGCAAAGTCAATAAAACATGCGATCTCAAAAACACCTATTAGCGCTCCATTTACATATAACACAACGCTCGTTAACGCTCGATTCTAAGAGAAATGATATTTATGTAATATATGATTACTTTATTATACAGGGACATTTTAAGTATCGATTATATTTGTATTGTATATAATACTAACATTGCCCGCGGCTCCGCCCGCGTTCAGATGACCAAAAACCAAACTCTTAGGCTTTACATATTAGTATACTCTTACATTGCAGTTTTAGTATTTTTTCTCAGAAATGAGACATTTTCCCGCGGTAAAAAGTATTCTATATGTTGACCCGGATAACCAGCTATCACCATATCAAATTTCATCAAAATCCCTCTAGTGGTTTTTCTGTGATGCGGTAACAGACAGATAGACAAAAATACTAAAAACTATCGATTCGGCCTCTGTATCGATAATAATGTATATTTCAATAAGATTTTCCAAAAAATATTTAATGTATAGATTCGGCTTACTTACAATTTTATTATATGTATAGATTATATATGTAATATGTATTCAGTCCATTTTATATATACATAATATACCATATATACTGCCACTACACAAAGCACAGGCATTCTCTAGTACAAGAGGGGTCTGAGCATAGTCCACCAAATCCTGGCCAAGCGCGGTTGGCGGGTTTCACATACATATATTTCGAAAACTTGCTAGGTTTTTCCAGACACGCAGATTTCCTCACGATGTTTTTCTTCGCCATAAGACAAGTGGTAATCATGTTGGAAATGATTTGCACATAATATCAGAGGTGCGAGATCCTGGATTTGAACCCGCTTCATTCGGTTTCTCAAGCGAGCGTGTTACCACCGAGGTACCACTGCCTTAGTTATATTTAATCAGTCATATTTTAATATCTAAGCAATTTTCACATGCTCGGTATTAGCCTCGGCCATTAAAGTTTCTGGACAATGTTTTTCTTCATCATATCGTCAATGGTAATCATCTTGAAAATCATTATTTTGTATATGGGAATATCCAAGACTCTTTCGAACCCCCTTCACTTGATTTCTGAAGCGAGCGCATTACCACTGAGCTACTGCCTCTAAAACAATGTAAATAAAAAAGGAATTTTAAATTAAAGCACGTATTACAACATAAGAGAGAGTGTAAGTAGCTAATTTGGATTGAAAACTAGACGCTATTTAAAATGAAATGAAAATTATTTTCAATGGAAAAGTTTCACTGAATTTCCAACAATGCATACGATGTAGCCGCGACCAGAACCTGTGATTTTTTGTGACTTTAAGCATTACTTAAACGGTATTCTGAGAAAATTTCAATGGAGAAAACCTAAAAAAAAAAGACTTCCATGCACTAAAATGTAAAAAATAACTAAACGGGTTTTTTTTATTTAAAATAGATAACTAATCAGATATTTTCGAAGTCGGTGCCAGCCGATGCAAAGCAAATCTAATATATTTCGATAATATAATATAGTTATATATTATAATATAGTTAAAATATTATACATAGATTTGTGATGTATTTTACTAACATTATTAGAGTTCATACCTAATCATATTTACCTATTAGATATTCATATCTTTAAATATTGTCAGCTATTTTATTTTATTATAATTATTATTTTAATTTCGATTGCTGTTATTATAATTCTCACATTTAAAAAAAAAACATTAATTAATCTTATTTAGTGTTGCTATTAGTACAATAGTTCTCATTTAATTATATATTACGACGTTCGCCTCAGTGTGCCACTTCACGTATTCTTGTATTGCCATGTAGTTCGCAGTCAATTAACCTTTGCATGAAACCGCAGAGCGCTGAGAACTCTATCTACCTTTGTAGTTACTCTATATATTACATTTCTATACAACTTAACTACTCAAAGTAGATTACTAGAATTCAAACGCAATGTATAATTAATAAAATTCTTTAAAATTTATTATTTTTGCGATTTGTTTTCTAGTAACACGTCTGTAACTGTCGTTGGTTGCTTTTTAAAATTTATTAATAATAAAAAGAAATTTTTACGCAGTATATTTGTGTATAGTTTCTCTGGTCCTAAAGGTTGTAGCGTAATATTAGATAGCCTATTTCCCACATAAATTCTCAATAAATAGGTCATCTTAAATCTTAAAAAGATAATCTGAATGGCAGTTACTTTGGTTAGCACGTTCCAACAAAACAAACTCTTCAGTTTTATGGTATTACTAGCATTGCCCGCGGCTCCGCCCGCGTTCATTGACCAAAACCAAATTCTTATATATTGGTTTATCGTTTTATATATTAGTATACTCGTATTAGTAAATTAGTTGACCCGGATAACCAGCTATTACCATACCAAATTTCTTCAAAATCCCTCCAGTGATTTTTCTGTGATTTTATGAGACAAAAATTCTTAAAACTATAGGTTCGGCCTCTGTTAGCGATAATAATGTCTATTTCAATAAGATTTTCTAAAAAAATATTTAATGTACAGATTTGACTTAGTTACAATTTCATTATATGTATAGATTGTATTTTCATATACATTATTCCAATAATAGTATTCACTATTGGTTATGAAACTTATGATTAATATAATCTGTGCTAGGTGAAAATTGATAAAATTTCAATGGCCTTAATTTTAGTATGAATAAATACTAATATGTTGTATTACCGCTTTGGACTATTTTTAACATAATTTTGTACATTCTTACAAATCATTAGTCTGAACACACACAACCTAGTTGTAGAGCCAGCATTACTATCTCATTAACATGACCGTACACGCAGCTTGGTGCGTTAACGATGCCACAATTCGAATGCACCCAAATGTACATAATATGGTCAAAGCATATCTGTAAATTAAACTTTATATTGAACCTAGAGCACCAGCTTTGGGACTTCGATTGTAATCTATAATCAATTTTAAATTAATTTTGTGGGTGGAAATTATTTATTATGGTTTCGTAATTGGGAAATGGATGATTAAATTATTATACGGTGTCGATTTCGATTTTTCTGCGAATATCAAGATCTAAAATATGTTTTTATTTTGTTATAGATACATAATGATCTAATTTTATAGTACTTAGTGTTAAGTATTATCAAAATATTTATTAGTTATTTGTTATCATTTGAAGTTTTTTAAGAAACAATATACATCCCATATCAGATTTTTTTTGGCTGTATTGATGAAATAAACATGTACCTACTAGCAACTCACCCTCGCTTTGCTCGAGCTCTTCCGTAGGTACGTTTTAACGGTTAGGAATAGATAGTCGATTCCTTGCTGTGTGCAAAAACAAAAACAAATCTTTTCCACGGGAACTGTACATTTTTCCGGGAAAAAAAATTAACCTATGTGCTATGATCTATCTCGATAGCAAATTTCATCTCCATTTGAATATTCTGGCGTAATTAAGTAACAAACATCCATCCAAACTTTCGCATTTATAGTATCATTGATTAGTTATTAATTATTTAATTAAAAGTTTAGCTATATTGAACAATTGCAGATAAAAAAAATTAAAAAATATATTATGTTTGTTTTATAAAAATAATATCATATCAAACATTAAAATTGCATGTGAACGCCGTCGGAATTACGAAGGTGTAAAATTATTTCGAATATTAATTTCATTGCAGCCATTCGTAAATATATGAACATTTTTGTGAGATTTTATTAACGTAATATATTCTCATGAGTATTCGTTGCGTACATTAACATTCATGTTTTTTATTAACATCTTTTTAAGATAATTAGTATATAATAACGTGAAAATTCAAATATTTTGGTTCTATTATAAAATCTAATATGAAAATATTTGACGTTATAACATTTTAAAATCGATTCGTGTGTTAATTTAATAACAATGAATTACAGTTCTTTGATACTTTAATATCTATAATAAATTACAGAAGGATGGCTGTTTTTATAACTGTCTACTGCCTTACCTATAAAAAAAAATGTGAAAAAATCCATAATATTCAATAATATTATGAGAAAGTTTCTAATTTAAAACCAACATTTATTAATCTCAGCATAACTTATTAGTAATCTTATCAGATTACTAATATAAATGCGGTAGTTATATGTATGTGTATTATGTAACGTGTATACTTGTTACTCCTTAACGTTGAAACGATTGGGCGGATTTGGAAAAAAATTTAGTAAAAAGATGGACTACATGACAAGAACCTAATTATCTTATTTTATATATTAAGTTAAATATATGTAGCTTATATAAATTTTACTATCAGATATCAACATCTATACTAATATTATAATGAGGTAAAGTTTGTGAGTTTGTGAGGCTGTTGGGGGGTAATCTCTAGATCTACTGAACCGATTTAGATGAAATTTGGTGAGAAGATAGATTAAGAGCCTGAAAATGACATAGGATACTTTTTACCGCGGGAAAATATCTCATTTCTGAGAAAAAATATAAAATCTGCAATGTAAGAGTATACTAATATGTAAAACCTAAGAATTTAATTTTTGGTCACCTGAACGCGGGCGGAGCCGCGGGCAATGCTAGTATTATTATAAAAACAAACATATCCTGTAAGATAGAAATAAAACAGTCAATCTTACAAAAAGTAATACAATTTTGTAGCCAATATGTTGCTAAGATAGATTTACTTATTTTCGTTAGATGCAATGTGCCTCGTACTAGAGCTCTATATTTCCGAAAGGCGACCCTTGTCAAGAGAGATTTGAAATGAAAAAGCCTACTCTTACTTGGGAGAACGCCTTGAGGTTATGAGATGGTATCAAAACGTTGACCCAATTAGGAGCTTAAATGCCAAGTACCCTATAAAGTACATGATCAATTTGAACGAATACTGATAAATGAACTTGTAAAAATACAAACTAAAATGGTAAGTTAATTTCTTAGTTATTGTGATAACTGGCCAATCTAAATAAAATATTTTTGAACTGATACTTCTTTAGAATCGTTGTGATTTGAAACTCGATGAAACGAAAATGCTTCACGGCAAAGAGACAAACACATAAATATATAGGACTAGCATTGCTGGACCCGCGTTCAGATGACCAAAATCAAATACTTAGGTTTTACGTATTAGTATACTCTTACAATGCAGTTTTGTATTTTTTGTCAGAAATGTGACATTTCCCTGTGGTAAAAAGTATCCTATATGTTGACCCGGATAACCAGCTATCACCATACCAAATTTCATCAAAATCCCTCCAGTGGTTTTTCTGTGATGCGGTAACAGACAGACAGACAGACAGTCAGACAAAAATTCTAATAACTATAGATTCGGTCTTTGTATCGATAATAATGTTTATTTCAATAATATTTTCCAAAAAATATCTAATGTACAGATTCGGCTTAGTTACAATTTTATTATATGTATAGATTAAGCCGGCGAGTGAAAAATAATAAAAATTATACAGAATAATATGTAATGTAATTTATGTTAAATAAAATGTAAAATAACTTTTAAACTTGATAAAAATATTATAAAAAAAAACTTATAATTATCATACTCCTCATAGTCTATATTCATCTCATTCTCTCGTAGGTTACTTTTCTGAAATTTCACTTCTACCGTGTGTTAATTGCACACACGCACACTTTTTTTTGTGACGATACAAGTTATACTCGTAGTATTGACATATTATAAGCCTAGCTTTTGTCTGCATTTTTACTGTCTTTTCAACCGACTTCAAAAAGTAGGAGGTTCTCAATTCGACTGTATGTTTTTTTTATGTTTGTTACCTCAGAACTCCGTCATTTATTAAACGATTTGGACAATTTTTATTTTGTTTGAAAGGGTATACTTCCAGATTGATCCCATTTAAATTTCAAAAAAAATACCACCCCTAAGGATGGAAAAACAACTAATGATGAATTTAACCTACTTCTAATTGTCATATTGACTTGAAACTTTGCAAGTATTTCTATTTCCGTTGATAGTACAGTGGTTCGGTGTTGTTGACCTGATCTGATGGCAAGGCCAGAAGGTGGATAGGTGGAACTCTTCACCGGCTAATAGTAGATACTTTGAGTTTGGGCTTGTTTGATTTGACAAGCCTAACACGTTAGAATCCTTACTTTGCTACTACTGTCTACACTAAAAAGGGAAAAATAAAAACTTTTTAACAAAAAAATAAAAACCGACTTCAAACAAAAGCACTAAAAAGTGAAAAATAACTGATTGGTAGTTTTCATTTACTATACATACCTAATCAAATATTTTCGAAGTCGGTGTGCTTTGCTTTGTATGGGCTGGGACCGATTTCAAAAATATTTGATTAGGTATGTATTCTATAGGTAGGCTTTAATTACTTAGCCAAAGCACACCGACTTCGAAAATATTTGATTAGGTATGTATAGTAAATGAAAACTACCAATCAGTTATTTTTCACTTTTTAGTGCTTTTTTACTATTTTATTTTAGCCCACTGTCAGTATCAACATGAATTGAAGGATACGTATGATTTATGTCAGTTCAAAAGTCCGAAGAGTTTCATAGAGTTTGTTTAAAAAATGATTTGATAACATGAAAAAAACAGCTACTTAAAGAAATAAATAAACGACATACTCTAGCCATATCTAGATTATTGCATATATTATAGCGAATTTAAAAAGTAAAAATATATATTAACTTTTGCTTTATTTTATTATTTAAATTGACATTTAGTTATACATATATTGTTAATTTACATTTGCTGCATAATAAAAATTATTTCAATCAGACCGACTATACTCAAGTCATATAAATAAACAAAAAATGTTTGTAAACCTGTTCTTAGCTTCTAATTTTTAGTTCTACAATTTTGTTATATTTAGAAATAAATTTATATACTTGGTTGTGGTTTCTGCTTGTGATAATAATTATTTATAAGGGTAAATATATTTACCCTGATCACTTTGTGACACGGACTTAGAAAAAGCTGGCATAATTGTTTAAGGTTATTTCTATAGTGAATGATAATGATTTGAAGAAATAACATAATTTCTACTTATAAATAAAGTTTTAAAAAGCTAATTGGCTTCATTAAGAGTCATTAAAGAGTTCCATTATCTAATTAACAACTTCATCATCACATTAGGACAATTTAGTAATCCAGATAAGTCAGTGTAATATATACCAGCAATCTAGGTACATATGTACAAGCTAATATATATATATATATATATATATATATATATATATATATTATATATATATATATATATAATATATATATATATATATATATATATATATATAGTTATTGAGCCAGCGTTAGCCATGTAAGTTTAATTATTTTTTTTCGTGAATTTTTCCGATGTTTAATTACTTATTATCCTATTCCGGACTAAGGGAAATCCAAAAAATCAAATATCATAAAAGTTCGTCCGGCCGTTCTTGAGTGTTATAAATAAATGGTGTAACTAACACGACTTTGTTTTATTTATATAGATTATTGTTTTTGTGTTTGTTAATATATACGCAAAAACACAAAGAAATGCACAATTTTACCTTTACAGTTAAACTGCACATGTTAGTCCATAGTGCAAATATACCCTATACTATACTGTATAGTCACTCTTTCTATTAGTAAAGAGCACACCTTAACCTGATTACATGACATAACAATATGTAAAAACAAAAATGTACTTTTTTCAGTTAACAAATCCTTCTTGACGAGGGTCTTTTAAGGATAGGAACGAAAAAGATACAACGTAAAATCCTGTAAGATTATTTTATCTGGATTATCAGGATTTTGATTTTACGGGCAAGAGCCAAGTCTGATACAAACAATATGGCTATTATATATTTGCTGAGACATAAAGGACAAATTCTAATAGAGACAATGTATTTTTTTTGAAATATATTATGGTATTGTTATCTTAAAAGTGCAATTTATAAAAAATAAGTAATTTTTGTGTTATATTTTTTCTTTTGTAACTTGTAACATTATAAGTTAAATAAAATATTTAGGCATACACGATATACATTTTACTACAAAATAAAAGGTCGTTTAGAAACTCTTTTTAAACAACCCATCAAGTGATACAGGCTTATGCACATCTGTATTTACAACGCCCAAAAAGGTTCCATTGTAGCTTTTTGCACCGGAATTATTATTTTAAGATTTTTTTTTTTGAAAATCAAACATTATTTTTGTCTATTCCTCTATCTTACTAATATAAAAAATGTTAATCCTTAGATGGATGTTTGTTGTTTGCGAGAACGGCTCAACAGATTTGGATGAAATTTGGCACAGACATAGAATATAGTCTGGAATAGCACATAGGCTACTTTTTATTCCGGAAAAATGTACAGTTCCCGTAGGATAGATTTGCTTCTGGTTTTCTAGAGGCGTAACAAAGCAAAGCGAGGTGAGCCGCTAGTAATACATACTATAACATTAATGATTAGTCAATTTATTTTTTTATTTATGTTGGGACATTAACACATAGACATTAACCATCTAGTTCCATGGTAAGCTACGAGGCTTGTGTTATGGATATCAGATAGTTGATACACTACACATACATAACTTTAAATACATACATATTATAAACAAACACCCATGACTGGAGTACAAACATTCGTGCTCATCACACAAATGAATGCTCCCAGCGGGCTCCAACCCGCGACCGCTGGCACAGCAAGTATACACTACAAACTAAGCCAAACGCGGCGTCAAAAGTCAATTAATGCAAGCGAACGAAATCCTGCATGTTATTACTACTAAGAATTTCTTATATTTTTTTAAAATTATGTTGGAATCTCACAAATATATAATTTTACTACAAAAACGAAAGCATACTTTGGTTCTAAGCGTCAACTTTTCTAATGTGTATGAAATATAAAATAAAAATATTTTTTTAATCACATACATATAATAATAACAATAATGTGCTTCACATCAAACAAATAATCTATTAAGAATAAATATTCCAATGCAAGCCTTCAAAAGGACCGACCTCCTTTGAGCTTCGAAAGAGAGATACCAAATAATAATAACAATAACGATATGTACAGCATAAACACAAAGAAAAAGTGTAATCACTGTTACCAAAACAATATCACTAGTGGCACAACCAATTTAAAATTACTCGAGAGTTTCTTTCAAACTCTACATAAGTAATTTTGCTCTACAACAAAAGAGAATCGCATGCCTCTGAAGAATTTTATATTTGTGATATTTCTTTCAGAGCGCATGAACGGACCGCATTGTTACTGTAACCAGTGAGGTATGTAACTGTGCCCGGAACGCGACTTATTTAATGCTATTGCGGTACAGCAAATTTATTAGAAGAATTTTTCCAAACAATTTTTCTAGAGCTCGCTATTGGGCGGTCTAAATTTGGAAAACATAGAGTTTTACATATTTTTGCGTCGACTCAACGACTTATTGGGCACTTTTCATAACCACTATTTCCTGTTAACATTTCCGTCATCCATTTTTATGCCAACAGTACAAGTTTCTGACTATGCTCTTTTTAAAAGTGACCAAAATAATGAGAAATAAAGTAAAGTGACACATACATACTACTAATACAAAATAAACAAAACGAAAAAGACTTAAACATCTAATGATTTCCAGATAACAAAAATGTTTGCAAATATATTATAACTAGCATTGCCCGCGGCTCCGTCCGCGTTCAGGTGACCAAAAACCAAATTCTTAGGTTTTACATATTAGTATACTCTTACATTGCATTTTTTGTATTTTTTCTCAAAAATGAGACATTTTCCAGAAAGTATCCTATATGTTGACCCGGATAACCAACTATCACCATACCAAATTTCATCAAAATCCCTCCAGTGCTTTTTCTGTGATGCGGTAACAGACAGACAGACAGGCAGACACAAATACTAAAAACTATAGATTCGGCCTCTGTATCGATAATAATGTTTATTTCAATAACATTTTCCAAAAAATATTTAATGTACAGATTCGGCTTAGTTACAATTTTATTATATATAAAGATATTTATATTGTAATACATTCAATAATCTACCTCCACCGATATTTTAAGCAAATCCGGAAAGTATTATAATACAGATATTCATAATGAAGCCCAATATGTTAATTTGATGCAAAAGGACATTTGCAATGGATTAGTTGAGCAGATATCCCGTCATATATCTTGCGAACCCAAGTGAAGCGGGTTTGAATCCCGGTTCTCACACCGGTATATTCTCATGTACAAATCATTCTCAATATGACTTTTACGATGAAGGAAAGCATCGTGAGGAAACTTTCATGTTTGGGAGACGTGCACGCCTTGGCCAACGTGGTGGACAATGGCTGATCCCCTCACACCCTGAATATATGCCTAATTATGAATAAATTATATGTATCTAGTTAAAAATCTAATCTAATAATCGTAACTTTATATTGAATGTGAGTAGAATTTTTAAGGCGAAATCCCAGTAAAGTAGATGGTTGGTATAAATTAATTCCTCTCTGACCCGCGTATTAATATTCAGGGCACTCACAAACTTCGCTCTAACTGCTGCGGAAATATTCGAATTTATTAATTTAACTGACGGCTCTTTCCACTTTGATTTAATGGTGAAGTTATGTATCTAACATGTGATTTATTTATGATAATTAATTATATTGTATATTGACTTTAAGGTTTTTAATATACTTATTCTATAAAAAATAAAATTAAAAAAAAATATTGTAATAATTTAACTTTTGTCATCATCACTGATTTTTATAAAGTTTTATTTAATTAATATGGGTTTGTCAATGGATCTTAATCTTGCAATCGGAATCAAATCACTTCCTCTTAAACTGTAGAGTCAAAATTTTACATATTGGTTCAGTTCCGATGACAATGACATTTTATGGTAATTATTATGATATGATTCTCCATCTAGGTTTGGCTTCAGACGAAGCAACTAACTACGCTTAACAGTTTGGACAAAAAAATTATTATAGCCCGTTCTAAAGCCCACCATAGCCTGGCTGCTGCACCTACGATATGGGAGATCTCCTCAGCAGTAAACGGCAGACACAAAAAATAACTTATAACTTAAAAAAAGGTTTTATATTAATTCGCTAAAAAAAAGAAAATAAGCCTAATTAACCAATAAACTTGTTTTTTTAAATATTTTTTCACAATAATTTTTTTCAATAAAATTTCATATAGGTACACCATAATATTTTCTTAGATTTACGCGAATGTTTGACATTATTAAATAAAACTATCTTTTCGGATTATTTCGCGGATTTATTTTGATTTTTGGTTCCCGACGTTTCGAATGCTTTCCAGCATCCATGGTCACGGGAGAGACTGAGGTGTTACATGTCTTGAATGTATAGTTGTTACAGACAGCTACACATCATCTTGAATGTATAGTTGTTACATACAGTCTGTATACCTTTAAACTTACGCTCATTTATTTCCGCCTTTACATGAGCTCTTGTTTACGCTTGTCAAGTCATATAATTACGAACGGAAGCGTAATCCGTGATGTTATTAAATTAATGTTGGCAGATGTTGTTAATAAATTACGTTTATCCACCAGGTGGCAGCTGTCGACTTGCGCTTTAATGGTAATAATGTGACAATAAATCTATACATATAATAAAATTGTAACTAAGTCGAATCTGTACATTAAATATTTTTTGGAAAATCTTATTGAAATAGACATTATTATCGATACAGAGTCCGAATCTATAGTTTTTAGAATTTTTGTCTGTCTGTCTGTCTGTTACCGCATCACGAGAAAACCACTAGACAGATTTTGATGAAATTTCTTATGATGATAACTGGTTATCAGGGTCAACATATAGGATACTTTTTACCGCGGGAAAATATCTAATTTATGAGGAAAAATACAACAACTGCATTGTAAGAGTATACTAATACGTAAAACCTAAGTATTTGGTTTTTGGTCATATGAACGCGGGCGGAGCCGCGGGTAATGCTAGTATTTTCATATTTTCTTTCATTCATCTGCATCCACAGTTTTTGTGGTTTTCCTTGATTTTACAATTAAGAAGCTTTTGCCTGTGACTTTACCTTCGAATTGATTTATTTACAGCTTCACTTTTATGGAAGTTTGATGTTACATACATAGCATTTCTATCGATCCTGAATAAATAGAACTAACCCATTTCAACAAAAATAAAAACAAACTATTTTTAAGTCAACAATCACCAAGCTTTATGTTTTATTTCAGATATTATTTAGTATATAAAAATATAATTCAAATAATTGTAATTAGTTGTTTTTACAATAAACTAGATTAAAAAAACAAAACTACTAGTTCAATCGGAATCCGGTTTGGAGGTTATAAACTTGTTGCACTGAAACACAAAAGGATCTTATATAATATTACAATTTCTAATATTAGGTATTTTTTATATTGTTAAAAATGTAGAAACTTATCATTATGACATATAATTAATTAAAAAATATAATATATAGATTTAAAAACTGTGGTTATTCTATGTATGTCAATTCCATATATTATTTAGTTTTCTATTATAGAAAGGCAACTTCTCTAAGGTCGTTGTAGAGATACCAACATAAGTATAAGCTTATGTTGGTATCTTATATACATACGTATGGATATCAACCCCCTAACATGAAATTTAACTACATAAGTTAGTTAAGATCCTAAATAAACAGATTAAGCCGCTAAATAAGCGACATGAAAATACTATTTATTTGGCTTTTATTAGTACTTATATGAAAAACTAGCGACTCGCCCTCGCTTCGCTCGGGTTCGTCCCTACCTACGATTTAACATTTAGTATCTACTTCTCAGAGATGAGATATTTTTCTTTAATAAAAGATATCCTATATGTTGACCCGGATAATCAGCTATCCGCAGGGGTGTTGCAGTGAGTGCGCAAGCGATCCTGCACGCCCCATTGCACTGCGGCGAAGGGTTCCGCTGTGGATTTTAGTGAGTAGGAGTCTCACAGTACCCTGCCCATTGACGGCGGTCAGGGTCCCCATGATGGGTTTCCCCAGCGAAAAAAATAATAAAAAAAAAACAAAAAAAGATAATCAGCTGAATTGCATTTAAGTGCAACAGAAAGTTTCAAATCGCCGTCGGTCTTGATATCATTTTATTACAAGCGGTACGGCAAACCGACATCACAGAAAGCTATATGCTTTCTCAGTATCAATCAATGAAATCGTGATAGAAAATTTTAGTGAGCTTTAAATTTTATTGGTCTACGACCACAACGTTTGAATTCATTTTATCTGATGCATCTTTGTTTCATCTGGAAGCTTCTAATAAAAAACTTATGAATAATACTACTAAAGTATCATACCGATTAATTCTCAATCTCTACCGTGTCTTCTCCATTCTACACGACATTAGTGAAGTAAATTGTGCCCAAATAGCACGCCTATAAGCCCCAGAACAAAAAGCACTGAACATTGAACTAAAGTATCTTATCAATTAACTGATAGTCTATGGCATCTCATTTAGTTAGTCAAAAATACTAGATATTTATGTTTTAAATTACAGTTATAATTTTTTATTTAAGAATTTTTTATTTCCTCAAGTTTCAGTGATTATGCAAAATTTTAGGCACAATTGTAGTAATTAAATTCCAGAGTCAGCAAGTCATAAAAATTTATTCAGGTCAGGTCATTTTATAAGGCGACCGCGTATAACGAATCTACTTGAATCTTTTGTCTCAGTTGAAATCAAGAAAATAGGTCATAGGTGTTGACTTTCTTAAAAGTTTTCTAAAACTGGTGAAACATGTCTTTATTTACATTATTCTTAAAAAACATTCATATAACAGTAAAAAGGGTGAGAGTATATTATTTCTCCATTTCAGTAACTTTGTAACAGTGCACTGGGTGGAAATCAAATCCGCAAACTCCAGTGTAATAAGCAGCGCCGGTCAGAAGATTTGTTGCACTGTTGTCCTTAATATTTTCTGATATTATATAAATGGTCCTCGCCAATGTATTCAATATTTATTTAAAATTATTTACTTATTTTAACTACATATTTAGTTATCATATATTTGACGGCACGTTTGGCTCAGTTTGTAATAATCCTACTTGCTGAGCCAGCGGTCGCGGGTTCGAATCCCGCTGGGGGCATTCATTTGTGTGACGAGCACAAATGTTTGTACTTCAGGCATGAGTAATTTATATTTATAATAATATGTATGTATCTAAAGTTATATATGTATAGTGTATCAACTGTCTGATATCCATAACACAGGCCCCGTAGCTTACCATGGAACTAGATGGTGCTGTGTGTTAATGTCCCAACATACTTATTTATATTTATAACTAACAAGTATCATATGAAACCAGTCCTTTGGAACACTTATGATTGAAATATTAGCATTACCATATTCATGAAATATTGCAACAGAAAAGACAAACCTATATTGATATTAGATAATTGAAAAATGGCGTGCTCAGAACAAATTACGTTGAAGGAAATTGTCATTTTCTTGCGATTTACTATCCTAAAGCTTGTTATTCCAAATAAGTTGGTAAACGTTACATCGTAGTATTGCATGATGTTCTAACCAACGTAAAAATTAAAAAAGAAGATTCAGATGATTTATCATGAAAATAATGGCATAAAGCTACATGCAATAAGAGATATTGTTGTTTTTATGCCTTAACTCTAAAAGCTTCTAATTTTTTTATTAAAAAAAAATTAAGACCTATAAAGTCCATTTGAGGCTAAATACCTAAGTTAAACTAGATAGAAAACTTCTTGCACCTTCTATTTGCACTGTACTGTCTATAGCAAATACATATGTAATATGTACCTTCTTTCACGTGACCAAGATTGCTGCAAAGCATTCATAACCTCATCGAAGCGGAACCAAAAATCTAAATAAATCTGCAAAAAAAAACAGAAAATTGAAATGATAGTTTTATTTAAAACATCAAATATTCGCCTAAATCTAAGAAAGTATTATTCTTTGTTTGCATTATAGTATACCTCTATGTAAAATCTATTCCTCAAAATAACTACTAAGATACTGTACTGTTGTAGCTGCTTTTTGACGAAAAAACAACGAAAAAAAACTTAGCAAGTTTTCGAAAGACATGTGAACTCCAACTCGCACTTCGCCAGCTAGACACTGATCCCTCTTGTAGTTAAGGAAGGCCCGTGCCCAGTAGTAGGACGTTAAAAAGGGCGGAATATACTTAGTTTCTCTTATTGTTGTGGTCTCATTTAAGCCACTTTAAATCCATTAAGATACAAAAATCATCCACAACACGTAGACGCAACCAGCGAAACGCCAAAATGAATGGCGGTATTTGACAACCAGATGACCTAAGACGCCACAAAGATGATACATTTAACGTTTTCCCACACTGGGAAAATTGATTGATTATGTTAGTATTCAGTTTCTTTCTTTCTTTTTTTCTTAGCAACGTAATTTTGTCATCACTTCTTACAACATTCGTTTTATAGAATAAGAAAATATATAAAAATTCTTATTTAATGATTTTCTTATCAAATATCCGGATGAGTATTATTCTGAAAAAACACTCGTCACACTATTAACAGAATCTATTTCTCCATCGAAGAAAATATTTAAGTGACAGGAAAATACTCAAGTATATTTAACTTTTTCAATAACTTTTGGCTTACCATCATACTAATACTTTCTTAGATTTACGCGAATGTTTGACATTATTAAATAAAACTATCTTTTCGAATTATTTCGCGGATTTATTTTGATTTTTGGTTCCCGACGTTTCGAATGCTTTACAGCATCCATGGTCACAGAAGATACTGAGGTGTTACATGTCTTGAAGGTATAGTTGTTACAGACAGTAAAGTTGTTGTGTGTAAAGTTTATTTAATAATTACCATCATACTTATTTTATATTACCAACATGATTTATAGGTATTCGTATTAGTAATATTTTTGTAAAAAACGCTTTCAAGTTATTTTGCTTAATAACAATTTCTGTTACTAACGAAGCTATGTTATAAAAACTTTGTTATCAACTAAAAACTACACTATACTATACACTCTTGGAGATCACCTAGCGTTGTAGTTTTTGTGGCTAATTCGTTTATGTTTTTGGGTTAGGTGCTTGGTGTTTTTTAGGGACTATCTAGTACTCATGTATCTCAATTAAGGAGAAGAAGGATGGGGAGAAGTATTTAGATGTGGCATTATTCACTTTAATCATTATGTTGTTTTATCTTTATGACTTTAAGGAAATAACTTTATTTATTAATATTTTTAGGATATTGCGTAGAATTCAGAATTCAAATGCTTTAAAAAAATATCGATTTTAACAAAATGATTATAGTTTTCAAATTTCTACATTTATGTCCGGATGTGTCATTAGTTATTATTCTTAATAATACATATTTATTCCACGTCCTTCTATTTTATTTTCCAATACATTTTAAAATGACACCAGCTTATTTATATCTAAAATAAACAGCACATCTAAAGTCACTTTAAGCTTTCAACGCTCAAGTTTATGCTGAGTAAGACTAAGTCGATCTATCAATTTCAGAACACGTGAACAAGCCTAATATCCTAAACATAATGGGTGTACGCAAGAGTATGCCAATATCCATTATAGCAGGAGGTAATAAATGTTCGAACTGGAATAAAAACGACACAACTGAAATATTGCTTAAGAAATAAAAGGTTTACCACGAATAGGTAAATACATACTTTTTACGTGTACAATACATGTTGTATTATATTTTATCATTTTAAATAACGATATTTGTCATAATACTTCGTAAAATTCAAAGTCTCGTAAAAGTTTAAGTAATAATAAAGCTCGAAAATCCGGTCAAGTTCGAGTAGGACACCGAGCACCGTAGGTTCTGCCACCGGCTATTAAGTTTTTTTTTTATTTTATACTTACATTATACTTAGGTACTATAATTACACTAAAATTAGTGTTTCTATTATGATACCATATTGTACTCGATAGAGTAACAGATACAACCTGACAGTTGTTTGTAAAGGATCCTTCTTTATCTTCCTACTTTTTTTATTTACGATACAGATCGAAGGACGACATACGTTAAAGGTGCCTACGCACTTAAATAATAAAACATATTGTATGTATGTATTCAGCCCTTTTTAACGTCCCACTGTTAGCACGGGCCTCCCTTTAATACGAGGGGGATCAGACCATAGTCCACCACGCTGGCCAAGTGCGGGTTGGCGGACTTCACATGTCTTTTGAAAACCGTCTATGTTCTCTCAGATATGCAGGTTTCCTGACGATGTTTTCCTTCACCGTTAAGACAAGTGGTAATCATGTTGGAAATGATTCGCACATGAAAATATCAGAGGTGCGACCCGGGATTTGAACCCGCTTCACTCGGTTTACCAAGCGAGCGCGTTACCACTGGGCTCCCACTGCCTTCTTACTACCACTGCCTTTTTTACAAAACATTTGTTTTTGTTGTTTTTAAGCAATGTTTTTTATAAAACATATTATCCTTCAGAAAAACTGTAAAATATACAAATTGAAGTATGCTTTACTTAAATAGTATCTTATTGTATTTATACGTGTATTGTATACAAAAAGGACCACTCAAATAGAAAGTCGTTTTATCACTCCCAATAGAAACACTAAGCCGGTATGGGGAACGTGAACAAACTTTACCCAAAAGTTTTGTAATGTAACAATGTAATTAGCCCCGAAGATTGCTTGCACAACTTGTAAGAAATGTCTGCCTTACAAGTTTTAATCCCGCGTGTACTAAAACGATTAGTAAGTGAAAATAAAAATAGTAGGCCCTTAACTTCTAACAATTATAATACTTAATTAAAACTTATGCCAAGACAAAATTAGTCACAATTTCTTTTAACAATTTTGGGAGGGTATCTGATATATTCGTTTTATTTCCATGGTACTGGTGTGAAGAGATGGGATGTGGGAGATTATTAACTAGAGGAATGTTAGAGCAAGGGAGCCCAAGATAATGACTGGAAAGAAATTAAAATAGGATCGTATAAAGGTTTGACGCATTTTAAGCGGCAAATCGACTATAAAATAATTTAGGTTTAGTTCAGTAATGAGTCAAAACAGTTATCATTTATATATGTCAAAAAAAATTCAGTGTTACAGCAAAGAGAAGTACACGGCGGGTAATATTTTTGTATAACAACAATATATATATATATATATATATATATATATATATATATATATATATATATATATGTATATATGTATGTATAATCTAAAAATCTTATTTATTAAAAAATATTCTCAATTAAACTTTCAAACAAAAAACTGCTTTCTATTGCCTTAGGATAGAACATGAAGATAACATTAGAATGTTCTGCAAATTGCCTGAACTTAGACAGGGTTCCGTCAATTGAGCCTGAGGGTAATTAACCCTCGTTGCTCGTTTGAACATTATTTGCAGGTTTTGATTTTGATATATTAAGCAAATGTAAATCCTACCTCATTAAATACAGCCTCTACAGGCAAAATTTCTTTAAAATACTGTTTACATTCAATGTTCGTCAGGCATATATTTATTATGGTCTTGCTAAGTTAAAAAACCGTTATTGTATTGAAAAATGTCATTTCACTGCTCAAAAATCGTGATAAATTATTCTATTAAGATTCACCACGGGTAATCTCTAATTTACTAAGAATATTGAGCTACCAAAGAAGATGCTCGTGCCTTCTATAAATAAATTTACAGTACTCATTCCATAAGTGATATAAGTTTTTTCCCTTTTGTTACTCTAAACTATGTATCTCATAAGTTAAAAGCTTAACCTGCCTACACACCACTTAAAATAATTAAACCTCGATTCTTTTTGTTGTAATAAATTCAGTTAAGTTTTGGCACGAAACCAGTGCCAGATTTGCCAAATGTACGTCGACAACTGTTCCTAATGGAAGTAATAAAAGTCATTTTCATACGAGACAGTTATATTAAGCTATAATTACGTAATATAAAACAAGATACAGACGACCATATACATATACACATGTAAATAAATCTATGTATAAATAGGCAAAGAGAAAACGGTTTAGTACTTTTTTCTCTCCTGTTTGTGCATGGATTTTCTTTTCTTTTGTTTAGTAACTAGTTATAGACGAGCTTTAATAAAATCAATAAATACTTATATTATAAAAATAAAAAATCCGACTCCACAAAAGCTGACTAAAAAGATGAAAACAAGTTCACGAAAGATATAGTATTATGCAGTCGGAGACAGACACGTTTTATCTTTGCCGCAAGATGTACATACTCGTATGTACATCACGCATTTAAGTAGAAAAATTAGCGAGAACTGTTGTTGACCAACTTTAAATCATTATATATCCTAAAATGTTATTTAAAATGAAAAATGATGAAAGAAACCTACAACTGATTTTTAATCACATATTCAACAGTACCCCACTAGACATAGTTCGTCGATTTTCACTTTTTTTCTTTTTCACATTATGGAATCTAGCAGCCCCCATATTTTTTTATGTAACCTATCTAAGAACACTTGGACTAGTGAGACGAATCTTACGATACCATAATTAAGGAAATCCATCGAGTGGTTTGGAAGATATGAGGGAATAAAGAATATTACAAACATACAAAGATAGGCGCGAAAAACATAACCCTTTCCTTGCAGTCGGGTAAAAAATTGGAAACTGTTTTTTTACAGGTAAGTTCTATTCATATACATAAGTTTTCCTCAAATTTTCAATAACGATTATAGTCGAATTTTGACCACTGGGTGAACACTAGTTTATTTACCTAGTTAGTAGTTTGACCGGAGGTAGGACTCAGTCAAGCCTAAGGAGTCCGACTGGATGGGTACCACCCCTTTATCTATTTCTCCCGCCAAGCAACAATGATTACATTGTTGTGTTCTGGTTTGAAGGATAAGGTAGCCAGCGCAATTACAGGCAAGAGGCATATCATCTTAGTCCTTACAGTGACAACGCACCTGCGGTTCTGCATTTTTGTAACATAAAACCTAAGTGCATGAACCATAGGTGTTATGGGCGACAGGTACCGCTTTCCATCAGGTGGGCTGTCTGCTTGTTTGTCACTGAATACCATAAAATAAAATATGTGAAATGATGTTTCTTGCTATGGTCTTCTTTTACACAGAAATACTATAAGAGATTACCATAAATAATTTTTACCAAATGATATTTTCTTATTTGGACAATAAAGAAAGCTATTATTAATGCCGTTTCCACGACATCTTAATTATACGTTGAAAAATAATCGTGAATCGAGTTTAAAGGTTCTAAGTAAATAAAGACTTTTCAAAACAAAGAAAACAAGTAGAAGGCGTGTAAGCTCGTAAGTTTGACAGTAAACCATTCCCGAAGCTCACTTAGTACCTGTATCTGTACTTACTATTTTCTCATGATCTTTATCTTCCAGAGTCTTAAAATTTTCAACAGCTCATAATATGTAGTTTATTTATACAAAAAATTAAATAAACCAATGTATGTTCGTAATATTATTACCTAGTATCTAGTTTAATGTAGCATGTAGTCACAATCATTACGATTTTAAAATAGAACCAACCATCAGTTAAAACGGAAGTAGTTACAATTTATTTAAAAACTATTGATACTATTATTATTTCACATATTGTTACAACAATAAATCAATTAACAAGTAAAAAACAACTCAAATTATAAAAGGGAAAGAGAATGGGAAATAATGAAAACAATTTATTCTTATTTAATGTAAATATACTTCATTACATTTTTTTCCTGGAAATATAAAACGCCATCTGTTTGTCTAACAATGTGATTAGTTGAAAAGTTTGTAAGTTAGCTTAAAGCTCGTAAACTTCTAGTTTCCTTAAGCTATTGTTCTTTAAACTAAATCATAAAGATTAAAGACGCGCTTATGATACTTGAATGTAAATAACTTTCTTTACGCGCTACAATTTACATACTATTACAAAGTTTAGGAGTGTTAAAAATTCTTTTGTTATTTTAATCCTACATTTATGACGTGGAACGTCTTTAAAATCTCACGGAAACATACGTTCATACATCACATATTATTCTGACCGATCGATTTAAATACAAATTCGTGTTTGGATAATATTTATAGGAAATAATAACCAGGGAGTGTATAAAAAATATTAAAAATATAAAACTAAATATGAAGCTCAGTGTCAGCAAGCAGTCATGCTGTATCACGGCTGTCATCGGAAAGAGGGGGCTATAGACTACCCATAGGTACCCCCATGTCCGGCGCTGAGCGAGCAAGGCAGTTCTGAGAGCGTCTCAAAGCTGCCAAGGCACGCTGAGTAAACAACGCCTTATTTTTCTTATTTCTCGTATCACAGACCAATTACACTACCAATTAAGTGTTAATATAGTATTAAAACAATTAGAATGAAGTCAATTTTGTTTTCATTCCAATCTTTAACACTAAGAACGACTCGCTGGAACACGTTAAGTTAAAACAACGGCGGTGTGCCCCGACACAGGCCCACCTGCTCTTCGATACAGATAAATAACACTGAAGTGTCTGTTTGTAATGTCAAAATAATAGCATTTTACTAAATGCATATGAAATTATATACGGTATTTATAAGAAAAACACAACTTTTTTAATTTTGGTCTGTCTGTCTCTCTGTTTGTTCCGGATAATCTCTGAAACAGTTGGACTGATTTTAATGGGGCTTTCACTGGAAGATAGCTGATGTTATAGGAAGTAACATAGGCTACTTTTATTTTAGAAAAAGAATTAGGGTTCTGCTCAAAAAAATCAAAACGTACCTAGGGATGAGCCCGAGCAAAGTGAGGGTGAGTCACAAGTTTACTAAGTATTTTTAATGTTTTCTCACAATAATTATTCTATATTTCTATCAATTCAAATTTAAACAATGTATTAAATTTAAAATATGTATTTTAGATTCTCTAGATTATGGGACTACTCTAGAAACCTTGCCTTGGGCCTTTTCTTTTCTCAATACAATGACTTAGGCTGAGCGCTATTATGTTATTAATCAAAATGATTATGAAAAAAAAACATTTCTTATATCTGTAAATTAAATTGAATAATCTCAAGTGGTCGGCCATATTAAATTCATGTATGGTGTACATAAGAGTTTTAGGACAATACATATACATAACCTTTCATGGTTAAAATCATTAACCATTTTACCTTCAAATTTTATGGCGTACCTAATCCCAAAAGCAACATTTTATTTTATATCTTTTTACGACCAATCAGGTTTTATATTAATGGTAACTTCGTACATTTTCCAAATTTAAGCAATACATGAAAGGTAATACAAGGAAAATACTTATCCATAAAATAAAAACACTCGTAATTAATATGTTTTTTTTTTTTTCAAGCAATTCTGATTACAAATATTTATTTTGATTGTAATAACGTGTTTCCCGTGGCAATTAGATAATCTCCCGCGGTAAAAAAATCACGCCAATCTGTCACTCTGTTTCGACGTGAAAGAAAGACAAACAAACAAACAAGTAAACACACTTTCACAATTATACTTTCTTATTACTTCTTGTACTTTCTAAAAATATATAGAAATAATATAACTATAAACTAAAAAGTAAATAACAAAATACCTTCAAAATCATAAACCACTTATCTCATAAGCTTAAAGCTTATGAGTTACCTCTCTAATGAACGTAACCAAAAGCTATGAGGTGCAAACAAACAACAATATGTTATATAAATTAAGTTACCGTATACTTGATGTTTATTTAGTTTTGTTTACAGCATTTCACGACAAATACATCAAGCTTTTCCTCCTTTAGTTTATACATAAGTATTTGTATATTTATAACCGGAAAAAGTAAAATAAACTAAAACAAACATTATAATAATGAAATCTTCTTTACGCACGCTTGACTTGGGAAGTAAACTGGTGAATGCGTGACGAGAGCGTTACGAAAAGTGTGATTGGGCGAGGCGAACGTTTGTTGCCATGATAACTGTTGTTATTGTCTGACAAATGATATTTAATATTATATATTTTTTAAATGATATTCTATAAATAATATCCAATTTTATTATTTTTATTAAAATTTATCATTCCTTTTACAAACAGAGAATTGTGATATGCGGGATCAAATTTTTAGCTATTTTTGTTCTTTTACGCCAAAGATATATAACTTCTTATGTGCATACATAAGTACACACACACGTTTTTTAGTATCTCACCTATCCTAATTATTTAAAACATAAAGTGAATTTCATAAAGAGTACTAATAACCTACATAAGTTTCACTTCTTACGCATGTACACATATTATGCAACATTTCCGCCCTTTTCTCATATTTTCTGTATCATTCTCTATCGGTGGCATATAAGAAATCGCTTACAATCATAGGCCCGTCTTTGCACATTTCTTAAATTGTATTTCTTTTATGTGTATGTACTATTTTACTGTGCAATAAAGGGTTTAAAATTTAAATAAATAAATAAAAATACTATACAATCAAAAAACAAAAAAACAGCTGAACAAAGCCAGATCGGATCACTAGTCTCAATTAAAATTATAATTATAATAAAAGTAAGCTTAACTTAAGTCAAAATTAAGTTTAGTACAACAAGTGACCCTCGTCACAAGTTTAAAGCGAACATATATTAATTCCGCGTAATTAGCGGAGCGCATGTGTTTAAGCTCGCCAGGCTTGGTATTGTTGGTAATAGTGTCTAAACACATGTTTATCTTATGCTTGTTAATGCAAACAAGGGATAATGGAGCTGGTCTGCTTCAAGGGCGATTACCAACATTGCCCTAAAGTTTTAAATCTAAATTGGATTGAAATTATATGATTTAGAAGGACGGAAATTTGTATTGCTGCATTTATGATACATTTTAATTTTTTCTATCTATATCATTTAACTTCTTATAATAACTCATCCTTATTATAAAAGGACATTTATATGGGTCTAGTATAGATATAGGATTCAATTTATTCGGATTTTTTCGAGGTCTTGCTTAGATTTTTTATACTCGACATTTCGAATGCTTTTTACGGTGGAGGTCTCCAAATTTGACATAGGTTACTTTCATCAGAATAAAAAAGTGAGTTTCTTTGGAATAAGCTATAGAAGCTTTTTTTAAAGTTGTCCAAAATATTATAAAATTCACCGTCTTCAAAAAATACATGCACAGTGTATATATAATACATGAAATAATTTGATTAGTTGATTCATATAAATAAACCTTTCTCTATCACCCGGAGCAATGAATGTCAAGATAGAATCAAGTAGCTACGTGAACTTTGTTATCTGAAATTAGACGGTGCTTCCGTGAACGCAGCCTCCGGCAATTGAACCCTCATTTAGGATTACTCTTGCTTTTGAAAGGCATGTATTATCACGCTAGTTTCTGCTAGTGGTGTTATCTTCAATGATCTAGATAACCCGTTTTAGATATCACGTAAATTAACTTGTAGGGTTGCGCATCGTTCAAAGTCAGAAATATCAATGAATAACTAAGCTTTTACAATTAATCAAAGTTATCTTAATAAAATCTAGGTCTCTTTGTGTATTAAAATAATTTTCTGAGATATTGTTTTCAGTTCTACGTGATATCACTGACGAAAACTGGCACGTCTAAAAGCCGTAATTAAATTATTTTATTATGATAAAATATAGTTCAGAGGGCGTACTAAGAATGGATTTAGGTAAAGCTAATTTAAAACAGATATAAATGCGACAGAAGCCATAGAATATGGGTAGTTGATAAAACAGCATGTCGAAACGATCGCTCGCTACCTATCTTGACTGTCACGACCAATTGACCCTACCACTCTACAAAAGCATTTCAACGCACACTATAATAGCAAATGGCACTCATATATTACTGACAAGATAAAGTATACTCCAGGTATAGGATCTGGGATATAGACTTTAGTGATGTACTGGACATGAACATCTTAAATAGAAGGGCTGTTTGGAATAATTTATTTTCAATATATTTTTAGATTTTATCAACCGATAAGTTATTTTACATACAAAAAACAAAATTTATTGTGTAATCAAAATTAATTTTAAAATATATCCGAAAATAACATTAAAAATTTAAGTAATAGTAAAAAAATGTTTTAAAAGACAAAAAAATCGAAAGTGCATTTTACAAGATTTCCGCGATACCATTCAAAGAGAGACGATAGCATTCCCAAGGAGGGTTGACGTCAGGCAGGCGGCCGGTCGTAAAACTTTTGCCAAATCCTGTCAGCAGTACAGAAGATGTACTGCGCCGACCCCAAGTGATTGGGAAATGGGCAGGGAGAAGAAGAAGAAGTTATTTTACATATTTTTAATTTACCCAGTACAAAAAAAACAACAATACATAAAATAATAAATGAAATTAATTCTGTAATTATAAAAGGGTTTAAAGATTTGGCCGTTTTCTAGTATTTATGGTGTAAAGAATGAAGAACGCCACGCGCACTCTGTAGTTTCAGCGATAATGTAATACCTCTTAGGTATATAGCTAACTTTTATTTTCTTTAATACCTATTAACCTATGGTATATAATAGGTATATATATAATATATATATATATATATATATATATATATATATATATATATATATATATATATATATATATTGCTTTTATTTACGTTATGAGTCCTCATTTGGCTCCAGTCAGGTTTACCTCACTCTATATAGATATGTATGGAATACATCTTATTCATCCATGGAACTTAGAAAATATGTCACATATACAATCTTTCATGAATAAAAAGTCTAAAAAAGAAACAAGAAGAACATTTTATTTTAATTCTGTGTCATAACGATTGAGTTTGTCATTACAAATTGTTTTCCAAATTTCTATTCAAAAGCGATTGTAATACCGAGTACGTCATCTTATCTAAACCCTCAGATTAGAATGTATTGGGTCTCAGAATAGAAAATATCTTGTAAAAGCGTAAGCATTGTTCAAAAGTATTCATGTAATCCTAAAACTGTCACAATCTCATAATTTCTTTTTAACTTAAGTAATAATTTGCTATATTTTATTAATGTACATAGTAATATTCGTAAAAAACGAATAAGAATGCACGTTACATCACTAGAAGGTTATCATTGTTTTACGTATTGATCACTCATCATGCCATTGTTACATTGTTCGACTGGGAATCTATTTAAAACACAGGTTGTGTTTCTTCAATGTATACATTGAAAAAACACAACCTGTGTGTTCAACCTCTATAGAAATACTTTGTAAAATTATTTAATTAACGTCCCACTGCTGAGCACGGGCCTCCCTTCAATATGAGGGGGATCAGGCCATAGTCCACCACGCTGACCAAGTGCGGGTTGGCAGACTTCACATGTCTTTCGAAAACTTGCTAGGTTCTCTCAGACATGCAGGTTTCCTCACGATGTTTTTCCTTCGCTGTTTTAATTTTTAATAATATTTAGTTTTAATTTAATAATTTAATTTATTTTTATCAATTCATAAGCAAAAATCTAACCAATGAACAAATAAGGATAAATGGATTTTTTTAATTTTATGGTTTTGTTGTAGTTTTATAAATTATTTATTTAATATTTACATTTATAATTAGTATGTATATACATCATACAGTTATCGCTTTTAAGTTTTTTTGACTCCAATTTTTTTCCAAAAAAGTTTTTTTTCCTGTAAAAGTTAAGTTTTAATATTATACGTCATAAAAAATAATAAAAAACAATAAAAAGTAAACGAGGAAAACAAGAACCTAGGGTGCATAGTTTAAATACTGAGTACAACCCACCCACTGAGTTTAATTTTAAGAAAATATTAGGTATATGTGGATATTTTTAATTAAAACTGTAAATATTTTACTTTTTTTATAATCTTCTCTTTCTAATTGTTTTACATGTGACAAACTGGGGTTATATAGTGACTCTTACGTTTCGGACTTTTTCGCCATTCTTACGACAATAGTCTGACTTGACTAGGAGCAAGGCTTATTATAAATAATTTGTTTCTCAATAAAATAAGATTTGCCATCTAAAATTAAAATTATTACTAAAATAGGTAGGCGGTGTAAATGTATGAGATATAATAAAAAGAAAAATCTACTGTTACTTTTACTGTTTAGTCTAGTGGGACTTAAAAGTTCCATTTTTAGCCACATTTCTCATTTTACAAACAAAGTTTGGTACATAGTAAGAACACATGACAATAAAACGAGATCTTAACGTGATTAGGGCTTCCCATCCTGCGCTTTTCTGTACAAAGCTCCTATAAAATATGTTTATTAATTGCGGAATAATCTTTTGAGTATGTGTAAATGTTAGTTTTTTATACGGAAAAAGACATTATGTAAAAACATTGCATACATAATATCGTCCTGGAAAATATTGACTCGTGGAAATACATATATGTAGTACTAGCGAATTTTTACATTGAACGGTTTAGGAATGCATAAAAGATAAACTTCCAAAGAAAAAATCTCTTTTTACGTCAGAAACCTTCACGTATACGAAATAACCCACCAGAGCTTCATCACATTCGAATTAATGGTTTAGAAATGCATAGAGGACAAACATACAAACATTCATTTTTATACACACACACACACACACACATATATATATATATATATATATATATATATATATATATATATATATATATATATATATATATATATATATATATTTATATATTTCTTCACAATCGTAAATTCCCAAATTGCTTTAGATAGCATCAATAACGTAATGCTGGAAATGCATTGAGGTGATGCTCTTGAGGTTATCGTCTTACAATTCAGAATAATTCTGTAGGTATGCTTAATAGGATTTAGTTATTGAATTCTATTCACGAATATTCACAGTTCAATTTAACCGCTTAGATGTACACAAAGCTTAATTAACACACCTATTATACACAATTACTATTATCTGCATACAATCCTTGCAGATATCAGCTCAAGATGCTTGTACCTTGTACTATACTCCTAATATTATTAGGGCAAAGATTTAGGTTTCAGGATTTCTGCTAGTTCAATTTATGTTTTATTTATATAGATAGGTACTTATTATCTATGTGCGTATTTAAACATACGATTTTTTTTCACTTTTTGTCTATTTCATCCGTTAGATGGACTAAAATTGGAAAGGTGGGTATTTTATTTTTAATTAATTATCAGTGAAAATATATTGCTAAAGAAAACAACATCCGTTATAATTGTATACAATATTATACAATAATATTGTGTACAATTTTATAACGGACTAGCATTTCCCGCGGCTCCACCCGCGTTGAGATGACCAAAACCAAATTCTTAGGTTTTACATATTAGTATACTTTTACATTGCAGAGTTTTTATTTTTTCTCAAAATGAGATATTTTCCCGCGGTAAAAAGTATTCTATATATTGACCCGGATAACCAGCTATCATCATACTAAATTTCATCAAAATCCCTCCAGTGGTTTTAGAGAACATTAAAACAAACAAACATAATGAAAATAATCCAAATTTCTAATGAAAAATAACTAAAAGAACTAACGCCTGACGAGCAAATAAACCACGAAAATCGCAGTATGACATAATTTTAGTAAGATTTGTACTTACATAATATAATAAAAAGATTTTCTACGCAAATCGTGAAATTATAAAAAAAATCCTTCGTCCATCACTCCACTTCAGGATTTCAATTTATAAAGTTGGTATAACGGTATTAACAACCGAAGAAAGTAAGGCCTAAAATATCACAAACCCTCTTTCATTCGTATCCATACTTATACATATATAAAATGACCAAAGAGAATAAAAAAGATGTAATAGAACAGGAAAAATAAAAAGGACATCCGTCTGATTTATTTTACATGGGCAATGTTGCGTAAAAGCTGAAACGAAAGACGGAAATCAAAAATTTGTGACTCAGCTAATTTATATCGGCCACAAGATTAGCCATGCCTTATAATACATCACGGGCTCGGTTTGTAGGCGGCTGATTCATTAGGCGTGCATTAATCCTTGATGAAGGTGAGGGAAAGAGGGAGAAGAATGAAGCTAATAATGGCACATTTACATTACTCGATAAGTTGGTTTTCGAGAGTTATAGCGGATCCAGGAGAAACTACAAATAGGATATTTATTATATGTATATCTACGCGTACTAAAAAGCTATATGATATTAAAATCAAAATGTTCGATCCATAAATTATGACTTTACAATTTTTTTCTATAATTCAAACTTTCCTTAGAGTGTATGTAAATTAATTATAAATTCAGTCATTGTTTACTTTATTTATGTACAAACTTCCATCAACATATTTGTTTGGGTTATATTTACGTTTAGTGTCCGACCGCTAAATATGCCTTTATAACCGCCGACTAATCGGGGAATTCAAAATGCTTAGCTATACTATCAGCTTGCAATTAAAATAGTGGCACTATTTGAAACATGATGAGATGGAAATGGAACGTGGTTATACTAGGCACATGAATAGTTAAATGTTAGCTTTTATAATATACGCTGCAGTAAAAAGTATCCTTCCTATATGTTGACCCGGATAACACGCTATCATCATACCAAATTTATCAACATCTGTCCAGTAGTTTTCTCGTGATGCTTTCCCAGACAGACAAACACAAAAATTCTAAAAACTGTAGATTCGGCCTCTGTATCGATAATAATAACTATTTTCAATATTTTCAGCTTAGGTAGAACTTTATTATATGTATAGATGTAGAAAATAATACAATGACCAAAATATTTCTAAGTCATCTAACCTTATTAGATAAGCCATTGATTACGTATCTTCTAAGATAAGGGCTTATAGTTTAATTAGCTGAAGAAAGCATGATCAAAATTGTTTTGAAGACAACATCTCCAAAATCCCGACATAAGAATTTAATTAACTCAATTCTGCCGCTTTGTCTAAACAGATTCAAGATCCCTCGACTAAAATATACGTTAGTAAATTATAATAACAAGCGAATTACTATGTATTATAAAGTACTGTAAATTAAATGTTAAAATAAATCTTGTAAAAAGGACTAATCATACATATGTATAAAGATGAAAAGATTTTTGTGTCTGCAATTATTATTATTTGTATAAGCCAATCTGTGGTGCTGCCAACCAATTTAAAAATTTTTCTTTGCATTTTGTAGCATAACTATTGAGAAAGGTCACCTAAAATTAGGACCTTTAGGAGTAGAGGATATGTTATACAAGCGGAGCCGCGTGGGAAAGCTAGTTACTATTATTACTACTTATAAATATGAGATTTTTTAAAAACTAGCGACCCTCCCTCGCTTCGCTCGGGCTCGTCCCTTGCTAGCTTCCCAATACAAACTTTCATCCCCATTTTCACCCTTCTAAGGCATGATTTTCGGGTTAAAAAATCTTTTTACCAAATTTCACCTAAATCGGTTCAGTAGATCCAGAGATTACCTCCTACAGCCTCACAAACTCACAAACTTTACCTCCTTATAATATTAGTATAGATGGATGCTACTTAATCATGAGTAAAGTATTAAATGGATTTGTATGAAACTTAATACACTAATTGTTTGTATGGAATAATATATGGGATACTTTTTATCCCGGTAGTGTTCTTAGTTTCAAGTTTAGAATTTCGTTACCAAGTAACAATAAATCCCTATTAAATTGCCAATAAGCCAATATATTTTAGTTTAATTAAAATTAATTGCCAATATTCATCAATAATTGTGGAATGGTTATTTATACCAAGCAAATTATATGTACATATACTAGCGACTCACCCTCGCTTCGCCTCTAGAGAAAAAATCCACAGATCTCGTGTCTGCCACGACCTTAGAGTACATTGAAAATGAATCTGCCAAATTAACTGAATTAAATTTTTAACATATTAATTACTAGCAGAACAACCGATTTTGCCTGCGTTCAGACTACAAAAAAGTATTTGGATGCATAAAGATATTATCTATACATAGAGGTCGATTACCTGTATGTACATAGAAAACATGTGCTAAAAACCGAGTCAGGGGGATGTAAGAAGAGAAATAGAACAAATCCAGATTTTTTATATTGTTTTGTTTCTCTGTCTGTTTGTCTGTTTGTACGGGCTAATCTTCGAAACTGTTGGACCAATTATATCCCTGATCAACATTTTAGATACTTTTCATCCCGGAAAATTTAAGAGTTCCCGTGGGATAGTTAAAAATCTATAGTAACTTATACAGCTTAGTACACACGAACTACTGATTGGATTTTAATGAAACTGTATTAGTTCATACAAAATTTTAATGAAACAAGTTTTAATGAAACTAATACAGATTCAGAAAACAGACATACAGACAAATTAGAGAGCTATTAGTTTAAATACGTATTTATTTATTCACAAAGAATCACTTCGGTTCAAAAACAGAATCATGCTCCAAAACATTTATTCACCGTCATTATCGCGCTCACGCACTCTCCTCGCGTAAAATCAGCGTCACAAAGGTACAACTTCTGAATAACCCATCAGTGATATGAACCTCTAATATTTTTTTAAATGTAGTCCGAAGTCATATCTCTAGGATTTTTTTTATTTTTTCAATATCTTATTTCATTTCGAGATATGATTTTTTTTTCTAACCGAAACCGAGCGAAAAGCAACCGCATGTTTCACATTTATTCGATTTAAAAAAAAGCCTTTGAGTGTTGTCAAGTTTTTTTTTTGAATTTTGTAGCCCTTATTCAGACGCATCTTTTAACATCCCAATCAACCACGTAGTCCCAAAATCCACGACTCCAGGGCGATGTCGCACTTTCGCTGAAAATCGGGCCTATACTGAAGCGACAAAAAAAACATTTTCAATGTTAAAAAACAAATCTATCCCACAGGAACCGCACATTTTTCCGAGATAAAAAATAGTCTATGTGCTATTCCATACTATAATCTATCTCTGTGCCCATCCAGACCATTCAGCTGTTCTGGCGTAATTGAGTAACAAATTTATAATATTAGTGAGATAAATCGTTTAAATCTCATCGCATTTTTGGACCATATAGAAAAAAATTAAGACGTTTTAATGGTTGGCTTATATCATGCTAACAACTATACGAAGTCTTATTACATTGATTTTGAAATCACAGACAAACACTAAGTTTATTTATACATAATTATTTATAGATACCGTCTTATGTCAACAATAGCAGCACAACCTGCTAATTAATACTCACCACATCTCTTGGTACTTGCTTTATATCATGCGTGTTAGTTTCGTGTTGTATGTTTTGTAATAACAATAGTTTTTAAGGTTAATATTAGGGTTTATTTTAAATTTAACTAATTTAAATTTAATTTGTTTACAAACATTTATCAATATTACTAGTAACATTCAGTAGACAATTCATTTTCTTACAAAGGAGGATAAAGTAAATTAATAAAAGTTTTTATATATATATATATATATATATATATATATATATATATATATATATATATATATATATAAGTTAATATGAAAATCTTTTTTCCTAATCGTAACATTTAGCATGCACATTTATAAAAGAGAATTGTCATTTAATTCAATCCTATTTAACAAAACAGCGCTATAGTAATCGTCTTGGCTAAAATCCATAAAAGTTTTTGGCACAAAACGCTACCAGATTTGGCAGAGCTTACGCGTCTACCTAATGGAGTCTTCCACGTACATTATTATATTTAGGAATATGAGAAATGATGCGAGATAATCCTGCAAGAATTTCATATATCAGGGGCAATAAGTATCGTATTATCTTTTGTGAGACAGGTGCCTCTCTTCCAGTATGAATTAATCTGTGTAGCTGGTTGGCAAGGCAGGTGTACGTAAACGACGCGTCTAATCCGCGCCTGACGCGCGCATGAACGAGACGTTGAATAATACAAATACTCGCGTTTCAACAGCCTTATTTGCACTTTTATTTCAGTATCGCTGTGTACTGTCACAATTTGAAATTTCACGCTTGAAATTTGTATGTGCGTTTAAATTTTCATATCTTTTAATTTTTTCAAGTCCTCCCGCTCTGTAAAATGTTATGCGAATATGAGTAAAAAGGATTGTCATAAATATTTCATATTTGAACAAGGTTAATGTATACTGTATAGGTATTGTATGAAGCTTCATAATGCTTCTCTTGCCCAGTAGAAAATAAAAACACAATCTGATCTACTATCATCACCATGATCTTCATTTTTTTATAGATTTACAAATTAAAATTCGAACCCGCTATTACCATCATAGTAGACAGAACCAGTAAGGTACATAAACCTTAGTACCAAAAAACAGCGATCCTGGCTTACGAAATACATAAAATGTATGATTAATTTGAGATTTTGTAAACGCCGTGTACAAATTGAGGTACGATACGTATAAAATAATAAAATATATTCAGAAATTCCAATAATATATCGCTTCAGTCATTGATATTGAAAAAATAGTAGTGTTTTGATAAATTATCAATTTTCTCTTTGTTGCGAATGAAACAAAAACTTTCGATAACATACCTGGAGAGAGCGTTATCTTGGCAGAGATGTATGGGTGTCATTTGTTCGTGTTGATCAATGTATGGGGATCAATCAACGAGTGACGACAGATGAATTCGGATGCTGTGTCAATAACAGAGAGAATCGAAATCAAATTGAACATCATTTAAAACAAGAATATTATAACGTTGAGTAGTGATCCAATAATCTTATAAGTAATTTCTGGATACAATGAAAACTATGATTTGCTATAACTTTATTTATATTACTAGCGAGTCACCCTCGCTTCGCTCGGGTTCGTCCCTAGCTTGTTTTCCCATACAAACTTTCATCCCCATTTTCACCCTCTTAAAGGATGATTTCCAGAATAAAAAGTATTTTATGTCCTTTCCAAGCTCTCAAAATATCTTCTTACCAAATTTCATCTAAATCGGTTCAGTAGATCCAGAGATTACTCCCTACAACGTCACAAACTCACAAACTTTACCTCTTTATGACATTTGTACAGATATTATATTCAATTTGGTTTTTTTAGCTTCACTAATTTTATGGACGTAAGTAAAAATGAAATGTTATTCAATGGTAAGGGCAGCACTACTTTTTAGCTACTAAGTACGCTACTATTAGCTACATGCTTGCTGGTCCTAATTTTTTTGGAAAGTTCATAATACTACAAATCAAGTTTTTAGGGAAAAATGGAAAAATTGTCTGATAAATTGGGAAATTCTGGAATAACTGAAAATGATTCTTTAAGCACCAACGTTATAGTCGGTAATATCATAGTCTTGTAGTATATAAATTCTGTAATAAAACCATTTTTTTATAAGCTTAGGTGAGAATTAGTTTAAATTTCTAAACAGAGTTTTAAACAAGTTATAAAAACAAACAAATTACATGAGCTTTTTTTCGGTAAAATGATTGATTACTTAAAAAAATTGGAAATACGTTATTAATTGTTCGGACATGAGACGCTACCACTCCATCGTATTTTTCTATTTCATTGTATAAAAAGCTTATTCAATTAACGTTTCATTTATCATAAAAACAAAATAATATGGAACAGTAAAAACTCACTGAAATTTTATATAGACATAGTTGACATATTAGACATTTAATACAATATGTATTTATTTAAAATACCTAGTTAACATTAAACACATAATATGAGTATAGTCACAAAAATATTTTTGTCGGTCACTTTACACTTGCTAATCTCCGGAACTACTTAAGCGAGCCTATAATATTTTCTTAGGATTTTAACATGTAGTGTAGTTCACATAATAGTTTCTTAGATTTACGCGAATGTTTGACATTTTTAAATAAAACTATCTTTTTGGATTATTTTGCGGATTTATTTTGATTTTTGGTTCCCAAACCAAAAATCAAAATAAATCCGCGAAATAATCCGAAAAGATAGTTTTATTTAAAAATGTAATGTTAGTCCTTATTAATATTATATATCTATCGTTTATACAAATACAATTCCACGGGATGACGTGATTTCTGGCCCGATTCTATTAGTATCACTTGTAACTGTGTAATGCAATGTTTGAAATCGATTTTAATCTTCTTCCAACTGACGTAACAGTTTTAAACTTTGTAAATATATAAAATCCCGATGAGAACACAATACTTGGACACCACCGAGGTGACTTCATGATAGACCCAAGAAATGCTACTCTAACTCTTCAATAGCTCCCAATAAAACCTTCGAGTTTGGGCTTCAAGCATACGTTAAAGTTGGTCAAAAGTGAATATTTTTAGAATTAACAAAATACTTAAAGACCATATGATTTGGATCAGGCTATATTTTATCACGGTGGGTTAATTTATACATATAAATCGTATCAAGAAGAATCGAATCGACTAACCCAAGTTGAATTATAGACAGAATCTGAAATTAATAGGAGGTATTCAACAATAAACTACTATCACAATAGATATGACATTTTGTTACAAAAGTTATTTAACTAGAACAGTTTAGTTTTATATACTTTGCGTGTCTATTTGCAATTTCAACTGAAAGCCAATTGCATTGTTATTCTACGGTCGCTGGTACAAACAGGAACTGCGATCATAATACGATTTTAGTTAACTTTGAATGCACTTAACTGAAATAAACTTTAATGTAATATATAAATTCTAAATATTCGTAGAAAAATCTTTGTTAAGATTTGAACGTTGATAATATAAAAAAAAATATAATATCAACTATAAAATATAACTTTATCTAAGTGACTCCACATGATTTCCTTATTATATATTTTTTGAAGTATGTGTATGTATGTATGGATATATATGTAATATGTATGTATATATGTATGTATGTTTGTATATGTGTATATTTATATTATAATTGATGTTTGTAGTTTGTACCTCCACCGGACCGCATTATTATTTTTATATTTTCTCACGCTTGAGAGTTTCTGGTAGAGATCTCTTAAAGAGATAAGTCATTCTTTGTACACATGGTATCTGTTTTCACTTGTATGTTTTTTTTCTGGTACATAAATAAATTTAAAAAAATCATATTTTTTTTTAAATAGTCTGTTAATTCAACAAAAAGACCTGAAGACGCAGTAATAATAAGTTTTATGATATCTGTGGTACATTAGACCAACATTATATTATAGCATATTAACTCAAACCAGACAGGTGTCTTATATACCGACCATTGAAATTCATCATAGCTTCCAGCAGTTCATATACGACACATCTAATTCACCTTCAAACGGTAACGTAACAAAAGCAAGGGTTAGCAATATGTGGATTTAATATAAAGTACAATAAAAGTATAACGGTACTAAATGATTGATGTTTGGGTTGCGTTGAATAGAAATATATATATATATATATATATATATATATATATATATATATATATATATATATATATATATATATATATATATAGTTTAATAATATTTGTTAGCGGAAAATATAAAAAAAATAAAAAATCTCAACTTCAGGCACCGAACATAAAACCTCCTCCTTTTTAGAAGTCAAATAATTCGCTCTTTAATACCTCGTCTGTCGATCGACCTTTTAAAATTAATGACGTGTACGGAGTGCCGAGTGAACACTACAAACGAACGCACGACTCGTTATTGGTCTGAACGCTTCCAACATCGAAATTTTGATCTTAAAAAATTAACCCCGTGGTCGCCCGAAAACTAAAATCAGTAACGACGCATTAAAGGCGATAGTGGAAGCTGACGATACTCAATCTGTGGATGAGATAGCAGCAGCTTTTAACGTTAGCATCAAAACAATATTGGTACATTTGCATCAAATTGCATCAATAGCATGGGTGCATATTTTGATTAATAGAAATGAAAAATATTTATAAAAAAAAATACTTTAACTTTCTGTATATTAAACGACAATTTCATAGGTATAACCTAATATTTAGCAATTTCTTATCCCAAATTACCTCTAACATGTAAGTTGTGTTCTTTTAAATTTTTTTGTGATCACCAAAAATATTTATTTTGAGACCCCATTCGATTGATTTGGAAGATTTTTTTACAGAGACACAAATTGGCGCCTGATATCCGCCGTTTTAATTTTCAACTATTTTTAATTTTTAACTATAATGCGAGTATCGTAGGCTATATATAGCTTATAGCACTCGCGTAAATACGACACTAACGACATATGAATCATCAAAATCGGCCCACGCGTTTGGTTTCTAGAGTGCCACAAAATATGTTTATTTGCATCTCTTACACTAGTATCATGTTGCATTTTATGTTTATTGTAGCTGCACCAAAATTGCTTAAAACATGCCTTATTAGATTATAATATTATGATCGGTGGGGTGAACAAGAAAGACCTTAGAATAGATACCTAATCAGATATTTTCGAAGTCGGTGCCAGCCGACAATATTGAAAGATATAAATATCTAATAAGTAAATATATGTTTTATATTCATTAAAAAGTGTCCTTTACTTAACAAAAGGCATTTTTTTATTGATGTTTTTATTATCATTTTATTTCCATAACATACAAACCTCTTTTTTATCCAGCGCTAAGTCGCTATGATTGAGACATGTTATTGTAAAAGCTTGTGGTATAAAAAAAATGTACAGTGAGTTGTGTTGTTTTAATCAATTAATATAAAATATTGTATCTATTATTAAATTAAATTGTAACTTTTTAAAATAATAGTTTTATTTTGTAATAATTATACTATATACTGCTAAAAAATCACTTTCACTTAGAATTAACTATATATTATTTTAAGTAAATTTTTGAAATTTCCGTCATTATAGAAAATTGTACCGTGAAACTGATTAAGTTTGTAGTACGTATTTATTGATGGTGCTATTTATTTTTCATGAGTTTTTTTATCACGGTCAAAATCGGTTAAAGTTACTGAAATTCGATTTAATAAGTGTAAAAGTTAAAACAATGCGGCATTAGAAACTGACTTACTCAAGACGCCATATCTAAATTCACAACTGCGTGGAACGGAAAATGCTACATTGCTAAATAAAGCTCAATTGGTAATCGCGTTAAAAACCGAAGTCACATATGAAAATCTCAGCGATATTCAATATACTCTCTATCTCAATATAGAGAGTGAACTTGTGTATGCGCGCAAACTTAGATTCTAAAATATCTCCTGCGCACAGGGCCGGATTCAACCTTAGCGCCGCCCCTGGGCACAGTAAAAATTATCGAAATTATCGAAATTTAGCAGAAAATGGGTAAAGTTTCGATTAATTTTAAATGTTCGATTAAGTTTTAATAATTAATATTTTGAAAAACGCAAAGTAAAAATTATAAATTATGTAATTTTTCTGAAATGTTCACCTACTAGTTAAAAATTTCTTTTATTTTTCATTCTTTGAAATATAATAAAAGCATTTTCGATAACGCATAGAAAATTTTTATCCGCCACCCCCCCTTACCCCCCCCCCCCCCCCCCCCGAATTTTACCACCCCTAAAAATTTGCCGCCTCGGGCACTAGCTCCGAGTGTAAGTCCAGCGCTGCCTGCGCAGTTGGTTAGCCTTAGTGATATTGACCATCGTGGCCGAATATACGCACGGTCAGGTCATTATATTTAATGAATAATAATTCTCAATTGTATAAAGTAATGTATCACACTCATTAAGCTCAATCATACAAAATAATATACAGTCAAACAAATAAATAAAATAAGCTATTTGAATGACTTGATCATCACAATACAATTGGATATAAAATAATGCTCGAATCACGTTTCCGTAATTATACGCTAATTAGTCAAAGTTTGTCAATTTAGATTGATTACAACTGTCCATACGCCGACAGGCCTCGCTGAATATGTAAACAATAGATGTATGATTGCAGCAATGGAATAAATTACTTAAAAGAAAATTTATTTTTTTGTTGTTATTTACCATTTATACGTGTACATTGGAGACAATATTATGGTCCTGAAAATAGATTGAAAACTGGATAAATAAACTTAAAAATTGTTTTTTTTTATTCAATAAGTTTTCCCTTATTCTTCCCTATTAAGTATAATAAAAGTAAGTGAATCATCCATTGGTTGTATCTTACGTTCCTTTACGTTACGTTACGTTTTAGTGGTAACGATAAATATGACAAGATTTAATGAAATACATTCATATTAATTATGTTAACTATAACCAAAGTTACTGTAGGGCTCAAAGAAGGTCCCCCCCAACGTGCGTTCACCTTGTCGTGGTGGGGGGCTCAGTAGTGCCCGGCAACCCAACCGGGTGCGAAGCCAAGAAACGCACAGGGAGGTGGCCCACTTCGGTGGGCGGTGGGAGGTGGCCCTCTTCGGAGGGCGGTGTACCATGCGGGTTGCTCCTGGTACTTCTCTGATAGCAGAGTGGACCTTGGAGCGACCCCGTGGTTGTTGTGGTCTGCTTTGGCAGACCTGCCGTCGGGGCGTCGTGGTTGATTGCGTGAGCGATCCTGCGACGCCCCATTAAGACGGGGGAAGACTTTGTTGGGCTTTAGTGGGTAGTACTGGCTTTGCCGGTGAGTCCCACACCTCGTGCGTAAATGTATTTCCCAACGTTAAAAAAAAAAAAAAAAAAGGGCTCAAAGAAGGTAAGAGCTTAAACGTGTCCAAAAATCGTTGCAACTTACAAGTATAGTAAGTATAATTACAGCTATAATTATGAATATAATCTAAACTTAAACTTAGTTCTTTTTTGTTTATTTAAACGTGTTAATATAGATATATATCTGTAGAATACTAGTCCAATTTAAAAAATCGTTATAGTCTATTTATTGAAAAAAATTATAGATCTAATATCACACTAACTCATTTAGGAGCAGAGCAGTTAAAAACAGGTACACCGTACAGAGAGCATCCACTAATATTAAAGAAACAAAAATATGATACAATAAAAAATGTAAACTAGTAATCATTTAATTCCTAAAATATTTTATCCAAACATATTATCATAAAAATATTTAACATATTTCTAACAGCTTATTTAAATGATATTCGATGAAATAAATAATTATTTACAGAACTATATATGGCTGCGCCATCGCAAATGTATTCGGAGTTTGGTCACTGGTTTTCAATTAGCATACAAATTAAAGCGGAAGCTAAAATACGCGAAATACTTAGAATTTAGTAAATTGCACATACAATAAATACATAATAATAATAAATATGTTGGGACATTAACACACAGCACCATCTAGTTCCATTGTAAGCTATTAGGCCTGTGTTATGGATACCAGATAGTTGATACACTACACATATATAACGTTTTTAAATACATACATATTATAAATATAAACACCCGTGACTGGAGTACAAACATTCATATTCATCACACAAATGTGTGCCCCCAGCGGGACTCGAACCCGCGACCGCTGGCACAGCAAGTAGGGTCACTACAAGCTGAGCCAAACGTGTCGTCGATACATAATACACAATACACAATAAATAAGTACACTGGGTAATATGAATTATCTCTTTGTTTAATAAAAAGCCTGAACAAGTATATTGTTGTATAACTGTTATATATGTTTCATTATTCTACTTCTTATGTTTTTATTTTATTTAGCCCTTTTTTTAACGTCCCACTGCTGGGCGCGGGCCTCCCTTCAATACGAGGGGGATCAGGCCATAGTCCACCACGCTGACCAAGTAAAGGTTGGCGGACTTCACATGTCTTTTAAAAACTTGCTAGGTTTTTTTCTTTCACCGTAAGACAATTGGTAATCATGTTGGAAATGATTCGCACATGAAAATACCAGAGGTGCGAGATCCGGGATTCGAACCAGCTTTACTCGGTTTCCCAAGCGAGCGCGTCGCCACTGAGCTACCATTGCCTATAAATCACTTCAATGAACAAAGAACATATCAAAAGGAAAAGACCCTATATTCAATCACTAGCGCGTTCATCTATTTGTCTTATCTTTTTTTTTGCCAATCTACTGGACTGAAAAAGTTATTAAAATAAATTGCTACATACGATTCTATAGAATTAGGTTATAATAAGCATAATACAAATGAAAAATCTTATATTGGTGACTAGCGACTCACCCTCGCTTCGCTTAGGTTCGTCCCTAGGTACGTTTTCACTGTTAGTATGAAATACAAATCTTTGAATTTCTCGGTTTTTCTTTGCTATAATATGTATGTATTATACATATAAGCCTTCTTCTTGAAGCACTCTATCTATTAAAAAAATCGCATCAAAATCCGTTGCGTAATTTCAAAGATCTAAGCATACATATGGACAAACAGACAGCGAGAAGCGACTTTGTTTTATACTAGTGATTAAGCTTGGGAATCATAACTAAATAAAAACAAAGAGACATAAAACAAATGAGTTCAATATATATTTTTAAAATATAAATGGTAACATTTATTAACATATATTAAGCACAAACAGATCTATCCCACGGGAATCGTTCCTTTTTCCAGGATAAAAAGTAACCTGTTGTTTGACTGGTAATATAAGGTATCAGCATGCCAAATTTTACTAAATTAGGTGCATAAATTGTTGTGTACTAAGCTGTATAAGTTACAATAGTTTATTAACTATCCCACGAGAATCCTTTAATTGTCTGGGATGAAAAGTATCTAATATATTGACCGGGGTACCGGGATATACGGTGGTACCACCATGCAAAATTTTATTTAAATCGATCCAACAGTTTCGGAGATTAGCCCGTACAAACAGACAAACATAAAATTGGAAAAAATCTGTATTTGTTCTATTTCTCTTCTTACATCCCCCTTGACTCGGTTTTTAGCATTTTTTTCTATGTACAGACATTCGACCTCTACAGTTTTATTATATGTATAGATTTAATTAAATTGATTCAAAAGAAATTACAGGTTCATAAGCAAAGAAAAATTTATTGTGGAACTACATAATATGTAGTTGCTTTGATAAACTTGCTGAGTAACGATATAGAACTAAACGGTTGGAAGGCAAGTGCTATGACATTTTAATTACAATGGCAGAAATTATAGTCATATGCAAAATCAAAGCTAGGTAATAATAACGCACGTGATATCAATCATGTTTTTTGATGATAAAATTGAATCTGCCGGCCATATTAACACCAATTTATTCAACCGCTACCTTAAATCCGTTTTTGAAGTCGATTTTGGCTTAACACCCGAAACAGATATGTTAAATAATATAAGTACTTACTTTTCACTCACAATCAGAAAACAATAAAGAAATCCTTCTGTCGTTTGTGTGTGAATGGGACTTTCCTTCACGCAAGATCAATTCGCCCATATCGCTAATTCTATTCCATTTCGCTTTTAATACCACAGAGAATTTATGTAAAACTTATTGCGTAGATATTACTTTTTCTATTTTAAAAATATATTACACAAATCACAATTTGAATTAACATTTAAGTAGATTAAAGCATCATTGTGGTTTCAAAGCTTTACATAAATAGCATTAGCAAAAACATTTCTAAATATATGAGGGAATAGCGTGTTTCAGAGGGCATAGTATGTAAGATAAAATACGCGCGAACGAAAGGAAGAGCGGAAATCCGGTAATAGAATTATGGATTCTATACACGAAAAAGTGACTAACGCAAAGCAAAATACCGGTGAAAGATTTTTTTTCAACGTGTACTTTTTTCATTATCTTATTTCACGTCATTGGAAAAATGACAATACGTTTCTTTCTGTGATTTATACTCATCTCCCCTAGTTCTCGTCCAGGCTTTTTATATTGATATAATAAAATAAATATATATCGTTGCAAAACAAACCTAATGTTTCTGTGATCTTTGCTAGGGGAGACAGTTCCTAAAAGGCCGTTTTTTTGTAGATCGACAGGAAATCAATTTTGTACTAATTTTAGTAAAATACTAAAATGAAGTATTAGACGATTTAGTCATAGAAATACTTCAATTGAAGTCATAATATGCATTAAACATCTAAGTAACTATACATATGTCGGAGAAATCTTATTAATATTTTAAAAGTGTAAGTTTAGATGTTTGGATGTTTGTTACTCAATCACGCCAGAACGGTTGAACGGATTTGGATGGAATTTGGCACAAAGATAGATTATAGTCTGGAAGAGCATATAAGCTACATTTTATCCCGGAAATATAGACGTTCCTGTGGGATAGATTTGTTTTTCTTTTCTACAGGCAAACCCGAGCGAAGCGAGGATGAGCCGCTATACATATATTTTAAACGACTATAAAAAAATTCGTTATTGAACGAGATGCGCAAAATTCCAAAAATATATCCTGACTCTTTTGCTTTGCCCTTAGTTATCATTCTATTCACGCACACGCCAGGGCCTTCATATTTTTCACCTGACCCATCTCCGATCCGATCTGTTTAATTAAAACACCTTGTACAACATTCCCAACATATGTTAACGCTACAGACAGCGATATGTAATTACAAATGTCAACTAAATTGTACAGAATGTTGTTATACAGAATGCATGAATTTAACAAACAATGAAATAACCAATTACGAAGCCGCGCATACAACTTTAGTCGGTTAAATATTACCAAATGTTAGAACATTTCCATACAAATTACACGGCAATTAGTCAAGCTCACTCAATTCAAATTGATTATATAGGTACTGGTACTATATTGACATATTTTATAAAATGATCATTTTCTGTTGACCCACATTTTATTTAAAGTATAAATTAATTAACATTTTGAATAAAACTATCTTTTTGGATTAATTCGCGAATTTATTTTGATTTTTGGTTCCCGACGTTTCGAATGCTTTACAGCATCCATGGTCACGGGAGAGACTGAGGTGTTAGATATCTCAAAGGCATTATATAGGTGTTACAGACATTCTTTAATATTCGCGTAAATCTAAGAAAGTATTAATTAAGTTACGTTAAATTTGTACATATGTTTTCATGATTAGTTAATGTTATATTCTTTTTAGGAAGGTGTTAATTAACATTCTGTAACCATTTATTCAACACTTATTACGTCTAAATAATACATGAATCGTGATTTAAGTAAAACATAAATTAATATACTCGAAGTCAAGTAAGGTACTAGAAAATTATAGGTCTTAAAAAGGCTTAATTACAGAGTTTTCTTACGAGAAACATATATATATATATATATATATATATATATATATATATATATATATATATATATATATATATATATATATATATATATATATATATATATATATATATATATATATATATATATAACTATTTTTATCTATCTAAAACGTACCCAGGGACGCATCCGAGCTAAGCGAGGTTACTTTTCTATTGTATTCTAAAGTATTCTTTTGATGTAATGGGCAACTTTAATCTATATTAAAATATCTCATATATTATATTATTACATAAGTATGCTAACAATAAAATGAAGTCCGTGAAGTTTTCTGATATAGTACTGAAGAAGAAAAGAAAATCTTTCCTTCTGGGAAAACGTATTTCCTGTTTATAAAATTATTATTTCCTTGGAATTTCCATGGGTTAAAACTAGTATATGAAGCCTGGCTTTGTATACTAATAACGTATAAAATTTTACATAAATCCATCCAATACATTTTATGGGAATCGTAAACAAATTAAGTTTTATGTCGATAAAACCCTATTTTCAAAAAAATATTTAAGGCGCAGACATGACCTGTCTAGGATTTTATTGCTAGTATATATTATTCATACTATGTACCACTGAGTTTCCGTGACAAATATATTAAATGAATGGATAAAATGTATTGTGCACAATAAATAGCGTTATCTGGCAAAAGGTCACTTGTCATGTAAAAAGGACAATAATTTCTGAACCCTCTATGACATTAAGAGGTCTACAGAATATCAAAATTTATATAGTTTATTTATTAAGGGTACCCTTTGACAATTTCAGGACAAAAGACAATCAAACTAAGCGCATTCAAATTGGCCGGTATGTAACTTTCGCCTAGAACTTGACGATTTTCTGAGGGCTTTCACACTCGCCAACCCGGTCGCCACAAGAAACTTCGTCGTTACCACCTTCACTAATTGGAGGTAATGACGTCTGCACAACTCACAAGGGCACTTAGGGCACACTAGTTTTGCAGCTCATAGTTCATAAAGGATATTCTAACCTACACTGAATTTATACACGAATGTGAAAAATAATAATATTACGTGAACGTGTTAAATATAAATTACTTAAGTAAATCTTGGTAAGAATTGTAAGATACTTATTTTTTTTGTAAAAATAGTAGTGTGTGTGAGTGTGGCTGTATGTATGTGTACACATAGACACATGTTTATGTGTTTACATTAGATCATTCAATGCCATGATCAAGGAAACTATTACACTAATAATTATAATTATTTTATATGAAAACAAATATTATCTATCTATCTATACTATAATAAAACAGTAGAGGTCGAATGTCTGTACATAGCAAAAAAATGCTAAAAACTGAATCAGGGGGATGTAAGAAGACAAATAGAACAAATGTTTCTCTGTCTGTCTGTTTGTCTGTTTATACGGGCTAATCTCCGAAACTATTGGACCGATTTAAATGAAATTTTGCATGATGGTACCTTATATCCCCGGTCAACATCTTAGATACTTTTTATCTAAGAAAGTCAAAGAGTTCCCGTGGGATAGTTAAAAATCTATAGTATCTTATACAGCTTAGTACACAAAAAACTTATACACCTAATTTAGTAAAATTTAACATTCTGATACCTTATATTGCCGGTCAAACAACAGGTTACTTTTCATCCCGAAAAAATGAACGGTTCCCGTGGGAACTAATAGATCTCTATTATTGTTTTTCTAGAAGCGAACTCGAGCGAAGCGAGGGTGAGCCGCTAGTTTAAGAATATGATCCAATTCTATACACATTTTTTAATTTACATAACTTAACCTATACCCATACTTTTATTAATGATCCAATAACTACTAAAACAAGTTCGTAATATAATTTACTAATTGTATGGGTCTTCCCAGGGAATTCATGAATCAATAACAATATGTCACGCACTGTAACATGCCTAAACCCTTGAGAGACCATGTAGGTAGGAGTAGATAGAACAAGGCATCAAAATCTAAAAGTTTGTACTAAAACAGAAAACAAATACTGTTTATATTTTATCATTACGTGTATATATTTTGGACGACACACGTTGCTGAAGCAAAAAAGAATTCATTTAGAAACACCTATTTGAATTTTACAGACCTATTCAAAGATACTCCACACGCATATGTGGAATTAAAAAAAATACTGCCCCGTTATATTTACGGAGTGCCAAAACATTGTTATTTTTTTTTATTTGACTACAGAGTCTTATCTATTTTCTAAATTTCAATCATTCAATCAGTAATACAGCTCTAATAGCTTTTGAGTAAAATGGCTGTGGCATAAGAACAGACGGACTGACAGACATGGCGAAATTATAAGAGCTTAAGCCATTTGGCTACGGAACCCTAAACAAATCAAATCAAATCAACCACTTTATTGCGAACTTGGGTTAGTACATACATTTAGATTTTGATAATAATATATTTAATGTTCAGCCAAATTCAGCCTTACAGCATGCAATATTTCAATAATTAAAATTTACCTAAAATTACAAACATTAACATATATTACATAATAACATTTAACAAAGCTTTTCATTTATATATATTAAATGGTAGTAAATATAATGATTCGCAATTTAAACATTGGGTTGATAAGAAAAATCAGATACCTATTACGTATAATTTTGTGATCGTACAAAATTTTTCATTTGCAGCAATATGAAGTAGCCAAATTCTACACCCGAGTCTGATTTCCACATCTCTGACTATACAAATGAAAAAATGCCATTTATTATAAAGATGTAGACAAAACATCTTTCTCCAACGTTGAAGAATAGAAAATATAAAATTGTAGTGAAATGAAAATAAATCGATAAATATACAGAATTATAATATATCGATTACATCCAAATTTTTTTCTCGATTTCAATTGTTCAACGATTATAGAAAAACGTCTTGTGCAACCCCCAAATATCGAATTGTTGATTTTGAGGACAAAGGGCTCCTTCATCTTTTATATGACATACTTTTTAACGTAAAGCCCCTTATTCCTTTGAAATCGATTGCTAATATTTGGATTTAAGCCTTTTTATCTTTGTATAATAATGTAAATATATAAAAAATAACGACCTACAGCCCTAACGACCTTTGTTCTAATTAAGTAACCTCATTTATAATTAGATTTTCAATGTGTATATTATACTGTAACATCTGTTTTGTTGTTAGGCCGAAATTATCTGGCCATTTTTTTCATTTTAAGTGCTAAATAAATTGTGCTCAATTATCATACTCTATAAATGACCCGAAGTAAGATAATAAAATTCTAACTAAGCCGAATCTATACATTAAATATTTTTTGGAAAATCTTATTGAAATAGACATTATTATCGATACAGATGCTGAATCTATAGTTTTTTGGGTTTTTGTCTGTCTGTCTGTCTGTCTGTTATCGCATCACGGAAAAACCACTGGAGAGATTTTAATGAAATTTCCGGGTCAACATATAGGATACTTTTTACCGCGGGAAAATGTCACATTTCTGAGAAAAATACAAAAACTACAATTTAATATGTAAAACCTAAGAATTTAATATTTGGTCATATAAACGCGGGCGGAGCCGCGGGCAATGCTAGTATTATATTAAAGTTAGATGTAATATGTACAAGCATATTAAACAAATACACTCACAATTCTTATCAATTCAAAACGCACCTAGACAACGCACCTATCCCAAGGGAGGCACCCGAGCGAAGTGAGGGCAACTCGCTAGTACAATAAAAACAAATAAATTAATTTTTAATACACCTTTTTGTAAAAGAAAAACACAGTATAACAAAAAGATATAAAAGAAACAAAAATATTAGATCATTTTCAGTTAATGTACCTTTTCATAATATATCCTTAGGTTATATTTGATTAGGTTATGTTTGCTCGTTGTTACTTATATATTACTTTCAAAGGAATAATAAAAATAATAAGCAAGCTATACTATCTCAGTAAAAGCCTGAGTGAGTATTATATATTATTTCAAAGAATATCAATTTATGATGTCGTCAAGATACAATTTCATCTCACATTTACAGCGTTGTAAAAATCTAATAAAAGCATTGTCAATTACCTATCTCTTTAACAGAACAACCAAAAATAGATTACTATTCTTCTTTTATTTTTATTATGTCTACGACAAAAAAAAAGAATTTTTGTACGTTTTTTTATATAGGAACGTTTTGTACGGGGTATACTTCAAAGGGACTAATTTTTAATCGTTTAGATTTGAAGGAAAATTCCAGTTTTGACCTAAATGCTTTTTAAAATACGAGATGAAATTAACATTAAGTTTGAGTAGATTTTAGGACTATGACTCTTTATGGCCGATTTCACCAATGTCACCTGAATTTAAGTGATCCCCTAAGCATGGTTAGGGAGCTGTTAGGGGACAGTTTCTGTTTCACCGACAGTTAGGGGTCACCTAAATGTTAAAATGCCACCTAAATATAGGTACTAGAAATACGGACTCTGACGATGGCAAAAGGAAATTTAATTTAGGGGCTAGTTTAGGGGAACTTTTAAGCTAGGGATGACGTATGGGATATACGTAGGTGGTAGCTTATGGGATGTTGGTGAAAACGCATAAGAGGTCTAAACGCAAATATAATACACAGCGTAGGCTATGTTGCGTGCTTTCCACCCACTTGTCTTCCTTACCATTTGTCATATACAAATTAAGAATTTGGTGCAAGTCGGTCTACCTGATTAGTAAGGTAGATTCGGCCTTTGTATCGATAATAATGACTATTTCAATAAGATTTTAAAAAAAAAATGTACAGATTTGACTTACAATCACTTAGAATTTTATTATATGTATAGATTTAGTAGATTTTTTTTTATTTATTTTCCATACAACAATTGATAATATATTTGTTGATAAATTAGTTTACTTCGTTACATTATGTGGTAGTAGATTTTAACAGTAAAGAAAGTTTTTAGAAGAGTGAGACATGTTGACCTTACAATATAAAAACAATAACTTACGTACAGCATAAAGAAGATATAGTAAGTGATAAGCCATATATAAGATAATTTGTATGTAAAAACTAGCCAAGTCAAATCTTGAACTTCAATTTATCCTAAGTTTAAATTTAAGAAGTTCCATTTTTAAATAGCAAACACTTTTGTAGCAGAAAAAACAAGAAATTGTGTTTTGAGTTTATTTTAGAATGTTGTTGTATGTTCTCATGGAAAAATGTAAGGATTACAGAACTAGGTACCCATTTAGATCTCAATTCTTTTGTCGGTGAAGTTGACAACCAAACTTAATCTTAATATTGAAGTTGGCTCCCATTTTCACATTTATGTTGATGGGATATCATGACTTTTTGTAAAGAAAATATTATTATTCGTAATTCCAAAGTTATATTTAAATTTAATCTTCTTTTTCATAGGTTTGCGAGTATTCGTTAGTGGAGAAGGCGGAATAGGAAAATGTTGTATAATCACAATGGAACCTTTTCTCCTGAGAAAGAAAAGTTTTTGCTATTACTATGATTACTATTGCTATTATATTTCAAAATGCACTAGGTGTTAAGGTATTGCTATTATATTTTGGAAGGCGCAATGTGTTAATAAATATTATTTTTTGTTTCAAATTTTAAAATTTACTGTATTTGGATTTTTCCCTTTGTGTGAAAGATGACTTCTTCTTTCTAAGATGACTGACTGAAAGTGGGTTAGTTTTTACTAGTATATGTCAGTCTGTCATAAAAATGCCGATTTTTAGACGTTAATATCTCAATAACCGTTTTAAATATATTTATGAAATTAGGGCTTCTAGTTAATCTAAAGGGATTTAATAAATAAACCAAATTTCACGAGTTTATGTTAAATAAATTTTGAGTTATTACGAGGTGAAATTGGCTCCAAATGATTCGTATAAATATACACGGTGCTGCGTCGCCAGTTCCTTGCCTTGAACTTGGCTGGACACGCTACCGCGTGTCTTGACGTTAAAAAAAGAAGATTGTAGTTTATGCCAAGATCTATCCAAAACTGTTGAACACTTGCTTACTTGTGACTGAGACACAAGACAATCAACTCCCTAAACACCCTCACAAACTTACACGCTTATTAAGAAATTCTAACTATAAAATTTTAATAGAGCTTGAAAAAAGAACGTGGATACGTCCTTAAAGTAAGAAGGTTTCTAGGAAGTAAATATTTAAAAATTTATTTATTATCAAACTACTATAACTATTATAAATATAATATGTTTCTAATTCTCTTCCGCTGAAACAGCTGCACGGATATGAATGAAATTTAGAAAACAGATAGACTGTAATTTGGAGTAAGTAATTGTCAGTATTACATGAAACTTAAAAGTTACGTAATAAAAAAGAATAATATAATCCTGTAGTAATAAATTCTTATATGTTATAAATCGTACCGTCCAACATAAAGTAAGGCAAACGACGGACTGTTTCCATTTGCCAAAGAGCAGGTGCCCTACACAATCCTTATTGCATTGTCAGCAAATTAGTCCATTGTCCGGAACAAATCTTTAATAAAATGAAAAAGGACGAGTACTTCCTTGAGATATTTTTTTATTTTATACCCAATAACATGCGGAAAAAATAAAATGGCGAGAATTAAGATTCAAAAATACTTGAGATTTTACGAATTAATATTAAAATTATATTATTATTATTATGCTTATTTCCTGTAATATTATATTTTTTCATAATCAAATATATTTTGTTATATATATAATGTATGTACATATATAATGTACATAATAGCAACGACAATAGAGTTTTACTGCATATCTCTTCATGGCAGTGGGAGGAGAAGGTATTGAATCGTCATTTTATTTTTGGTTTTCTTTTCTACGTACAATTGCGACACAATAAAAACTTGAAAATATAAATAAAAACCTACTTCAAGAAAGCAGTAAGAAGTACTTACTGATTGATAGTTTTCTTTAACCGACGAAAAAAAGAAGGAGGTTCGTAATTCGACACGTATATGTCCATACATTTTTTCTATAGATACCAAAACAGATATTTTCGAAGTCAGTATGCTTTAATTTGTATCGGCTGGCACCTACTTCGAAAATATCTGATTAGATATCTATAGTAAATGAAAACTACCATTCATATATCATTTATTTTTGACTTTTTAGGGTTTTTTTTTGAAGTCGGCTTATATTTTTTTTAAGTTTTTATATGAGATATATAAAAATAATGTATTTTAAAAATTCAGTTGGCAACAATTTTAAACATCCCCTATTTTCTACCCTTAGGGGTGGATTTAATCGGGACGAATTTTTGTAATCAATAACATATAAATCAATTTAAAAAAAAATCATAGGAATCGGACTACACTGTAAAAACTTATTCGTGGTCACACATAGAAAAATATAAATTACGTGTCGAATTGAGAACGTCCTCCTTTGTTTTCGTCGGTTAAATTACATCAACGAGTAAAATGGTTGAAGATATTGATATATTTTACTTTTTTCAATTATATGTATTAACACTGTTCACTATTTCAAATTTATTATTAATATTATTTTAAAATATTATAATTGTGATATATAGGTACATAAATTTTAACATGCAATAACATAAATAACTAAGTTACAGGGTAGATAAACAAAGTAGGGTATCGTTTTCATTGTGAAACCATTAAACCACACTCGGAGATTAATGCTAGTCTAATGAATCAGCGCCAGTGACAAATCAGTTTGCGATAATGGATAAGTCCTTGTGCGTTCCTTCCAAAGCTCCGAATTCGCTTCTTAGCTTTAAATTGTTTAAATTTGACTAGACGTAGGTAATTATATTAATATATTCGATAACATATATATATATATATATATATATATATATATATATATATATATATATATATATATATATATATATATATATATATATATATATATATTATATGTGGCTAAATAATAGTAGTATATGTTTTTTAGAGACTTTCATTTGTTTTCCTTAGGTACGTCCCTTTACCAAACAGTATATGCTATTCCAGATCATAGTTATATGGGCGTGAAGTAGTAACACACATGCGATCGATAGCGCTTATAATATTTAAAGCAAGTTTTATATATTCGCTTCGCTCTCTACGCAATTACTTAAAATAATATTATTATTTAGTATTTTTTAATGTCTCACTACTATGCACGGGCCTCCCTTCGGAACGGGTGGTTGGCTAGATTTCGTTTTTCTAGGGACCTCGTTACCAATATTCATCTTAGACTAGATATTATAGAAGAAATCCTTTTGGAACACGTATTCGTAACGAAACATTCAGAAGAATTCACTTGTGAACGAAACTCGGATGAACGTCGACATATTTTTATTAATAATTATGAAGTAGGTCTGTGCAACAGTATCTTGGCTTGCCCCTTGTCGGAGCAAGCAAGGATGCTTTGTATATTGCTATTTGCCATACAACGTCATGAATAGGTTTATAGTGTAAATTGTAGTTAAGAATGTGTTAATAAAATAGGTAATTTTTATTACGGGGACGACATAATCACTGAGTGATAAAGCTCCTTTAAATAAAGAGAGAAAAAAAAGAATTCACTTACAGCTTTTCTTAATTCATTTTAATAAATGAAAGAAAAAATATGACATCAAGGGCAGTTCTAAAAGTAACGTAACGAAATCGTTTTAGTACCCCATCAGAATTTTGAAATAATTCAAGTATTAAAAAACTAGATTCGTAATAAAGTTCACCACAATGGTATCAGGTCTTCCGGATATCACATACAATTGTTTACTGAGACTAGCCAACTACGCAGTGGATATTATAGTGCACAAGTGTACGCCCAGACACAACGTGCACTCTCTATTCCTGTCACTCTCATACTTCGGTGGGACGACTACTCGACACGACCAGTGAGAGTTAAGGCGCAGGACCGACGGCTTTACGTGCTCTCCGAGGCACGGGACTGAAACTCCGCCAACTTCCCAACTCCGGGCTGTTACTGAGGCTTACTATAGAGAAAGACTCAATAACTAAACTTGGCCGACCCGGGACTCGAACCCAGGACCTCTGAGTATGCAGCCGTACATGCGAGCCACTACACCACCGACGCAGTAATACAGGTATAAGACGACCATACATCACACCATTTATCTCTTTAAGTACAGCGATATAACTATCCTTATTTTAATCTTTTCAAACAAGTAACAAAGGTAAAGCAGAAATTATTAGGGTTCTCAAAGACGCGGCGCACGTTTTCAGACGTTGTTTACATACTCGCATTGTGGCGAAACTGATAAATCGTTACAACATTATTCAGCGAAAGTAGTTGTAAATGTTATTATCATGCTCACTAATACATGGTTAGCTTCTTATCTTTAGCTGTTTATGATTAAAATAAATGTATTTAACATGTAATCAGTGATTCACATATTTTTTAGATATATTAGTCTAAAAAAGTACGTAATAATCAATTATCTATACTAATATTATAAAGAGGTATGTGAGTTGAGTTTGTGAGTTTGTGACCTTGTAGAGGGTAATCTCTGGATCTACTGAACTGATTTAGATGAAACGTGGTAAGAAAATAGTTTGAAATCCTGGAAGGGACATAGGATACTTTTTACCTCGGAAATCATCCGTTAAGGGTGTGAAAATGGGGATGAATGTTTGTATGGGGAATCATATTAAGTATTCGTTATTATCTCCCAAAAATTACACATGAAGATAAAAAAATGCTAAAATAACAGAACGTCTGTTTGAATTTATTGCATAATTCTTATAAATTATAATTTACAATAGATCTTAAAATTTTTTTACTAAAAAATATATCAGTATATGTAATTTAAAAAACAAATAGGCATAGCGTACAAAACTCTTAAGAAACAAGCTTAAAGTTCTTATAACCTATCATATACGTCAAGCTTTTCTACTAAAACAGTATATACGTAGAAGAAAGTTGCCACAAAGACTGTTCATTAGCGGTCCACCTTGCAAGTTGAAAACAAAGGGAACTTTAAACTAAGCACTTTCAAATTACTCTGTGTGTAACTTTTCGTATACCCAGTAACTAATGCAAAGTCACGGCGGCTTTCGTTTTCTGTTCAGCAATTAGATGGCGACTATCGTTACTAGTTATAGCTGTTCAAACTATATTTAATATGCTACATTTTTATAAATTCGCGATACGGTTGGCTCAGTTTGTTGTGAACCAACTTGCTATGTCAATAGTCGCAGGTTCGAATCCCGCTGGAGGCATTAATTTGTGTAATGTGCACGAATGTTTGTACTCCAGTCATGGGTGTTTATATTTATAATATTTATGTATTTAAATTTATATACATATGTGTGGTGTATCAACTATCTGGCATCCATAACACAAGCTTCGTAGCTTACCCTGGAGCCAGATTATGCCGCGTGTTAATGCCCTAACAGCCCCAACATAAATGAATTTTAAATATTATATAACTATAATTTTAAATATTATATAAATAGTCAATCTTTGTACTTAGTTTCATACAAATTTATCTTCCCATTTTAGCGTTTAGGAGTAACAAACATACAAGCACATACAAACGTTCGGATTTATAACAGTACTTCGATTACTCCAACGTATGCTAGCGGGAAAAATGTTTCCACAAACATATTGTTATAGTTTATATGTAGTTGCATACAACAAGTAATTTTCGTCCACGGTCATGTTGAGACTCCGAAATATGTGTTGTTTAATCTAGAATATAAGCTATCCATTAAGCCATTTCTGGAAATTAACTTCTAGAATTCTAACTACCACGATCCGATAATAGATGGTTGTAAATGTATTTACATCGTTTAGATAACGCAGTGTATAAATTGCCCAGCAAAGTAAAGTACCTACAAAATATTTACGAAAGTCGAAAAAAACGCAGCTCCTTAAATCCCTGAATTTCATGAGTAATTTGAATTGAACCGCAAGCAGCTTTCACACCCAACTCCATATTCACTTTGATCTTTTTAAAATAGCCGCTTTTACACGGCGTGAGTGAAATCAAAGACTGTGTAGTAATAGAAATGCTTAGGGCAGAATTCTTTTCTACTATTCAACGTACACGTACGAACACAACATAATATAGAGGCTTGCAACTTTGGGTTGTTATAGGATCATGAATTAAACATTTATAAATAACTTTCTTTTATTCGCAAACGAATAACTCTACAAACAACTCTAAGATGCAAAGCTCTTAGAGTTGCTTTTTTTTTGTTAGCTTTTTTCAAGCTTAACTAAGAATTTATTGGTATAATAATTGAAAATAACTGTAATTTAAGGGCATGTTAAGCCATCAGCTTTATTGTTTTGTAATAATAACAATAATAATAGTAATCGTAAGACCATGGTCTTGGGTGTTTGTAATGGCTTCATAAATTTTAACACTAAATGTCTACCAAAAGAAATAATAAATAAATAAATAAATAAATATGTTGGGACATAAACACACAGCATCATCTAGTTCCATGGTAAGCTATGAGGCCTGTGTTATGGATACCAGATAGTTGATACACCACACATATATAACTTATAAATACATACATATTATAAACATTAACACCCATGATTTAGTACAAATATTCGTGTTCATCACACAAATGAATGCCCCCAGCGGGACTCGAACTCGCGACCGCTAGCACAGCAAGTAGTCACTACAAACTAAGTCATACATGGCGTCAGAAAATAATGATATTGTACAATTTGCACGGTACATATAAATAAGTTATAATATTTAGTACTTCTACAGTCCCGTATATTAAATCTTTCGTAGTGGCATATAAACCACTCCACTCCACTCCACTTCTGTCCCAAAGACACTAGGACAAGCGTGACCACCTTTAACCATCATCAGTCAGATACTGATAACGGTAGTACACATTTTGTATTTGTGATATTTTCAACGCCTTTCGCTGGTACCAGAAAGCCAATTTTTTACTAAGATTTTTATTATTACTAATCAAGCACCATTTTCATATGCAATATTTTATTGTAAATATAAAGAAAATCTCTATTATCCTTAAAAAGTAAAAAATAATAGCTTCAAATATTTTACTTTTATGTCTATTTTCTAAGTAAGCAAAAGAGATGATGTAAATTGCTAAACAAAACAGAATAGAAAGCAGTTACTTTTGTTTCTAATTCACTCATTATTTGACATTATTAGTACCTACTCGACATTACCTCTTGAGTTTATATAAATACTACCACTGACCTCCGCCCGCGTTCAGATGACCAAAAACCAAATTCTTAGGTTTTACATATAAGTATACTCTTACAATGCAGTTTTTGTATCTTTTCTCAGAAATGAGACATTTTCCCGCTTTAAAAAGTATCCTATATGTTGACCCGGATAACCAGCTATCACCATACGAAATTTCATCAAAATCCCTCCAGTGGTTTTTCTGTGATGCGGTACCAGACAGACAGACAAAAATTCTTAAAACTATAGATTCGGCTTCTGTATCGATAATAATGTATATTTCAATAAGATTTTTCAAAAAATATTTAATGTACAGATTTGACTTAGTTACAATTTTATTATATGTATAGACTATATCTAATTTCAATTTTCAAAGAGCTACTTTGCAGAGTAACTTGGTATCATCCAATCCAACTAAAAATATCAATGCAAAACCTTCAGATCTGTTTATAAACGTACTGAAAATTAAGTTAATTAAATAATTGAAATAAATCTAACTCTAAACTCTGTTATATGTTAAAAGAGAAAATAAAAAGCTTATGACATAAACGAAAGGCATTGTAGATAAAACTATACTATATCATTTAAATATATAAATGCTATAATATATACATACGGATGGACGCTCGTAAAAACCTATATTAAATATTTTACACATATAAAGTAGGTAGGTACTTTAAAACCGTTTCATCTTTGGCTTTATTTAAACAATTCAATGAACATTTTAATAGCACAACGAATTAAAATACATTTTTAACCGTTATATTTTCTGTGGCACAGCAAAAATAATCTCATGCAAAAAATGGTAAAAATCTATAGTGAAGAGCTCGCACCTGCTCTCGACTGCCGCAGCCGCTAACGCGAACAAAAAGCTTGGTCATTAATAATATTTTTCAATTATTTCTTTTTTAAACTGATTTTTATAAAATTGGTCGAGTAGTTGCTAAAATGAATGAGCTAACCGAAGGAATTTTCTTTTCACTTGTCATTTTTCTTGTGGCTAATTTTATAGTATACTAGCATTGCCGCGGCTCCGCCCGCGTTCAGATGACCAAAAACCAAATTCTTAGGTTTTACATATTAGTATACTCTTACAATGCAGTTTTTGCGTTTTTGTATTTTTTCTCAGAAATGAGATATTTTCCCGCTGTAAAAAGTAGCCTATATGTTGACCCGGATAACCAGCTATCATCATACCAGATTTTATCAAAATCTGTCCAGTGGTTTTCTCGTGATGCGGTAACAGACAGACATACAGACAGAAAGACAGACAGACAGACAAAAATTCTTAAAACTATGGATTCGGACTCTGTATCGATAATAATGTCTATTTCAATTAGATTTCCCAAAAAATATTTAATGTACAGATTTGACTTATTTAGAATTTTATTATATGTATAGATTGTAAAATTCTACGTTAAAATCTAAAGCAAATAAACATTTATTGACAGAAAGTCTTCATAAATATAATAATTTATAGGATTTATACTACTAACAGATTATCATATTACAGGATATCTTTCAAAGTAAAAAGTATCTTTTAAAGTGAATCTCTAGGAAAGTAATAGAAAATTTATTGCACATAATATGTTATCCGTTCAAATATTTTCCAATACCCTAATTTTGCCTGTAAAGATTAGATTATACCAGCGATCGTGATTTCGGATTGCACGAAAATAGATTTTTTTTGGGAAAATTGTCATAAAGTGGAGGTTGGTTGGTATAAATTAATTTCGTCCTGACCTGCGCATTAATATTCAGAGCACTCGCAAAGTTCGTTTTAACGGCGGAAATATTCGAGTTTATTAATTTTAGCCGCGGCTCTTTGCACGGGAATCCTGCGGTTACTAACTTATGATTACACAGTATACGGAATTACTGTTACCCTGAATCATGTTGAATACGGTATGAGTGCGTGCTAAAATGTTTACGTACCTATATGTTGTTTACCAAACACATTTTACTATTATGCAACTTACTTTTTTAAATACTAAAGTTTTTATATCTGTGTGTATGTGTGTGTGTGTGTGTGCGCGCGTGTGCGTATGCGTGGTGTGCGTGTGCGTGTGCGTGTGCGTGCGCGTGCGCGAGCGCGAGCGTGAGTGAGTGTGTGTGTGTGTGTGTGTGTGTGTGTGTGTGTGTGTGTGTGTGTGTGTGTGTGTGTGTGTGTGTGTGTGTGTGTGTGTGTGTGTGTGTGTGTGTGTGGGTGTGTGTGTGTGGGTGTGTGTGTGTGTGTGTGTGTGTGTGTGTGTGTGTGTGTGTGTGTGTGTGTGTGTGTGTGTGTGTGTGTGTGTGTGTGTGTGTGTGTAACAAAAATGCCACTCGGGCGAAGCGAGGATAAGTCGCTATATAAGTACTTAATATAGTCTCAAAAAAAATGTACCTAGGAACGAACTCGAGCGAAACGAGGGTGAGTCGCTAGTTAGTACTAAATTCGAAAGTAGAACTTAATATTTCTGAGGTAAAAAGCACCTTCAAGTTTTATACCAATGTTGATTTTTTATTATTAATGTATACAAATATAAGTACTTAGTACTTATTAAATTTATATTATAAAGCAAAATATTTAATTAGTTATAACACTATTCATGAAGATTTCTTTGTATTTATCTTACAAATCGAAAAATCTACAACTGACATCATTTTTACGGCCACTTTTTACAGCATCATAAGGGCAAGATCGAATTACCTTTTAACGATCCAATAAACTGAGACTTGATACGTTTACATCAAAACAAAATAATCTTATAAAACTAAAATAATATTTAAATGAAAAATTATTCGATTATAGTTATTTTTTAATGACAAAACGCTTTTGATAAAACACTACATTTTGTCCTATTCTCTGATTTCTCATAATTGATCATATATCTTCGACCTCAATCCATCAACTCCGACGCAGTGAAGATACTCAATTGGTTCGACAATCCAAAAGAAAAGCCAACTGCGCAGGAGATATTAGAGTACAAGTGTACGTCCAGATCTCTATTCCGATTCATAGACGATGATTCGACTCAATCGGTGACAGTTAAGGCGCAGCACTGACGGCTTTATGTGCTTTTCTACGCACAGTAAAACACCACCAACTTTCCAACTCAGGGCTGTTACTGCGTTTTTTTTTAACAGAAAGTATAACTAACTTGACCCGACTCAGAACTCGAACGGACTTCCGGATGTGCAGCCGTACATGCTACCCACTACGCCACCGAGGCAGTTTATACCCGATGTAGTAGTGTGCGCCAATCAAACATATTATGCAAATTCACTGTAACTTTGTTTGCTAGATTAGTGACGTTGACTGCAGTTAAGCCTGATTCCTTAATAAGTGTAAGTCTGATGATAATTGAACAATGACCAACCTCTCTGTAAATTTTCAATATACATCATTCCTAATGAAATAGCTCTTTAATTGATCGTTAGCAACTGGCCAGTTTTAGAGTTAAGTGATTTGTTATTGTACAAGTTTCTTTGATTTAATTACACTATAATTGTTAAAACCTAAACTAGTAATCCTTGGCACTTGTAGGTCTTCTTGAGAAACTAATATATTTATTGAATAAATCTAAAGAAGGAAAACCAAAACCATTTTGAAATCATTGTATGAGGTTCTAGGTACCTTTTGCAGATTACTGACTTAATTAAAGCTATTATGGTTTCAGACAGTAAACATATTTTTATCGCAATAAAAATTTACCTATTGCTATTAATGAAAGCATTTGCAGATTTGGATCAGCAATTTACAAACTTACCAACTTTACTCTTTGTAATGTTAGTATGTAATATACTCAACCTTCAAAACAAGCAGCGGCTGATAATTGTATTATCATATTTAACACATGCATAAGTTAATTCCTACCTGGCTTCAATATAGTGTATAATAAAAAAGCAATCAAACTAAAAAAACTCATCTAAAAAAATCTCAAAAACAATCTATTTCTACCCACTAGCCAGGAAAACAGATTGAAGTCTGGAGCATAACGCCATACGCCCAATTTTCACGTCGTTCACGCCCCTTTCACGTCGTTTCTTTGCCCCATAGACAATAGGTGTATTAAAAAGTAAGAAGAAACACTTGTGCTATTGGACTGGGCTCGTCCTGTTGTATTAAAATTGGCTATTATTTTGAGGAAAAATTGCTTAGCATACGCAAGAAGTCAAATTCAATATACCTTAATATACTTTACTAACTCATCTTCCTCTTCATATAAATATAGCGATACTTTATAGCTGCAAAATTAAAATGTATTAAATACTGTTATTTAGACGACACGTTTGGCTCAGTTTGTAGTGACCCTACTTGCTGTGCCAGCGGTCGCGGGTTCGAGTCCCGTTGGGGGGATTCATTTGCTGGGTGCTTATATTTATAATATGTATGTATTTAAAGTCATATATGTATAGAGTATCAACTATCTGGTATCCATAACACAGGCCTCGTAGCTTACCATGGAACTAGATGGTGCTGTGTGTTAATGTCCCAACATATTTATATTTATTTATTATTATTTATTTAAAGAAAACTTACCTTTATATAACTATAATAATTCGCCGAGTATGAAAATATCCTCACGTAATTGTATTATTTACCATAGTCTGTCATGTGCCACTATTTTAAAACTAGAAGTAACTTCATGACTTGTTAATAACTTTATTTTGAAGTTTTTATGTATAAAAAGTTCATACATGTACATGTTAAAAGCTCATTCGTGTACGCACCCAAAGGTGGACCCGACCGCTCTTGATCTCCTTAATATCTAAAGTTATATGACATCTCAAAATTTACGGTAAACTTTGTTTTTGCTTACTGTCTTTTTCTTTTCAACATGCTTTTATTAGCTTTACTAAACTATTATGTTACTCGTTTATCTATACATATAATAAAACTGTAGAGGTCGAATGTCTGTACATAGAAAAAAATGCTAAAAACCGAGTCAGGGGGATGTAAGAAGAGAAATAGACAATATATTTGTTTTTCTGTCTGTTTGTCTGTTTGTACGGGCTAATCACCAAAACCAATTTAGATGAAATTTTGCATGGTGGTACCTTATATCTCCGGTCAATATTTTAGATACTTTTCATCCCGGAAAATTAAAGAGTTTCCGTGGGATAGTTAAAAAACTATAGTAACTTATACAGCTTAGTACACAACAACTTATGCATTTAATTTAGTAAAATTTGGCATGCTGATACATTATATTGCCTGTCAAACAATGTGTAGAATTTGTATCCCAGAATAATATATTATTCCCATGAGATAGATTTGTTTTTGTTCTAGAGGCAAACCCGAGCGAAGCGAGTGTGAGCCGCTAGTTTTAGCTCTACAGTAGGTTATAATTTCTGTTTCTAATAGTTGTATTGATTTGAAACTTACCAATATATGTATATGTATCGATTTAGAAGTTTGTATGTACATTCCGAAGAACAATATAAACAATTGATACCACCAAACTGATTATTATCAGAAGCATGAAGTAGATAGATAATAATTTAACAGTGACTAAATACTACTCGACTCGACTAAACCTTGTTATAATTAGAACTCATTTTTGTTTTGATGAGACAAGTTAGATTTATCAAAAGTCTATTATTTTAGTTTATTAAAACTAAAATTATTATATTAAGATATTATTGTAAAGCTTTAAAATGGACGAATTACTGATTATAATTTAGGATTTCATACATAAATATAATGCCCAATTTCTTGCCTAGATATGAGCTTAATAACCAAAATTAAAATAGATGTGCCTGGCATTCGGCAAAACGAACTGATATTAAACTACATTTAAATACATTTAATCACATATATGTACATAATTATGTATACTGTGTCGACCAAATAAAAAGAAAATTTTATACGAATGTATAAGCGAAATATATAGGTAATTCAATTTTATTTTTTGTAACAAGGTCAATGTTTTGTTTCCTCATATTGAAAAAAAAAATTAAGGAAGGGATCGAGGAATTAGGTCAAACCTGATCAACCCTTGTAAAACATCAAGGTAACTGAAAATCTTCAATATTGAACATATCCCATCAATATTGTGTTAACTAACGCGTCGTAGTTTTATCTTTTAATGGAATCGTGTACTTGTAAGGTATTGAGTCGAAATCCCTCGTTATTTTGGTATATTGTTATTATAAACTTACTATTTGGATTTGAAAACAAAGTTATTTTAGATTAGATTCGCGCCAAAACGTTCCGAAGGAAAACTTATTACTAAGCACGATTAACCATTTGTCTGTCCATCTGTACCACCTTTGAATCATTGTTTATTTAACAGAAGATTCCATTTATTAGTAAAAACACTGTGTAGTGTACGGAACCTTCTAAACGGGAGTCCAACTCACACTACCGAATTTCATATTCATATTCGAATAGTTATAAAATTCGCATAAACATTCATAAACGAACGCATAAAAGTTTTTCATTAAAAATGCAATTTTTAGAATACTCATCTATATTTAAACACAATGCAATAGATAATGAATTAATTTCACACAAACAAGAACTTTATAACGGATTCTTGGTACGTTAGATATTATTTTACTTTAATATTGTATATTTTGTTTAAAGTCAAGTATCTACATCTATATTTAAAAGTTTAAAAAAATCCATGAAACGTTATGAGATATAAAAAAAGAATAAATTTGATTTGTAAAAGCGAGGCGTTATCTGTATATAATACTAACTACTTACTCTCGCTTCGCTCGGGTGCGTATCTGAGTGTCTAACAGTAACTATGGTATGTTACTGAAGATCATAAATCATATTCTATCAAGGTACATACTATGACATAGTATAAATAAATATGTTGGGACATTAACACAAAACTGAAGGCACCATCTAGTTCCATGGTAAGCTACGAGGCGCGTGTTATGGATACCAAATAGTTGATACACTACACATATTACATAATTTTAAATACATACATATTATAAATATAAACACCCATGACTAGAGTACAAGCAATAGTGCTCATCCCACAAATTACAACCCCCAGCGAGATTCGAACTCGCGACCGTTGGCACAGCAAGTAGTTTCGCTACAAACTGAGCCAAATGTATCGTCAAATATGAATATACGGTTAGCCTATAGCTATAGCCGAAGTAGGCATTTTGTCAAAATAGAATTTATTATATTCGAAGTATATAGTTTCAAATCACAATGGTCGAGAGCATTATTATATTATGACTAGCGACTCACCCTCGCTCCGCTCGGGTTCGTCCCTGGGGTGGGGTCTGGGAGGACCACCCTTATCCTTATCACTTAGAGGTATGGAAAATAGATAGTAGCCGATTCTCAGACCTACTGAATACGCATATAAAATTTGGTAAAAATCGGTAAAGCCGTTTCGGAGGAGTACCGTAACAAACATTGTGACATGGAAATTTTATATATAAGATAATAATAAATTGAAATACATACCATTCAATATAATATTTAATTTTTTCATTTAAAAAATACAGTACAATTTACAAATGTTATGGATTATTGTTTTGATAGAATATGTGATAGATTTGAATACGATCCCTTTTTCAACGTCCGACTGCTGAGTACAAGCTTAACTTTAATACATGGGAGATCAGGTTATAGTCCACTACCATGACCATGAGCGGGTTGACGGATTTCACTTCTTTCGAAAATTTGCTAAGTCTCAGACTTGCAGATTTCCTCAGGATATTTTTCTTTACCGTAAGACAAACGATAATCATGTTGAAAATTATTCAAACATGGAAATATTAGAGATGCGAAACCCGAAATTTGAATCTGCTTCACTCGGTTTCCCGAGCGAGCGCGTTACGACTGGGCTACCAGTGCCTATTTCTGATAAATCACTACATATTATAAAACAAAGTCTACTCACCGCGTTTGTCTGTCTATCTGTTTGTTTGAACGCGATATACTCAAAAACTACCAAACAGATTTTCATACGGCTGTTACCAATAAACAGAGCTCATGAGAAAGATTCAAATGATTCATTAGATTATAGATTTTGTGTAAATTGGCTGAAATACGACAATGATTGTTGAAGATCTTGAAAAAGAACATGCAGACTGGGAGTTTTAAGAGCGTGCGCCGCGTAAGCCAGTAGAAGTTATATAAAAATAAACATAATAGGAAATTATTCTTACCGCGTACCGGACACACGCACGTACGCGCCGTACTCAACAAGTGAAGCGGGTGTAAGTCGCTTGTTTAAATATAAAGAGTAAAAAATAATGTTACTTTATCCACTCAAGTTACCGCTTACTACAAAACTACATTTTTATATTATAATTCTGCTATTAAAGTAAACTTTTATGTAATCGTTTAAATTTTTATTTTAAACCTAAAATCATCCTATAAAAACAACAATGATATTTTTTTCAAACAAAACTCTAAAAAAAAAAGAATGATTTGTAGTGTGTTTGAAGAGATTTTATTATTTGTTTGTACACTCGACCATTCATAAAAGCACTTTACTTAACTGTAACAAACCAAACTTTACTAAGAGCGAACTGCGGGTCAAAGTAAAAATAATAATCAGATATTTTTTTTAAATGATTAAACTTACTTGTGTATAGAATGATAAGGTGGTCTACCTACGCTTTTATACCCTCGTAATTTATATTACATTTACTAACGATTACCCTCGGTCTCGGTATAATTAAAATTTTCGTCTGTTTGTCCATACCTCTTTTTGTCTATATATCTGTGTGGATCTTACAAAAAAAGTACTGAATTAATTTTAACTATAGTAATAATTTATTTCTCGGGTCAACATTTATGATATCGTTTACTAAAGAAAAATCTTTAATTCCCACGGGAAAATACAATAACTGGTTCTGTCGAGTCGTCCATAGAAAAATGGCTAACGCTGGCTAACCCTTAAAAGATACATTAAAACAATGTACTAGAAAATTGTAGATCTTAAAAAGGCATAGCGCAATATATGTGTATGTCATAGTATATGTCTATCTCCTTAGGTATTTTTGTCTATTTAAAACGTACTTAAGGATGGACCCCATCAACGCGTGGGTCAGTTACAAGTATTAGTAAGGTTATAACACTAAAAGAATTGTTAAATGAGGCTGGTAGTTCCAAAGTTTAGCGGATTCAAGCATATTATTCAGTTTCATATATTAACATAGAAACACACAAATATTTTAAATATGGACCCCACTTACTAATATAATCATAATACAGACAAATTATTTTATTTTTCAATATACATAATTCGCATCTTTCACATTAATGTTATAAATGCAAATGTATTGAATAACTGTATATATTCTTCTCACATTTTCATGATGTAATAGCTGTAAAAGTTTGAATGAAATCCGAAATGGCGATAGTTTGTACTAGATTAGTACAAAGAATTTACTTTTTGCGTGCGAACCCACGACTTATAGCTTGTTTAACATATTAACCCCTTACATGTAGGCACATAACTTGTAAAAACTTGTTTAAGATATTTTCTACACAATTTTTAGACTGTACCAAGCATACAAAAAACTTAACAATTTTGTCTTCAAATAACATACGAGTATGATGGAGAGTAGATAGAAATGGGTCATCGTATTTATATTATTTTCAACTCGGTACATAGATACCGTTTGCGGCTTCGCTAGTACGGATTTAGGATTCTATTTAGTCTAAAACCACTTAGCATGGCTTTCTCTTTGTACAGCATGCAGAGTATGAAAATAATCTTGTTATGTTTTCAAGTAGATATTTCAGAATAACTTATTTGAATCCATTGACGACACGTTTGGCTCAGTTTGTGACCCTACTCGCTATGCCAGCGGTCGCGGGTTCGAGTCCCGCTGGGGGCATTCATTTGTATGATGAGCACAACGACCACTGGGATGAGTGGTCGTTGGATGAGCACGAATGTTTGTACTCCAGTCATAGGTGTTTATATTTAAAATATGTATGTATTTAAAATTACATATGTGTAGTGTATCAACTATCTGGTATTCATAACACAAGCCTTGGAGCTTACCATAGAACTAGATGGTGCTGTGTGTTAATGTCCCAACATATTATTATTATTGAGGTTTTATGTACTAACGTACTACATTATAGTTCAAAGTTTGAATCTCTCCACTCTGTCTCCAAACTGCCAAAAAATCTAACAACAATGATATGCTTTCTATTGCATCCCAAATTTCTTTTAAACAGAATATAATATTTAACTTACGACTTTGATCCCATATCATTTTTATTACATTTGGACAGAGATAGATTTATGATATATTACTTTATGAAGTTTTAGGGGTGTATTGTATATGTATACGTATGTATATCTGAGTGTGTATATGTTATATGTTTGTATAATAATTGACGTATAGGTTCCTGAATCATTCATCATTTAGATGAAAGTTAAATAAATTTAGTGTGCATGCCGACAAATTTTTTTCGGAACTAATAAATTATATATAATACATACATATATTTGTATATACTCGTACATAGATAGAGCACGAATCGGACCGTTTTCTTTATGATTAATAATTTAATCCAACTAAAACAAGTATGTACCTATAACTAATAATAATTGTTATTAATACCTTACCAATAATTATTATATAGTAAGGTATATAATTACTAGCATTGCCCGCGGCTTCGCCAGCGTTCAGATGACCAAAAACCAAATTCTTAGGTTTTACATATTAGTATACTCTTACATTGCAATTTTTGTATTTTTTTTTCAGAAATGAGACATTTTCCTGTGGTAAAAAGTATCCTTTATGTTGACCCGGATAACCAGCTATCACCATACCAAATTTCATCAAAATCCCTCCAGTGGTTTTTCTGTGATGCGGTAACAGATAGACAGACAGACAAAAATTCTAAAAACTATAGATTCAGCCTCTGTATCGATAATAACATTTATTTTAATAAGATTTTCCAAAAAAATATTTAATGTACAGATTCGGCTTAGTTACAATTTTATTATAGGTATGTATATAATAGCAAGTAATTTAGAATTCTAAATTATTTGGTAATTTACAATTATTGGTATGTTGTGTTACTTTCAGTATGCCAATTTACATCTCGCCGACGCGACGCCACCAGGATAGCTGCCCTACATCTACGCGAAACCAAAACAGCTTGGTAGCAGTATATGAAACAATATTAATAATATTTATTAAATAATGTTTATTAATATTAATAATGTTTATAAAATAATGTTTATTAATTATATATAATTAATTTAAAATTACTGACCATAATGATTGACTGAAACCTGTGGAAATGACAGCGAATATTATTTAATTAAACAAGCAAACTTCTATGCTAATAGAGTTGAAAAACAGGATTTACGGAGTGAGCACGAGCGGGAACTACAAAGTTTGGATAATGCTGCGTATAATATAATATTAATTTATACAAAATTCTAACCATGTTAAAAGTTATTTTAGATATACATGGTCGTTTTTAATTTACTGAAAACCTTTTGGGAATATACTATTTACATCATAACAACAACATCTGTAACAAGAAAAAATAATATTATAAAGAATTGGGTATGGCAAAAATGATGAGTTACACGTATTGAGCTTTTTCTAAAATTCAACCCCTAAGAGGGTAAAATAGGGGATGATAGCATAAAGCCAAAGAGTTTTTTTTTGTAGATCGAAGGCGAGCTTAGCCGCAAGTTCTGCTAGTATATAATATAATATATAGTCTATCTATTCTATAATATTTTTAAGTGTAATAAAGATGATGATGATGATGTTCTCCTAGCCGATTCCGGCTACGGCGGCCAATCTCATTGAGATTAGCCAACTGCGCAGGAGATGTTATAGTGCTCAAGTGTACGCGCAGACACAACGTGCACTCTCTATTCCTATCACTCTCATACTCCGGTGGGACGACCACTCGACACGACCGGTGAGAGTTAAGGCGCAGGACCGACGGCTTTACGTGCTCTCCGAGACACGGGGGTGAAACACCGCCAACTTCCCAACTTCGGGCTGTTACTGAGACTTACTATACAGAAAGACTCAATAACTAAACTTGGCCCGACCCGGGACTCGAACCCAGGACCTCCGGGTGTGCAGCCGTACATGCTAGCCACTACACCACCGAGGCAGTTAAATAAAGAATAGTAATATTAACCGTTAAAACACACCTAAAGACGAAGTCGAAAGAGTCGCTAGTATTAGATATATGAAAAAATGGTAGCAGTTGATCCTTATAATTATTATTTTAATTGTATTATTCCGTTTAAAGTTAATATTAAGGTGAAGGTTTATTTACATATTATATAACAAAATATCCACCTCACATCATTTTTGATTTGTTTTTTTATTCAAATATCGACAAGAAGACACAGATTCGAAGTAACTAGAAGTTAGTTATTTTAGACCATTTTATATAAAGTTTTTTAACAAGTACATCTATCTCTACGATCAACACATTCAATATGTGCAAAAATCGGCCTTATGATCGTCTATGAGTTTAATCCCAGGAGATTGGAAAAGATCTTTACCTAGTAACATGACTACTTTGTTGGCATAAATATACAAATAGATATGAAAGTGCAGAGACACGGAAACATTTCAATCGCAAAACGTATAACAAGATCTCCCAGGGGTTGGTACTCTGAGGAGGAAAATGATTTTAGGAAGAGAAATATCAATATTAGATGTCAATCAGTAATGCTTTTCTACACTTTAAGTTTGAAGATTGTACTCTATACTCAAGAATATATATATATATATATATATATATATATATATATATATTATATATATATATATATATATATATATATATATATAGGTATACTTTTAGCTTAATGTTCCTGTGGAGTGTATTGAGGAAACTCAAGCACTATTAATTTTAAAGGATTTACAACGTATTTGGCATTAAGGCTAGTTATATAGAATGGTTTATTTAGAAAATAGGGTACAAATCTTATAAAAAATACAGTAAAAGTAGTAATTAAATGATTTATAAATTCTAGTACTTACTTTATTAATTGTACTAGCGACTCACCCTCGCTTCGCTCGAGTTCGTCCCTAGCTTTTTTTTTTTTTTTTTTTTTTTTTTCTCTTTATTTAAAGGACTTGTTCACAAAAAAGAAACATGTCGTCCTGTTCGGACTTCTTACATACTACATAACAAATTTTAAATCCTGAACACTACTAACATAATTATGTATTAAGGTTAGAACTATAACTAATAACGATAAATGCAAGCACTTAAAAAAAATACCTTTAGGTATACTACGAATATTTATATAATCAAAAAATTATCTGTTTTTTAAGCCTAACTTCACTAATTTATACACACTTTTAGCGGAACTTGAATGAGGACATGTTAACATACTATTGCAAATTCCAATATTCATATCATTTTGAGCCAATATATGCCTTCTAAACGATTCGTTCCGAACACATTCCATCAAAACGTGATAAACATCTTCATTTTTTCCACACACTACACACAAAGGAGATGAAACCTTTTTCATTATAAATGCAAAATAGTTAAGGGGAATGTGTCCAGAACGAATTCTAAAAGCTAGTATTAGGGTGGATCTATCTAAATTACAGGATTCAAACCAAGGAGAGTGAAAGGGTACAGGCTGAATAGTCCTATACCAAATCCCCTTGTTCTGAGAAGTCTTTTCAAAGTTTTGCACCCACAACTTACTAATATGTTCTTTTAATATAGGTAACAGATCACAATAGCAAGGCACTATACTTAGGGGTATTCCATCGGATCCTGCCTCTCTTGCAAGGCGATCTACCAGCTCATTTCCTGGAACTCCTACATGAGACGGAATCCATTGGAATATTACTTTTTTATTAGAAAGTTCTAAATTTAGAAATTTTTCCAATATGTTGTAGGCTATCGGAACTCCTCGAAAATTCGAGGTGCACCGAGCCACGTGTTGGAGCGCACTTCTGGCGTCTGTTAGAATAACAAATTTGTTATGACTAATATTATTTACATAAGATAGTGCCTCCGCAATAGCGAACAATTCAATGTACATAATGGAAACATTGGTTTCAATTTTTAACCTAATTCTAGTACCTAACTGTGGGTCTAATATAGCTGCTCCAAACCCATTATCTCCTTTCGATCCATCAGTATAAATTTTATAACAATCAGAGTATTTTTTGTGTATCATTTCTAAGCATTTGTATCTTAAATTGGGGATATCTATCTCTTTTTTTGATTCTGTGACATTTTCAATGAAACAGAATATATTATTTTCTAAATTAATGTTTTGAACCCACGTGTTGAGACTAAACATTTCTAATTTTTTCGAAGAATGGATGGGGAAAGATTTTAAAAGATTATATATATTAATTAACAAAGGTTTCTTTTTAGCCTTCCAATAACCAGATCTAATGCACTGAGAGTATAGTTGACTCACTAGCTCAATATTTCTATTGTTCCGAAAAGCTCGACTTCTTAACCAAAACTTCCCTGCTAAGAACGACCTACGCAAAGAAAGTGGATGTAAATGGAGTTCGTTTTCCATAACATGCACTGGAGTCGTTTTGATAAACCCACCAATAATACGCATGCAATGATTTTGGACTTTATCAAGTTTGTATAAATTCATATTAGAACTTGTGTCATAAAGAAAGCACGCATAATCCATACGACTACGTATCAAAGAAATATACAACCGTCTTAGATGTTTAGGGTGCATACCCCAGTCTGATCCTGCCAAAATTTTAAACATGTTTAAACATTTTTGTGCTTTATCTAAAATTTTATTTATATGTTTAGTCCATTTAAGATTCCTGTCCAACCAAAGACCTAAGTATTGGACACATTCAACTGGTTGTATCTGAATTCCTTTAAGTTTTATGTCAATATTCATAGGAAGTTTATTCTTTCCCTTCCTAAATAAACAAGTTTTAGTCTTTTTTTCAGAAACTTCTAAACCCAAAGCCTCTATCAAATTGTTAAATTTATCTAGTGCCAATTGTAACTGTAATGACCCCTCTTCTACTGACTTAAATGAACCATATAATACAAAATCATCAGCGTATTGAGATATATAAACATTTTCTATTCCCTGACATATATACATTGTGACTACGTTAAACAGGAGTGGAGATAAGGGATCTCCTTGTGCGAGCCCACGGCCTGTTATTCTTGAAATACAGCAATTACCTGAGGAACGTATATTTAATTCTCTAGATCTCATAAATTCCCACAAATAAATACAAATAATTGATCCTACTCCAAGACTGTCTAATGTTTTCAATAAAATAGTAATATCAACGTTGTTATATGCGCTCTCAATATCTACAAAACACCCTAAAGTAAACATATTGTCACCAAATCCTAATTGAATGTGAGAAACTAAACTAGTCAAACTATCCAAACAGGAGTGAGCTTTTCTAAACCCAACAGTATTTCTAGAAAAGCAATTTAAATTTTCAAAAAACCATTCTAGTCGGTGTTTTAAAATTGTATGGAAGATTTTACAAGGGCAAGACAGAAGAGCAATAGGTCTTATATCCAACAACGATTGAGATAGACTACCAGACTTCGGTATAGGGATAATTGAAGTTTTTCTCCATTGAGTTGGCACATATCCAGAAGCCAGAATCATATTATATATCTGAATCAATATCTCTTTCCCATTAACAGGAAGGTATTTTATCATAGAAAAGGAAATGGAATCATCGCCAGGAGCTGTATCCTTGTTTTTTATAGCACGGTTGAGTTCATGTAGAGTTATAATGCTTTCCAGGGCTTGATTACTCGAAGTAAAAGAAGGCTTATCTGGCGAAACATAATCTGGGGATAAATTACGTAAAAGTTTATTGGCAATAGTTTCATCAATGTTAGCCCTAGGTAAACGGTATCCTTTTAACCATCGCATTCGACGGCACATTTCACTAAGGGACACAATTTCATTAATACTACTACAGAACTTTCTCCAAGCTTCTCTTTTAGCTTTACGAATAGTTCTCCGTGCAGAAGCAATTTTAGCTTGAAGATTGCTTAAATTATGAGGCGTAGGGTTTTTCCTAAAAATTGCTAATGCAAGTCTCCGTTCCGCTATTGAGCGAGAGATGTCTACATTCCAATATGATTTAGGAACAAATTTTTTAAGTCTTAATGGGTCTTGACAAATGTTAACTGGGGGTATATATATATTAGCAGCAGTATTAATAGCGTCAACGAATTGATTATACGCCTTCTGAGGATTGGCTGCCAATATCAAAACGGAGAAGATGCTTTGGAGAAAACTAGAATAACCATTCCAATTGGCTTTTTTAAAATTCCTCTTTCGAACGAAGTTAGGACTCTGATTATTGTTACACAGGAAATATTTAATGATGAGATGATCACTCCCTAACGATTCATTTGACATTGCCCAAGTAAACTTTAAAGCGATATCACTTGTTACCAATGTAATGTCGGGAGAAGATTTTTGTAGACTGCCATTGACCAATTTAATTCTAGTAGGTGATCCGTCATTCAGAGTTATATAATTTTTATCTAGCAATACATCAAAAAGTTGACTACCCCTGTTATCTGTCTTATATGACCAATTCGAATGATGAGCATTAAAGTCTCCAGCAATCAAAGTTTTATTGTTATAAATGCCAAAAATATAATCCCAATCACTTGTTGTAGTCTGCACGGACGGCGGACAGTAGATAGCAATGATATTTTCTATTTGAAAACAATTCAGTAATTTGAGATGTATAAGTTGTATTCCAGGATTTGTACAATTTATTTTAGATAATTGATATTTAATGGAGGCATGAACTATAATTGCTACACCACCATATCCGTCGTCCCTATCCTCGCGAACTATATTATAGCCAGATATCCTAAAGTTAACATTGGAATTTAACCACGTTTCGCTTAAGACCGCAATATGAATTTTCTCCTGACATAAAAATAGTTCCAACTCAGTTAACTTCGGACGTATACTTTGACAGTTCCATTGGATTATATTAACAGAACGTAAAAAAACATTATCCATTTTGGAATAGATTTTTGAAGTTAGACCACTCTGATAAATATTCCACAAATGAATCCATAAACCAGTAATACAAAACTTTTACACAACACTTGAGCTTTTTTGTAAAATTAATTTTTTTCATAAAAATTATGTCCTTAATTTTTTTAATTAATTGTTGCACATCAAATTTATTAAATTTCTCTCTTTGTTGGATATCTTCTCTCTCCTGTAGCTCTAGATCAATATCAGAATCTAGTTCTAAAGTGTACTCCTCATCAGTTTGAACATTTTCTTGGTCTTTTCTTGCTTTCTTTTTTTTTGTGTTAAATACCGATGCATTAGAATTAAGGGTCGTGTCTTGCTCTCTGTGCACTTCGGCTGTAGTTTTTAAGACCTCTGCGTATGTTATATTGTTATCTGATTGAGTTGTCCTAGGTAGGTTTTCCTGAAGGGTGTCCTCTTGATGTCTTTCATACTGAGGTGAAGGTTGTACATACATTGTAAGAGCCTTTTTGTATGTACAATTGTATTCTGCCATCAATTCCCTTATTTTCTTTTCTTTTAAATAAACAGGACAAACCTTTGACAATGCCATGTGTTTACCCTTACAGTTCACACATTTAAAAGCAGTTGTTTCGCAATTATTATGAAATTTCCCACACTTAGGACAAATGGTATTCTTTTTTGAGCATTCCTTATAATTATGGCCAAATCGCCAGCACCTGGAACATTGCGTAACGGGGAAAACAAAAGGATCTACTTTTATGCGTGTGCCATAAGAATAAATGTATGAAGGCAAGGACGAACCTTTAAAACAGACCCTTACACATTCACTATCTTCGAACCCACCATTGTCAAAATTCCGCCGCTTTAGCCGTTTTACATTTAATATTGGAGTAGTGCTAGTTAAATCTTGCAGAATTTCCGATTCAGTCATTTCTAAATCTATGTCCCTAATTATTCCATAAGAAATGCCAACTTCAAAGGTCTTTTGACATCGATATTCTTTATCAATGAAGTATTTGCATTGCATTAGCTTCTCTGCACTTTCGTTTTTGCTGAATTTCAGCATCACTTTATAGGCATTAATATACCTCACTCGAATAATATCTAATATATTTTCCTGCTTGAGGATACGGGCCAATCCTAATTGCTTAGGTAACTTCTCCTTTTTCGATGTCATACTTATCTCAATTTGTTCTTCTGGTACTCTAGTCATATCATCGTCAGACGCACTGCGTGCCACTACTTTACCTCTTCTCCCGACTTCTGTCCAAACTTCTTCCTCGTCTACCACCCGATTTCTCTTCTCTGCTCGACTTCTTTCTGTCCTCTCATATAATAATAACGAATTGTCGTCATTACTGTTAATCTCGGCCCTCTCTTCTAATAAATCAATTACTTCACAATCTCGGTCCATATCTAACGAGTTTATATCGCTATCCATATCCGACGAGTAAAAAATTCATTGCAATTTATAAAATAACAAATACGCGTACGCTTAAACAAAACCGGTTCTAAACGACCGCCAACAGCAAGCGAACGCAAGCAACTGGTCCCTAGCTTGATTCCCCGTACAATCTTTCATCCCCATTTTCACCTCCTTAAGGGATGATTTACGAGATAAAAAGTAGGTATCTTATGTCATTCACAGGAGTCACAAACTCACAAACTTTACCTCTATATAATATTATAGATTAGTATATTAGTACTAGTATATTAGTATAGATTAAGTGCTAATTTCAACTTGTTCTTCAGATTCATCAATCCCATCCATCTCTTAACCGAAAATTGTCAAACACTTCAACAAGGGAAAAGCCACGACATTGCCAAGACAAATTGAGTTAATTAAAACCTTACATTTACTAAGAAAATGTAATGAATTTTCGACTAAAACGTCTTTAAAATGATAATAAATAAAGTTTTCATATACCATTTTCACGTGAATCTGACGTGCGTATTCGATTGTAGGTGTATGTTACCTTATTCGTGTTTTTTTATAAATACCTAATAGTTTTTGAAGTATACTTGTGTTGCCATATCTAAATTTAGTCTCATATTACATAACACCTCCAGGTAAATTTTTAAAAAATTAATTGAATTTCTAAGAAATCTATTGTTAACTGTAACGCTGGCGTGTCCGCGGTCGTGGAGGGATTAATAATATTCACGTTTTACCCTTACTTGTCTTGTAAATAACAAGTAGCCTATATCGATCACAATAAATAAAGGTTGAAAGAAATTTAATGTGGGGTTTTTTTTCTAACAATTGAATTACGCGAGGTGAATCGATTAGGTAATAGTTTTTCACCGCGACGCAAAAAGACGGGTGTTATAGACTTAACGTAGGTATCTACGTATCTATATGTCTGTCTGTGACATCGATTTTAATATATTTATTTTTTTAATTTCAAAGGTGACTTATCCGAGATTTTTCTTAGCTATTTTATAAAATCCGTTTTGCCATTTGTAGGCTATCAGCTCTTTTCTAGATGGCAAAGGAATATGAGCAACTTCGACAGATCTGATCGATTCGAAACTTGGTATCCCGTTATTTCAATGACATTGCAATGATAACCTTGAAAATTTTAAAAAATTACAATTCCTATTTAATAAGTCCCATTTAATGACACCAAAGAAACCAAAGTGTTTATTACCCTCTTAATGGAATATTATTCCATTCCATTAAGAGACGTCGGGATATAACTAAGTTTATATTATCTATTTTCAATGTACTTAGCTTTAACTGTGTTAGAAATTATTTAAATTTTTAATATAATAAATTGTGTTCTATACTAGCTTGCTTCCGTGTTTCGCTCGCATTTTCAACCACAAATTGTATGTATATTCTCAATAAAAGTCTGTTAAATTCATCAGATATATCAGACAGGCAGACAAATAATACCTTTTTTTGATAATTGTTTAAATTTTAGCATCGTGGAAATTACCATATCTACTGCTTTATATGATAGTCGTCACGACACTAAATAAGGTTAAGTAATGTAAGTTTAAAAAAATTTATTAATAATAGCAACAAAAATTAAAATATAATATTTAATTATATAACTTATTAAAATTATTTAAATGCTTAAATTGATAATTAATAAATATTGTAAGGTACTTCGGTGCCATTTGTTTTTTTTTTCTTTCAAATTATTGTACTATAATTTGTGGGTAGATACTGTCTGTAACAACTATAATATAATAACTTAGTTTCGAGATGTCTAAAACTTTGTCACTCCTAATGTTTGCTGTAAAACATTCGAAACGTCGGGAAAAAATCAAATCGCGACAAAATCCTAATGATAGTTTCATTTAAAATGTCAAATATTCGCATTAATTTAAGAAAGTGCTACGTTCAGATAATAAAATTTTATTAAGAAGTAAGTATAATTTACGATTTGACTGTCGATAATCAAAGAAACATCTGTGTTAAGGACAAATTACGTTTTCAATAAATCTGAAAGCTACTCTAAGTACTCTAAGAGAAGAGAGTTAAGAACCTGAGCCGTTCAGCGACTGCTGATTAATTTGGCATAGTGCCATCTTTATTATTGAATTTTACATGAATATCGTAATTAAATAAAGCTTATTATTATATGTCTGGCTAAAATTTATTAATTAAATTAAAAAAAAATGGTACTTAGAAGTGGTTTTCATTTCAAATAGAAATTGTTCTCATTTTTGGTTTACTGAACAAAGAATGATCAAAATCGGACAACGCTGTAAAAGTGAGTTTTTTTTTTCTTAATAAAAGAAAATTAAGTGGAATATAATTGAAATCTAAATACATAATAAAAAAGAAAAATGTGCATACACAACACGATTTGTTTCTACTACAAATTACTTTTCGTGGGTAAATTATAAATTGTATTTACTTTTGCATCATCTACAATACCTGAAGGCATAGCTTGGAAATTGTTGCGGCATTTGCATCACGGCCTTTGAAGCTACGTTCTTAGCGGAAGCTGTTTGAGATCAACATTCCTTGTGTAACTGAATGCTGAAATTAGAATTTTTGGCTTTACACAATCATCTCATAAATCATGTACAACGATTTCAACTTATTTCACTTAAAACAAATAAAAGTAATAAATAACACGTTTTGATATAAATTTACTTTAACAATAGCGTTAGTGATGGAAAAAGAAAACTAAATAATAATGAATTAAAATTGTACTCTTGTCTATACAAAATCATTATCTAGACAAGATGAATATATGTAAATACAGAAAACATGCGGTCGTTTTTAAAGTTTAGTATACGAACATAAACTGTTGTCAAATGATAAAAAAATGGCATCCACGCAACTTGAATTACTTAATTAAGATTTATTTAATTCATGTATAATTTGATTCATCAGTCAAAATTATTACATAAATTTTCATTTGGACTGGATTCATTTTAATATTAATTATATGTAAAATTATACAATTATCATAGTATAACAATTATTTCAGAGAGACCTTGCCATACAAAAACGTATCCACAGCCCAGATTTTTATTTCTGCAACGATGTAAATGACTTGATAGTATTTTTTTTTTGACAATACTTAAAAATGTAAGAGTCAATGAAATATTTATGTTTGTATTTTGTTTGGATCAAATATCTATATCTATGTAGCGCTTATGATTGTGAACATAGAAAAATATCCAGTCAAGTGCGAGTCGGACTCGTACTCGAAGGTTTCCGTACCATTGTACAAGATATAACAATATGTACCTACTAATCGTTTTTTTGTTATTTGTTGTTATAGCGGCAATAGAAATACACACTGCGATACGGTTACACTATTACGGTTCATGAGATAAAGCACACGAACAGACAAACGGACGGACAGCGCGAAGGCTTAGTAATATGGTTAGCACCCTAAAAATATTAGTATTTAAATATTACATTACCTACAATCATCAAACTTACAGAAAATATTTACAAAATTAAATATTTATAGCGAGATAGAAGTGTTTTAGTTACAAACTTGAAATTTTAAACATTTCAAAATATTGTTGTCTTAAAAATCAGTAGAACTGCGACGGTTTTTTATAGCAAGAAAAATGAAAAAGAACACCGTGTGTAAACGAAGTCTGGGGTACCAGGAAAATAAAGGTCTCCTGGCTCGTTACATTTCATTCATCATAGCTGCTTTTTGCTTTAATACTTCGATATTAAAATTACTTTGAATATAAATTTTTGTGCTCAATTCGATTAAACTTAATCATTTATTCATTCATTACATTTGATATTAAGTTTCATTTATGCAAAAAAATTCAAATTTCAAAAACTAATTATACAGTCTCCTTAATATTGAGATTTCGTTGCCCTTTATCTTATTTTGAATAAATATATTTATGATAGATAAAAAATTGATTAATGTTATTGAAAAATTCATACAATTATTATAAATTCTTGAAACAAATTACAAAAGTATTAATATTTATTTGCAGCCTAAATGAGAATATTTTTTATGAAAGTCAGTTAAAAAGATAACACTTAAAAAGAAACTACAACCAGTGCACTCGGTTCGCTTTGAAGATTTGTTCCAGACGATGAAGTTATTCGATGGCTATACAATAGCAATTGTAAAGGACACCTGCTGTTCAAATGGAAACTGCCCTTAACGTTATTTTACTATATACCTATTTTTTTACTTTGAAATATACCATTTTAATAGATAAGTATTATTTTTTTAGTTTTATAATAGTATTTTTAGCTTCACATTCTAGAAAGAGACCGTCGTATCAATTTAAAATTTACAAAATTAGATGGTAATTTTGTACTTTATACTAAAGACCTGATTTTAGAATAGATTAAGGAAAGAAAGGAGAAAGTGTTTAACAGCTATAATAATAAATAAATAAATGTTGGGACATTAACACACAGCACCATCTAGTTCCATGGTAAGCTACGAGGCTTGTGTAATGGATACCAGATAGTTGATGCACTACACATATTATGTAACTTTAAATACATACATATTATAAACACCCATGACTGGAGTACAAACATTCGTGCTCATCACACAAATGAATGCCTCCAGCGGGACTCGAACCCACGACCGTTGGCACAGCAAGAAGGGTCACTACAAACTGCGCCAAAAGTGTCGTCAAATAATTATATTATTTATTTATAAAAACTTTTCGAGGTTGGGCTCATTTGATTAGTTTGAGGTCTTACACATTGCTGTCGAACAAAAATGTGTTTAATTACTTCGTTTTTAAAATTCTTATGTTAGGTAGGTGAGGTATATTTTGTTTTACCATCTCCGAAATCCTTTAATGTGTCCCATAATTTATATGGGAGCATGTCCAACGAAAATCTCAATGTATCCTTGGACTCGAGTGAAATAAAACATTCGCCTTTTTATGTTTACTTCAGTCTATGTTATTTGAAGAAAAGTAAATATTTCCCACAAATATTTGTCCACTCGTATCAAGCGATGGATCTTAAAATATATTATGTATTAGTTCTTTGACCACAATTTGCTTGGAACGATCTATAACTACAAATACATAATAAAAACTTGATTTGGTTTCGATTTGTCTCCAACTTCATTCGTGGGAAAAATAAAAAACTTTTTTTGGGACCATTATAATCCATACATAATACTATAAATGTGAAAGTGTGTTTGTTTGTTTGATTGCCCTTCTTTCACGTCGGAACGGAGTGACGGATTGACGTAATTTTTTTTGTAGATAGTTGGAAGGCTGGAGAGTGACATAGGCTACTTTTTATCGCAGGAGATTATTTCTTTCCCATGGGAAAACACGTTATAATATAATCCAAAAAAATATGTATGATCAGAATTACTTGAAACTTGGTATTAATGCTCTTCAATACAATTAAATAAATACGCGTTTTAGTGTTTTTCAAAATTCATCCTAGACGGGGGTAAAATAGGGGATGAAATTTTGTATGAAAACTACCTTTTTACAGTTTTTTGTAGTTTTAGCGCGAGCGTAGCCACGTTTTTTGTTTGTATAATGTAAATATAATAACTATAAATAAAATATAATAACTATAATAGCTATAAATAAGAATCATTTATACTAACTTGTTAACTAAATCGATATTTTGTAGCTATTTATGTCACTCGTCCATTTTTTATTACAATAAGCGAAAACCAATTTCGTTTCTTTGTTATAAAATTACTTTTACTGTAATCAAATCAAAATAAAAGCAATGAAATCGAAAAGCTTTTAGCCTTAATTATTATTTTGACGATAACGAAACAAGTTTATCAGTAAATTAAAATTAATGGGAACCAAAATAAATTGTTCCAAATAGGTTTACAGAGTTTAAGCACATAAGATTACCTTACATAAAGTGATAAGAAACCTATTTGAAATAGTCGAACATTTAATATTCGTAACGTGTTTACTTAGAAATGCAAGTGAAGTAGGTTCAAACCCGAGTCTCTCCTCTGATCTTTTTTAATATCTAAAACTGAAACCGTCATATCTGAGAAGATATATTTAGTTCTTAAAAGACGCGTGAAGTCACAATTCGCAAAAGTCCAACCTAATGTACTATTGCCTCCCAGCAGTAGATTTTGAAGAGTACTGAATAAATCAAAATGAATAGAAAATGTATATATGTATATATATATGTCTCAATAAAATGTAAGTTTCACAAGAAAAGCTTGTGAGATTCCTTTTATTTTAAAGAAAAAATAAAGAAAGCTCGTATTGGACTTTTATAATAATTAAATTACTCATCTGCATTTTACGAATTTCTCAAACATGATAACAGCATTAATATTAACGACTGTAAAGCTCGTAAAAATAATTATAAATATTCTTTATCAAATAATATTGGAAATGAGAGAGAGTAGGTACAAGTATTAATAAATTTTAACATTTCCTTCACAGTAAAACTCTGTAATAACACAATATTAATAAGTACGGTCTTCATTGGCAAAATTATTTATAGTCAGCAAAAAAATCATAATTTTTAATAAATCACCTCATTAATGAATGAGCTTTGACATTTCCCACAATTTTCGTCTAATTATACTTTACTAGCAAAAACCGTCACTTCGCTCGCGCTAAAACTCTAAAAAAGGAAGTTTCATACAAACTTTCATACCCTATTTTACCCCCTTATGTGATGAATTTCGAAAAATGGTACTGAAGAACATTAATACCAAATTTCGAATTATTCTGATCATAAATAATTTTTCGTGTTGTATTAAAATGTGTTTTCACGCGAGAATGTTATAATCTCCCGCGATAAAAAATAGCCTGTCACTCTCCAGCCCTCCAACTATCTCCAGACAAAAAATCACGCCAATCCGTCTCCCAGTTTTGATGTGAAAGAAGGAGAAATAAAAAACAAACAAACACACTTTCACATTTATAATATTATTAGTATGGATATTTCTCGCTCTACGTTACTGGTATAGTTAGAGGTTGATTTTCAATCGTTAGACAAACTAAATAGACTCATTTGTCTCATTTCAATTTACATCTTCAATATAATTGGTAGATTTTTATTTTATTGTATAACTCTTTTAACGACTGGAAAATTAGCACCTTAACTTTGGTAAATTCACGTCTTGTGATTTTTTGTGTAATTGCTACTTTTGTGGAGGTCCACCAAACTTTCTTATTTCACTGTATTTAAAATTAATTAACAAATTCCTGTGAAGCATGTTTTAATAATGAATATCCATGCAAAATTTAACGAGTTTTGCCAAAACCATGTGTGTACTTGACAAGCAATCAAACTTGCCACGTTGTATACAGAACACCTATGTGCCTTAAAATATCAATTTGAATACTTTATCGACTAGTAATTTCACGCGTTTTCACGTACTCTAAAGTTATGTTTATAGATAAATGGTCAGATAGATCGTAAATAAGGAGATAGACGCAAAACTTAGCGAGTAAACCTATCAAATAAAGTAGCCAAGTAACCAGCTTCTTTTGACCGACTTCAAAATGGAAGTGAATTCTCGATTCAAGCTTTTCTTTGTGCACGTTAGGCTTTTTGGGTATAATATTAACCTTTCAGATATAACTCTCTAAATGATAGAAAACCGTAATAAAATCCGATATTAATTTTAAACGAACTCGACGATCAATAGATAGACGCAGATAGCGACTATATTTTATACTATCTATTGAAGTATCTACATATATCTTCCAAAATGTTTTTATAATATCAAATTACTTAATTTGATAAAAATATTGTAATTAAAAGTACGTGTCACATGTACACAAAACATTTTTTTGAAAAGCTTAGTACAAAACAACAACAAGTGAGATATTTTCTTTATAATTTCAAATTAATAAATTTGTTAATATAAATAAACTCAAACATTTACCAAATAATCTATACATATAATACTTGTAAATTTGTAACTAAGTCGAATCTGTACATTCAATATTTTTTGGAAAATCTAATTGAAATAGACATTATTATCGATACAGAGTCCGAATCTATAGTTTTTAGAATTTTTGTTTGTCTGGCTGTTACCGCATCACGAGAAAACCACTGGACAGATTTTGATGAAATTTGGTATGATGATAGCTGGTTATCCGGGTCAACATATAGGATACTTTTTACCGCGGGAAAATATCTCATTTCTGAGAAAAAATACAAAAACTGCAATGTAAGAGTATACTAATATATAAAACCTAAGAATTTGCTTTTTGGTCATCTGAACGCGGGCGGAGCCGCGGGCAATGCTAGTAGTGATTATAAGAATAACATCAGTACACGATCAACATAACAAAATTGACTAAAAGAAAAATTTTATATGTCATCAATAAAAATAGTAAAGAAGTAAAAATACACAGTGTTTGAGATCGTTATCCAGTGAATTGCTTCATCATAAGTTTCTTGCCAAGTTATTTTCATTTTTAGCAAGCTGAGGCAGAGACTTTGGTAATTGACAGCGGCTGTATAAACGCTGCAAACTTTTTACAGCGCCATAAGCACGAGATGAAATTATATCCTAACGACTCAATAAACCGGAACTTTCCTCTGCCTTCCACTATTACATGATCGCGAAGATTTTACACAAGCCCCAAAATTTTATACAACTTTATTTTTAAGGTGTTTTAAATATTTTTACTTTTGTGTCAATGAAATTTCAATATTGTAACGTTTTATAGTTATATTTCATTTATTGTGAGTAAGGTTGTAGAAATAATATTATATATTTATTCTTAACTAGCATTGCCTGCGGCTTCGCCCGTATTCAGATGATTAAAAACCAAATTCTTAGGTTTTACATATTAGTATACTCTTACATTGCAGTTTTTGTATTTTTTCTCAGAAATGAGATATTTTCCCGCGGTAAAAAGTATCCTATATATTGACCCGGATAACCAGCTATCACCATACCAAATTTCATCAAAATCCCTCCAGTGGTTTTTCTGTAATGCGGTAACAGACAGACAGACAAAAATTCTAAAAACTATAGATTCGGCCTCTGTATCTATAATAATGTTTATTTCAATAAGATTTTTCAAACAATATCTAATGTACAGATTCGGCTTAGTTACAATTTTTTTATATGTATAGATTTTTAAACAAGTTTTATTTAAGCAATGGCATCATTCATCAATATGTATTGTAGGTAATAACTAGTAGGTAAATATTTGTAGGTTTCTTAAAAAAATAATTATTTTTTTCTAATTTTTAGCTAATATAAAAAAAACGGTTAAGTTGGGGTACCGTACCATCGTAAATGTACTTTTAATTAATATGACTTTTTGTTGTTTGTTTTATGGTGTATACTTTGTTGTTCTTTTTATATATTTACATATATGTGTATAAGTATCGATTAGTTAAAGAAGATAATAAATAAAATAAAAAGTAGGAATAATGTTTATTATTTGTCATCTATACATAAATGGGATATGTTAGGGTAAATTAACGAATTTCTTTGAACAGTAAATTAAGGAGTTGTCCTTCCAGTCCTTTCTAAAAATGTATAAGATAAAACTTTACTAACATCAAAACTCGATTAAATCAACCATATAACAAATGTACTCTAAATTCTTTCAATTTATGAAATAAATTGTACTATTCTCATTATAACATTATCTAGGAATCTAACCTATGACCTCCAGCATTCGATACCGCCACCCACCCAAGCACCTCTGAACCATAGAGATTGTCCTACTCAATAGCTCTATAATAAACATCATAGAAATGGCAATTTTCTTTAGCAATAATTCGTTCCAATCACGCCATTTTTCCATTATACAATGTCAATATTGTTTCGTCTTCGTTCAAGATAGATAATACTCTGAACTAACTAATTATATCCTTGCATGTACCTACAAAAGAAAATTTCATCAAATTGTGTTACAGTAAGTATGCTATAATAATATAATGGTACAATGTAAATATTCATTTCTAACTATATCTTCTTTGTAAAGTTATATTAGGGTAATGGTTAGTGATTCGATGGGCATAAATATATTTATTTAAACACATACAATGAAACAACGATTAAATATGGAAAAAATTGAAATTCCTCATTTCATTCTCCATTTTTAATAACAATTCACATATTATGCTGAATACATATATTGGTGTAAGCGGGATTCAAACAAGCGACCACCAAAGGAATAGTTACTACCAATCCCAAACTACATTGTGCCACTTCCTCTTATACTTTTCCGTCACTTTATACTATGACAACTTATTTAGGTAATACTTTAAACCTAAAAATTTATCTGCTAACTAAAAGCGGGTTACGGTAACGAGTCTATTTTCATTAAACAAACAAATATAATAAAATTATAATTTCTTGAATTATGAACAACTAGTGACACGTCCCTAGGGCCTAGGTACGTGTTAAATAGATATGAATAGTTATTGTGAGTGTACCTTAGGAGAAAGACTTAAGGTATTGCAGATTTTTCTGTACGCGTAGAATTTTCTAGTACATTGTTTTGATGTATCTCTTAAGGTTTGACCAGCGTTAAACATGTACTAAGAACGACTCGATAGAACCAGTTATTGTGTTTTCTCGGTGGAATAAAAGATTTTCCTGTAGTAAAATATATCCTAAATGTTGACCACAAATATAGTTAATATCAGTTCAGTACTTTTTGAGTGAAACGCGCACATCGATTTTGCTAAGTTATTTTTTTTATATATAGAGATAGATTAGCATTCAGGATAATGATATAGTTAGTCATAGTAATAATTATTCATGTCAGCCGCGAAACTGTTCTTATTGTTAGTTCACACACCGTCACACCGATGGATTAAGTACGTCCGGACTGCAGCTGCCACCTGTCGGATAAACATAATTCACTAAAGACAGCTGCCAACACTAATATAATATTATGGCCACATCATTGTTATACGTCGCCATAAATTCGTTCCCTTCACATCGAACTACTCGCACTATTATAAATCATACTTTCTTAGATTTATGAAAAGTTTGACATTTTAAATAAAGCTACTATAAATGCGAAAGTTGACTTGAGACTAATAAAACTTCGAGATTTTCTTGCATATATTTTTATATTCAGTATTTACTTTTGCAACAGCAACTTATTTTTTTTATAATCGTCAGCATTCTGTTCGTGTAAAAGCTACCACCGGCTCGGAAAGCAGTTCTGCTGAAAAAACTGGCTAAAAACTCAACTAATGTTCTTTTAAATATTGAGTTACAGAATTTATAATAACAATTTACAGTAGGTTTTACAAACAATTCAAAACTAGTATACACTACAAGGTCATACCTACATCTCTCGCTTTCTCACCAAAAACGCGGGGAAAATCTGACAATTTGCGTCCTTTTTATTTTTAATTAATATATTCCTATCGGCCAACTTACACAAGTTTAATCTTTGTAAAATTTTAACTATTCACCACCAGCTCACTAGTCTACTAACTTTAAACGAGAGAAATAAAAATACAGCAGGATACTTTCTTAAATTTACGCGAAAACTTGACATTTTAAAATAAAACTATCTTTTCGGATTTTTTCGCGAATTTATTTTAATTTTTGGTTCCCGACGTTTCGAAAGCTTTACAGCATCCATGGTCACGGGAGAGACTGAGGTGTTACATGTCTTGAAGGTATAGTTGTTACAGACAGCCTACCCACAATTAACAAAATGAAAATTGGATCTGTGACGAGTAACACCTGGCCGGAGAGCTGCAACATGTCAAGCAAGTTCTGCGATACAACAAGCTGCAAGTGCCGCGCCTACGTCACAGGGACCGAGTGAAACCAGCCACAGTCGAGCGCGTCCCTGCAGTCCTACCTTATATGAGAGGCATCACTGACAAGATTGGCTACATTCTAAAGCGAGCTTCAATTAAAACTTACTTCAAGCCGCCAAAGAAAATTAGTCAGTTTCTACCACTTGTCAAGTGCCACATCCCTCTACAAGATGCAGGAATTTACAAGCTTGATTGTGATTGTGGGCTCTCTTACATCGGACAAACAAAGAGATCCATTAGAACCCGGGTCAAAGAACACATAGCTGATGTGAAGCACCGTCGCAATGCAACATCTGCTGTCTGCAAACATAGTCAGGACCGCCCAAGCCATTATATTCGCTTCGATAGACCTCAAATCATGGCGAAAGAAAACCGATATCACCCAAGAATGATTCGAGAAGCCATAGAAATTAAAAAACATCCTAATTTCAATAGGGAAGATGGCTGGGTACTACCATCGTCATGGGATCCTGTTATTAATATAATAAAATCAAATAATAAATATAAACATAACAGACAGGTAGATGTAGTAAGTTCTTACTGTGTAGATCAAAATGACAGCTTATCAGATTAAAATCATTTATTTTTCATTTGTAAAAGTATATAGTAATAGTGTTGCTTAGTAAGTTTGTTTTTAAATAACAGCAAACTAAATTAAAATTATTATCCTTAATTAATTTTAAACTTTTTAAATTACACATACGATTATATGGCTTAAATAATTAATACTATATTTTATATTTTTCTTTATGGTTATAAATATAATAATGGCAACACTAAATATAGATTACTAATTAATATTTTAAAATTGTAATAATTATAAAAAATAATAGCAAAATTAAATATATAATATTCCATATTCAATTATAATTAAAATTATAAAAATGTTTTAAAGTTAAAAAATATTGTAATGTAATTGGTGTAATTTTCATTTTGTTAATTGTGGGTAGGCTGTCTGTAACAACTATACATTCAAGACATGTAACCTCAGTCTCTCCCGTGACCATGGATGCTGGAAAGCATTCGAAACGTCGGGAACCAAAAATCAAAATAAATTCGCGAAAAAATCCGAAAAGATAGTTTTATTTTAAAATACAGCAGGATTGAAACTTGTTTATTTTTCAAACTGCTCTGTATTTTATCTCTATACCTTTTTCACCTTTAACACCAAAATATAGAATATGCTGTAATTCAGGCAAAAAATTACGACCATATTGCGTCAAGCAGTGTACGTGACAAGTAAACAAAGCAGTTACTTTCAATAGGTATAACAATTTAACTTCCTAAATAAAACTGTTAAACATTCTATCCAATATTCATCCTACGTATTCAGGGTAAGTTAAATAATAATTTCCTTTTTGACGCCTCACTTTTGTGAATACCAACGTAACTAATGACTCTGTCATATTTCATCCAACACTCTCCAAAATCTCAGATTGACAAGCTCATTTCTTTTTATATATTGATAAGCTGAATGGAATGAGAACTTTTCATTTGTCAAAGTCCAGAGCTTATACAAATTTAATCACATTTTTCTTAGGAAAATTTAACAAGGAACATTAGAGGAGAAAATGAACGGTAATATTTCAAAATGTTATCTTAAATCGAAGGTGAAAATCGAAATGAGCGAACCAAAAAGATCAAGGGCCGTAATTGACATCGGCTGTATACTAAGCGCTGCAAACTTTACGGCGTCATAAACACAAGATGAAATTATATCCTAACGACTCAATAAACACGAGCTCTTTTCAGCTATTACAAGAACGCAAAGGTTATTGGTTTTCATGCTGTATTGTATTTGAGTAATGAATATGCTCGTAATATTCGTATAAATGTACTCATATTCAGACAGTTATTAATGTAAAATATATTTTAAAAAATGGTCGATGGTTTCCTCTTATCTTCTCCTCCTCTTATATTCTAGGTTGAACTACTATTGTAAATGCAAAAACTGTAGGTGTGTGTGCGTGTGTGTGCGCGCGTGCGTGCATGTTCGTGTGTGCCTGTGTGAGTGTGTGTGTGTGTGTTTGTGTGTGTATGTGTGTGTATATGTGTGTGTGTGTGTGTGTGTGTGAGTGTGTGTGTGTGTGTGTGTGTGTGTGTGTGTGTGTGTGTGCGTGTGTGTGTGTGTGTTTGTGTATATAATCTGACGACACGTTTGGCTCAGTTTGTAGTGACCCTAGTCTTTCTGTGCCAGCGGTCGCGGGTTCGAGTCCCGCTGGGGGCATTCATTTGTGTGTACTTCAGTCATGGGTGTTTATATTTATAATATGGACTAACACAGGCTTCTTTAGGCTTTTTTAAGCAAAGAATCGCACCCGAACGAAACAAGGATAATTCGCAAGGCAAATAAATAAAGAAATGAGAAATACTTATACAACGTAGTTAATTTTATTGAATTAATATAGTTTACATACTTTAAGAGATAATAGGAGAAATAATGTTTTATTAGGAGTTTAAAATAAAAAATAAAAAAATATAAGCTTAAAAGCATTATTGACAAATCATTACCATTAATGACATCTACCTTTTTTTGACCACTATAGCTTTTAACTAACCTAGGTATTTATTGTAGAGTAGCGACTCACCCTCGCTCCTCTCGGGTCCATCCCTAGTTACGTCTTAAAGTTTAGTATACATTTCTCACAGATGAGATATTTTCCCGCAGTAAAAAGTATCCTATATGTTGATCCGGATAACCAGCTATCATCATATCAAATCTCATCAAAATCTATCCAGTGGTTTTATCGTGATGCGTTCCCAGACAGACGAAAATTCTAAAAACTGTAAATTCGGCCTCTGTAACGATAAAAATGACTATTTCAATAAGGTTTTCCAAAAAAAATTGTAATGTACAGATTCGACTCAGTTACAATTTTATTATATGTATAGATTAAAGTTGCCTTTTATGTCTTATTGTTACACCAACTGCCAACCCGCACTTGGCCAGCGTGGTGGACTATGGCCTGGTCCCTCTCGGATTGAAGGGAGGCCCACCCCCAGCAGTGGGACGAAAAAGGGCTGAACACCTAGGGCGTTCGCCAAACAAAGCAGGAGCGGACTACTTGGATAAAAGATAAGTATGTAATACGGGACAGCGAGCACGCAAGGTAGCCCGATAGTATTAAAATTATAATGCCTATAATCGCATTACGCGAGCTGGTAAATTATACGGCCTGAACAAAGATACATTTTCGTACATTATACTTTAAAATTTGAATAGAAACTAATACGGAAGTTGTATAATTTATTTTAAAATCCATTTAGTTATTTCAGAATTCTCATTGTTTTCTTTATTCTATAGCAATATTTTGTATATTATTAAATTTTATGATATTTTCTCAATTTAATCCGTTGTATAGTTTTATATCATAAAAGATCATAGAATTTAAAATACTGTATTAAAAATTCATCTATCTATGTATGTATATCTATATATATAATAAAATTCTAACTGAGTCCAATCTGTACATTAAATATTTTTTATAAAATCTTATTGGAATATTCATTATTATCGATACAGATTCCGAATCTATAGTTTCTAAAATTTCTATCTGGCTGTCTGTCTGTCTGTCAGGGAACGCATCACGAGAAATCCACTGGACAGATTTTGTTCAAATTTGGTATGATGATAGTTGGTTATCCGGGTCAACATTTAGGATACTCTTAATTGCGAGAAAATATCTTATCTCTGAAAAATCTATACAAAGCTTAAAACGTAGGATCGAACCCGAGCGGAGCAACACTTAATTTCAACAAAACATTTAAGAAGAATTGTATTTGCTGAAAGAAAAATACTGCTCTCTATGTTAGCATATTACGATTTATTTGACGTTTATTATCAAGGGCCCTTCATATTTTGTATCCTTCTAAAGATATCATAAACTTTCGATGGCAAATAAGAAAATGTTCGATTGGTTACTTTGTATTATTCCAATGGGTCTCATGATTCAATCGTCCTCCCTAACTCCTCAATCCATCACATGTAATTGCGCCGTTTCTTTTACAAATCGTATAAAAACATACGTATAGAAAATATAAAACTTACTGGTTTTTGTACTCGCTAAGTTTAGGTATTAATGAGAGTAACAGAATTGAACTAAAACAGTATATAACAAAAAATTTGGTATATTACATATATACTAGTGTAATATATGTACAGCTTTTAACAACGGACGTTTATAAAGACCCTACATGATTGAAATATACCTAGTGTATATCAAGCCTTAAAATATAATAAAATGGTAAGTATATAACGAGTTATTATTTTTTCACATGTACATAGAATGTGTATAATGTATAATTAAAAAGATATATAATAACTAATCACTATCATAATTAAGTTATTCTCATATACACATATTCTATGTGTATATGAGAGAATACATTAGATATTTTTTTGGAAAATCTTATTGAAATAAACATTATTATCGATACAGAGACCGAATCTATAGTTTTTAGAATTTTTGTCTGTCTGTCTGTCTGTCTGTTACCGCATCACTGAAAAAGCACTGGAGGGATTTTGATGAAATTTGGTATGGTGATAGCTGGTTATTCGGGTCAACATATAGAGTACTTTTTACTGTGGAAAAATATTTCGTCTCTGCGAAATCTATACTAAACGTTAAAACGTAAGTAGGGACGAACACGAGCGGAGCGAGGGTGAGTCGCTAGTTAATTATATGGATGGAGAAATGGGCCACGCTAGTATGATTATTTTTACTTCTAATATGATTAATAACACGATAAATAAATAAAACTGATGATCCTAGATTGAACTAGCTGTTATACCTGCTGATGTAAAATTTAAAACCTTTATATATTTTTTAGCTGTTTCTTTTTATCGCCATGGCACCGCCCACAGTGAAAGGCGGTCATAATAATCAGTTATTCTGGCATTTATGAATATTAAGTATTCATATATTCAATTTGACTATGCAAATAAAGTGTAGTGTTCTATTAACATCTAGTCAATATAAACATACTTAGGTGCATAATAATACTAATAGATATATTATTCCATATCCTTTACAATACATTATTAGATCCTTTTCTTCTACTACTAAAACAGCGTTTTGACTAAAATAGTCATTAACTGTCTATCTCTCTCTCTCTCTCTCTCGATCCCACTCCCTCTCTGTCTTACTCTCTCTCTCTCCCTCTCTCGAAAACTTGCTAGGTTTTTTCAGACATGCAGGTTTCCTCCCGATGTTTTCATTCACACATGAAAATATCAGAAGTGTGAGCCAGGCTTTGAACCCGCTTCACTCGGTTTCCCAAGCGAACGCGTTACCACTGGGCTATAGTGATAAGCAGCAGAGATAAAGCAGTGGCTTTTGGTCAATGTCTCGTCTCAATGCTATTATTATTTATTATTAAATTGTTTTCCATTTACCGTTTAATATAATTAATAGAGAAAGGAAATGAATTAGTAATAATCAAGTAACAGCAAGATGGTCACTCTGAACTCCAGCAATTACGAGTGATGGATCGTTGAACTTGTCCGCCGAAATTACTTGTCTTTTAATAACGTCTTGTTTATTTCTAAAGGATTTTTCGTAATTTATCATTCGAAAACTGAGAAAGTTAATTTTTAACCCCCGACGCAAAAAGAGGGGTATTATAAGTTTGACGTTGTCTGTCTGTGTGTGTGTCTGTCTGTGTGTGTGTGTCTGTCTGTGGCATCGTAGCTCTCAAACGGATGGACCGATTTCGATGCGGATTTTTTTTATTTGAAAGCCAGTTTCCTTGCGGTGGTTCTTAGCTACGTTCGGTTAATATCGGTCCAGCAGTGTACGAGTATCAGCCATTTTCCAAAATGATGTAAGGCATTTTGGCGTATGATTACTCGATTAAGTGCTTCACGCGTGCCAGTGCCAGTATAGATGACATTATCATTATTATTTAATGTCTTGGCTAACAAAATATTATGTATTGTACTGACTTAAAAAATGAGATTATATTTTCAAGCTTTATGTTTGTAACAATGTTATGTTCGTACTAGCTTTATTATGGGCAACAAAAGGATAATATGGCTGAACGAATATGACAGTGAGAAAAGGCTTTGCGGAGTCAGCTCTCTTAACAGAAACATTAATTGATAAAAACGTAGAATGGCAGGTTTAAATGCAGCATGTTTTTAAAGTAAAGAAAAAAATGATCAGATGATTTTTTAAATAAAACACTCTTTTCGGATTATTTCGCGGATTTATTTTGATTTTTGGTCCCCGACGTTTCGAATGCTTTCCAGCATCCATGGTCACGGGAGAGACTGAGGTGTTACATGTCTTGAAGGTATAGTTGTTACAGACAGCCTACCCACAATTAACAAAATGAAAATTGTACCAATTACCTTACAATATATTTTAATATTTTTTAATCTAAGAAAGTATTATGATCAGATGATTTAAGTAATAAGTAATGAAAGAAGGGTCGAAACGAGAAAAATTAGAGAAAGCATGGGAGATGTCCCTCAAAGATCTTTTGAATAGAAACTAATATTGATGTTTTTGATTGTTCGCTACTTTAGTAGTTCTTTTAGAGAACGACGCCGTCGCAAAAAAGAAAAAGAACTAAGGCACTTAAATAAGACGTCATTCTAAAACTGTTGAAGAATCGAAACCTAAGAAAATATACTATGAGACAGCGATTAAAGCCTTTAAACCAAAAGACACCCGAGGTTGGTATATGTATTATTTATCATATTACACTATATAACGATAAACGTTGGGGTCCGTAATATAAATGAAAATCACCGGCCATCAATACAATTGAAAATTATATTTTTATAGGAATGTGAATAATTTTATTATTTTAATATTAAATACTGGTGTAAAAGTAATTTCATATTCCATATTGAAATATTAAAAAGATTATAACACCAATAGAAAAATATATATTCAATTAGCGGTAACCATCCAATTTAGTTGTGGCTTAAAATTCTATGGACAAATGTTGATTCTGTTTACAATTTTAGCGTATGTGTATTGCGGCTTTGTAGTTAATTAATTTTTTTATATTTTTCCTAAAATATATAAATGTGAAGCACGTCACCTGTGGAATTTTTTCACATGAGCTTTTATATTTTGTAAACACTCGATCTTCACATGTCTCTATACACGAAACTGAGCATTAGCTGCTTTACAAACAAAATATTAACGACATGTTGCTTTGAATTTTGATATACTCGTATAACATCTTAAGCATCCATTACTTGCAGAATTTTTAAAACAATCTTATAAGATTTATTTTTGAGCATTACAATATGTTGCTTAGGTATTTTTTTATTATATTTACACATTTTCCTATATGAATGGACGAACGTTGTTAAAATTCTTATTTTTTTTTCTTACTAGATGAAAATATATTTTTGATAAAGGAATTCTTAATCATAAATAAACTTTTCAATTTTGTTGATGCGATGAAATATTTAGAAATATCTTTTATTAAATACTAATACAAACAAAAACAAATCTATCCCACGGGAACCGTACATTGTAGCCTATTTGTTATTGTGATGTATGAACTATATTCTTGTAAAGTTTCATTAAAATCTAATCAGTATTTTTTGTGTACTAAGCTGTAAAAGTTACTATAGTTTTTGACTATCCCACAGGAACTCTTTAATTTTCCGGAATGAAAAGTATCTAAAATATTGACCAGAGATATAACACCATGCAAAATTTCATTTAAATCGGTCCAACAGCTTCGGAGATTAACCCGTACAATGAGACAAAGACACAAACAGATAAACAGACAGGCAGAGAAACAAAAAAATGGAAAAAAAAAACTGGATTTGTTCTATTTCTCTTCTTACATGCCCCTGACTCGGTTTTTAGCATTTTTTTCTATGTACAGACATTCGACCTCTACAGTTTTATTATAGGTATGTATGTATAAATTCTGTACATTTCCAAAATATAGAAATTACAAACCATGTACAGTGTTTAGTATTAAAGCTTACGTTTTTTAATTAATTTCTTGATATAAACATTAAAATGTTAGTCTCTTTAATATACTTAATATGTATTTTTATACCATTGGTGAAACTTAAGATGGTAGATGATAGTTTACTTAATATCTTTATTTTGATCTTCCATTTTATAAGTAATTTGGATATAACCAATAAAATTTATATATTTTATTGCCTTCAAAGCTATTTATAAGATATTTTATTGGTTGGAAAATGTCATAAAGTTTCGATTATAGTAAGATAGATAAGAAAGCTGTATTTTTGGATGAGTTCCTTCGTATTCCGACGGGTCCCATCATCCCATTACCTTACTGTCATGTATCACATGTAATAACAACATTTTCTACAGTTCACAAAAGCATTTTACCACGAGAAAATATAAAGGTGACTGGTTTCTGCTCTTTTTCACTTTTATTGCTGACTTATAAAGCGCGCAGTGAAAATTTATTAAACGTTCATGTATTTTTGGGAATTTAATTTTGGAAGATAAGTTAAAAGATAATATATCTAACTTTAAATTGATTTGTTTTTACGTAGATAAATTAGGATGTAATCAAATTTCCTTTGAACCTATTATTTATGGTTAGTTACTGTTAAACTATTGTTAATTTACTGTAACTGATTCTAAGTAAAGTAAATGTTTTTCTAAGAAGAAGCTATTTGCTTCAAGGAATCTCATTTTACAGGTTTATTGAAATGTAAATTAAATTGCCCCAGTCAATTTCGGGTAAAGGGGCGATATGCTTTGTTTTGTGCCGAAATTGGTCATCGTTGGCCACTGATTATAAATTCTCTATTCCGTTGTTCACAATTGGCCGGGCGTGTCAGCAGACAGGCGTGATGATTCGTTAAGTCATAAGCTACCACTGTGCTCCCCTGACGACGGTACAATAAAATTTTCGAAATAAACCAATGTGTATGAAGCAATGCTCGTTTTTGTAAATTTTTAATCAGAAAAGGAAGCTTCAAAATAGGCTTGAAAGTTTTAAAAATAGAAGTCGGTATTTACTTCAAGAATAAAAAAATTACAACATGATAATTTACACTGACTAAAAACACACATGTGTTTGATATCCGCAATAATATTATAAATGTGAAAGTTAGTGAGTATGTATGGATGTTTGTTACTCTTTCACGCCAGAACGGCTGAATGGATCTGTATGAAATTTGGCACAGAGATAGATTATAGTCTGGAATGTGTATATATATATATATATATATATATATATATATATATATATATATATATATATATATATATATATATATATATATATATATCTGGTATGTAATTATAGTGAAAATGTACGGTTCCCCTGGGATAGGTTTGTTTTTGTTTTACTACCCGAGCCAAGCGAGGGTGAGTTTTAAAATAGATAGTTAGGTAGTTAGTTATTTTTAAAATAAGTCTATTTTTTCGGATTTTTTTCGTGAATTTATTTAGATTTTTGGTGCCCGACGTTTCAAATACTTTACAGCAATCATGATCACTGGAAAGACTGAGGCTTTAGACGTCTCAAAGGCATGTATACATATATACATAATTATTATAGACAGCCTACCCACAAAATAACAAAATGAATTTAAAAGATACAAAAATTGCAAAGTACCTTACAATATTTGTTAATTTTAATTTTAAGCATTTTTATAATTTTAATAAGTTTTATAATTGAATAAAGAATATTATTTATTTGATTTTAGCTATTATTATTATAATTATTACATTTTTTTAGAAAACTTTATTAATTATTAATCTGATTTACTGTTGCCATTATTATATTTATAAACATAAAGAAAATAAAATATTTATTATTCAAGTCGTATTATTGTTCTATGTATGTGTAATTTACAAAATTAAAAAAGTAATAAAAATATATTAAGAATAATCATTTTAATTTAGTTTGCTATTAAATAATAGCAATAAAATCAAAATACAAATAAACTTTCGCTTAAAGTTACCATCATACAAATTTTTACTTAAGAACAGAAAGACAAAAACTTTCTAAGGCTGATAAAAAATTAAGTTCAAAAATCACCTTAAGCTGTTATTCTTTAACTGTGCGAATGAGATAATTAAATATGATGGATATTCTAAGTTTATCGCGAGTAGCAAAAAGGCAGCCTTCGTAACTTTTTTATCATTTGATTTGTTATGCCACTTTGTCTTAAACTTTTTTTTTAAATCCATATTTCCTTTAATAGCAATTAAAATAATTATTTCTTTAATCATTACGTAACGATCACTAATTGCGTGTTCAATTTACAAGAAATAAATTTCTTACGTGACATTAGTTTTATCAAAAATAGTACGTTCGTGAAAACAATAATATACGTATGCATTATATATATATATATATATATATATATATATATATATATATATATATATATATATATATATATATATATATATATTAGACATTTACGGTTTAAATTTAATATTAAATGATGAGATGAAATGAATATAATGAAATTAGTTTTATGTCAGTAATTATTAATTATTAAGCAAATATATTTGACTAGCCGCCCTCAGATAATAACTTGGGTATCTCATTCATATCTCTTTATCCTCGTATGATATGAGACCTTTTATTTAAAAAAAATTTAAAGCTTTTATTCTTGGCGTGATTCCTCGCATAATTTATTTTCTTAACGTGATATTCGAAAAACTTTTTAAGTAGATTATAAAATGCAAACATAGTATTTCATATTGTACTTCTAGAGATGAGCGCGGACAAACAGACAAAAAAACGTGTGTGTGTGTGTACTTATATATGCACGTAAGAAGACTTATTTGGCGTAACAGAACAAAAATAGCTAAAGATTTCATTCCGTACGTCACAACTCTCTGTTTGTAAAAGGAATGCAGCTAACTCATGTCGCTCTTTAGCTGTCGGTCGTAAAAATTTTTCTCTCATATTTTCAAACGTGCTAAAAAAAAGTATAACTTCAAAAATCTTCAGTTTTAAAATATAAGCAAGAATTAATATTAATATTATAAAGTTTAAACCCATGTTAGACAATGGAATTGATTAAAGAACAAAACTTTTGATGATTGAGCGCACAAGTTAACGCTTCACACGTTCTAGAATCATTTGCTAAATGTGTTTTACTTTGAGTATAAATGAGAGGTTACATATTTGTGCTTCACATATTACTTACGAGAATTAACTTAAGTACGTATTTAATAGCTAATATTATGACAGCATTCAGGGCTTCATCCTTATTGTGATTAAAGCTTAACGGATTTACGCGAATGTATGGCCATAAAGTTAGATTTGTTCAAACGTTTGTATAGAAGAGATTGTACAGTCAAAAATCTTATAAAACCAGTTAAGTTTAAGTGTGACTTGTGCACCGAGTTTTTCGTTCATATTATGTGTCACCTAAAATATATTGAGAACATTTGCGCAATTTATTCGCTAAGTTACAATTATTTTATTAATTTGTTACTATAATTTGAGTTAACTATAGTAAAACCAAGTTGATATGTTACCATTGACCATAAAACAAAAACAAAAAAGAGCCTAATAAAAAATCTTGTATGCAATCTCAAGAATTGTTACTTTTTTCTTTATTTTCGTCCCTAGTTATGTTTTAACGTTTAGTATAGATTTCTAAGAGATGAGCCATTTTACCGCAATAAAAAGTATCCTATATAATATCCTGGATAACCAGCTATGTATGATACATACCAAATTTCATCAAAATCATTAATTTTCTCGTGAAGCGTTCCCAGACAGACAGACAAGAATTCTAAAAACTATAGATCCAGCCTTGCTGATTATACTTAAAAAGTATGAAACCGTAAAATGCACATGTCAATATTTAAATACGAATAGTAACTAAATTTTGTTTAGATATCTAACTAACACTAAAGATGCTTAGTAAACAGATTTAAAAAGCTGTTATAGGTACGGCGGTTGCCGCATGTTAGCGATTAGCGCAGAATTTTCAACATTCATAACGAGAGTCATACTATTGTGTAAGCTCCGGGCGACTGCGTTTGTTACAGCTCTCTATTGAAAAGCTTTCAAACCATACTTTTAATTTTTCACGTTTTTGTTGCAGTCTGCGATTAAATTAATTAAAAATATATTTTAGTTGTGTTGTGTACGTGAAAATTTTAATAATGATATATGATAACAGACGTAGTAGCAGCAAATTCATTTCGTTGAAACTATCGGTTTTCGATTGACGTCAACAAAAAAAACTTAAAAAAAAATAGAATCAGATATTTTCGAAGTCAGTGCCAGCCGATGCAAAGCAAATCTAATATATTTCGATAAGAGAAAAACATGTTTACCTATTAGATATTCATATCTTAAGATATTGTCGGCTGGCACCGACTTCGAAAATATCTGATTCTAAATTAAGTCCCCCGTTTAGTTATTTTTTACATTTTAGTGTCTTTAAGTAGTTTTTTTTTTAAGTCTTTATTTTTCCTTTTTTAGTGTAGACGTAATAAGCCGGTAAATTGTAAGAAGAAAGTTATTTAATAACATATTCGATTAAACAATTTATTTAAAAAAATATATTTATTGTTGATTTTTTTAAAACCGCTCCAACCGATTTCCATAAAATTTATATGGGACCACCTGGGAAGTATAAAAAACAAAAAAAAATCCAAATGAGTGTAGGCGTCTCGAGTAGTCGGTGAACATACATAAAAAAAAGATTCCGACGAATTGAGAACCTCCTCCTCTTTGGAAGTCGGTTAATAAAGAAGTACTCAATTGGATGATGTGCTTTATTAACTGTAGTGTACGTTTTGTAGTGTGTGATATTCGTCAATTTCATCCAGGAAGGAGGATCCAGGAGTCTATTCCTCTAAGGCTGATTTCATATTTTCTCTGGTCATGTTACTATAATAATCCACTTAAAGAGTTAAAAACATTATACAGTTAGTTTTTAAGATTTGCTAACTTACCCATCAAAATTCATAAGAGTCAAATCCTCTATAAAATGAAATACGAATGTTATGCGATATTTTCCCTATATAACTCATAAATACTTTACGATATAGCTTATTATTTAAAAAAATATATTTATTGTTTATTTTTAAAAAAACCACTCGACTGATTTCGATAAAATTTATATGGGACCACCTGGGAAGTATACCTTTTGAAACAAAAAAAATTTTCGAAATCGGTTCAGTCGTCTTCGGGTAATCGGTGAACAAACATAAAAAAAAAACAAAGATTCCGACGAATTGAGAACCTCGTCCTGTTTTTGGGAAGTCGGTTAAAAATATATGACGCGTCAAATTTGTATGAAAAATTCGGCAGAAATAATATTACAGGGGCTCCCTCACATATTGCATAGTGAGCTGTTCCCGACGCATTGTTGCGGTCAACTCTGTAAATTGCTTTTCGTGACAATAAATATTTTAATCCGATTGGCGGTCGCCAACCTATTTAATTGTAGCTTAAAATTTTATTGGGAACAGGAGTGCTGATTTTGTTTGTATACACTTAAAAGCTATTTGACCGCGGTGAACGGCGACTACGTGATTAATTTTAATTCTGGCTGGATTGTAAAAATGTAGTGAGTAAACTTCTCAATTTTATGTCAATAAAGTTTTAAATTAAAACGATGAAATGAATTAAATTCTATACATATAATAAAATTGTAACTAAGCCGAATCTGTACATTAAATATTTTTTGGAAAATCTTATTGAAATAAGCATTATTATCGATACATAGGCCGAATCAATAGTTTTTACAATTTTTGTCTCTCTGTCTGTTAACGCATCACAGAAAAACCACTGGAGGGATTTTGATGAAATTTAGTATGGTGATAGCTGGTTATCCGGGTCAACATAAAGGATACTTTTTACCGTAGGGAAATATCTCATTTCTAAGAGAAAATACAAAAACTACAATGTAAGAGTATACTAATATGTAAAACCTGAGAATTTGGTTTTTGGTCATCTGAACGCGGACGGAGCCGCAGGCAATGCTAGTAGTAAATATGCAAAATTTATAAAATATGTTAACGTATAAAATTCAATATGTCAGTTTTTATTTCACAATCAGTGTCAATAAAATATTTTGAACGTCGTTTGGTAGTTAAATAAAATTAGATTGATAATATGAAAATTTATTAATTAATTACATGTCCCAGTATATAATGTAGACGTTCTATTGAATTCTTGGTAAAAGCTCAAACACTTTTTTTTCTCCGCTTTTACAGCACGGGAATAAAAGCGAATTGATATAAAACTAGAAACGTCCATATATCGAATGTATCTAATATCTCATCATCTCATCAATCATATGAGTATAATATGTATAATGTATATGTACTCGAAAAGCCTTCACATACCTTTTAAAGGGCATTAAGATAATGCAGATTTATTTATATGTACAACGTACCTATTAATTTAAATCTGTATTAAAAGGATTTCAACTGGAAAAGATAAAGCTAATAAACAAGGGTGCCGCAGTCCTCAATGAAGGCTTGACGAGGGTGCTCGCTGATATACAAATTTGTGTGGACAGGAGTAAAACTCAATTATATGCTAATTGTATAATAAATATAAGAAAGATAAAATATTATTAAAGAAAAAAATATTTTTATTCTACAGCTAAAAATTATATTATAGTTATTATATATGTTGGAATAAGAGAAAAGTTCGTGAACGAGACAGTTTTGTATGCTACGATTCACGAGTAGGTTATATCCTAAAGTGCATAACATTTGAGCTTTTTTATCGATGACACCTGCCAAGAGAGTGGAACCGCGGGTAAAAACTTGTAGATGCGTAATAAAAATATGATATATCAATACAGTGATTGACCATAATATAATAATTAGAATTAAAAAAAAATATGTCACGTACATTTCTCAACTTATTTAGGCCATTTCATTTGAATTGTTAAGTTGTTTTTATTAAAACTATTTATACGTATAAATGAATAGAATGCTAAATATCTTACGGACTCAATTACTTACATACATATTTGTAATTGCCATAGCAATATTATTTGTTTGATCATTCCTATCCATTGGGGATGCGCATTTTGCAGGCCGCTTGGCTAGTTTATGTTTTACTAGCGAATCACCCTCGCTTCCCTCGGGTTCGTCCCTAGGTTAATACCATATCCTATGTCCTTTCCAGGGTCTCAAACTATCTTCTTACCAAATTTCATCAAAATCGGTCTTGTAGTGTTTGAGTTTATTCGTTACAAACATACAAAAATATCATTTTTCTTCAATAATCTTAAGTTATAAAAAGCAAAAAATTCAATCAGATTAGTAGTTCCAGAGTTTAAGTTTAAGCAAAAAAAAAACCAGCCACTTCGTTTCATAATATCATTATCATAGAAATAGATTTTGTGTCCATAATTGAATTGTTTTATAGAAATGTAAATTAAATTGCCGAAATCAATTTCGCACAAAGGACTAACACTTTGCAGTGCCATAGTTGATCATAACTGGCCACGGTGATTATAAATTCTCTGCTCCGTTATTCACAATTGGCCGGTCGGCGCTGACAGGCGAGATAATTCGTTAAATCCTAAGCTACGACCACTGCGTTTGTCTGATAACGGTTCAATAGGATTTTCAAAGTAAACATTTCTATGCAACGCGACATTCGCAGTCTATCTCTTTTAATTTATATTTTTTTAGTGTCCGTTTGCATATTTAAGGTGCATTGACTAACTGCTTGTTTGACTGATATATTATTATCCGGTTTGATTTGTGCGTTTTGGCGTAATTGAACGTGAAAAATGGGGCCTAAACAAACGGCTCTCTAAATCATAGCAAATCATAATAAATATTCTGTAATCTCTACATTTGTGGATTGTTAAAGATGAGAAGTAAATTGGATATTTTTTTAAATGTTTTTATTGGATGTTTAAGATACACCTAAGAAAGTCTGGAATAATGATATTACATAGAGATATCTATACATGTAATAAAATTGTAACTGAGCCGAATCTGCAAATAAGATATATTTTAAGAACTTATT